>OX424572.1:213135904-213735904 GCA_949152435.1 Gastracanthus pulcherrimus | reverse complement strand
AAGCTTATAAAAAAATGTTAGGATGAATAAGCGCTGCAAATCAACCGCTAGCTTGAGAATGTTTAAAAAATTAACTGATTGCACCACCTAAGTTAAAAAACGGAGTGGAGTCTGCGCTACTTTAACGACCTTTCTTCTGGTATAAAATTGACCCTGAACTTCATACATGACATAAAACTGAACTCGTTTGACCTCCTTCCCCGATCTGCCTACTCGGCAAACTAGGAGCATTATAACCTGAGACTCAGCCATTTAAAGCAGCAAACATGAAATTACCAGCATTTAAATCTCACAATCAGAGCCAGAAATTTGAATTCTCCAAGGGCGATCGCGTGCGACATCTGTATCTCGGAGAAGAAAATTTTTTATTTTCGTCCGCCGGCATAACATACCGCGTGCGCGCGCGCGACCTCCGGTTATGTAAAACCATCCAAAACGAGTACACCTCGCGGCGTACGGCAGAAAATCATCGCTGCACACCTCTTACACAAAAACCGCCCACTCGCACCAGTCTCGAGAATCGGGAATTGAATCAAAACACCGGTAGAAATGGCGAGCGAGCGAACGCCGAATTAAAAAGTCTCCAGACTTCGCGTCCCGATAAGTATAAAAATAGCTATCGCCTGCGTGCGTGCTTATCGCGTACCTTGGAGGCTGCTCGGCACTTGGGGTCGCACATGACGAGTCGTGGCCCGAGGAAGGCGCTGATCTCCCGCGGCTGGCGGCACCGTAGACCCACGCTCGTGGTCCGCTGTCTCAGCGCGTTCAACGCCATGGCGATCTGCGGTTCGAGCTTGGAGATGCTTCTCTGTTTTCTTTCTAACGCGGCTCGCTTCTTTTGTCTTTTCTCTTGGTCGAGGAACACGAGAGAGCTGGTACTCCGCGAGACGTGTCGTGACTTTGGCCGGCGATCAGCTGGGCCGCTGCGCTGCTGCTGTGGCTGCTCTGCGCGCAAGTAACGGAGTAGCCGACGAGGAAAGCGTCTGCTACCTCGCGAGCTGAGTGCCATTGAACAGGTAGCGTCTGCTAGAAGGGAAACTAATGCGCGAGTTTTAACTTTGCACGCTTCTGCAAAGACAAGTGGATTTTATTTTATTGAATAATGTCATCGAAAGATGTAAGCAAACTTACAATACAAAAAAGAACAACGTGTTTTATTGTTAAAAGTTTAGATAACTAATATTATTTTACTGCATGCGTAACGAAAATGCTAATTTTCGATTCTGATAGTAATGTAAGCGGTCCGCTGTATATTTTCCGTAAATAAAGCTAGCCCGAAAAGGAAATTTGACCCTAATGCGCAGGTATTCGTTTGAGAAAGACGCAATTTTTGAATATATATATCGACTGACGAATAGTGTAGTTATATAGAAGGGGTTGAACACCTACTTTACCCGCCGATATGTATTTACGTAAATAAAGCTACCCTAAAAACGAAATTTTCGGCTATAATTCATCGGCGGGTAAAGCAGGTCTGACCGCGTAAACTGATGAAACTAGACGAGCGGACCGACGTAACAAAGTAACAGCTCCAGCGCCTCCGCACAATCATTGCAACAAAATTGCAAATAATCACGAGGAAAGAAATCGCCCGTCGCTGCACCGGCAAAAATGAAACACAACGTGTTCGCGCTGCCCCGCGACGACCATCCGAAACGCTATTCGAATTTACCGACCGAGCTCGAGCGTCGCCGGCCGCCACCGAACGAGCCGCCGCTGCTGCTATATGCGCTATCTCGCATGGGCTCGCAGCAGCTGCGCAGCTAGCGACGTCGTATCACAACAAGCATCACCCATAACATCTCTCTCTCTCTCTTTTTTCTCTCTCTAACTCGTCCGCACAGCGTAAGTGCGCGAGTCTCCCGCGCGCCTCTTTAGTACCGCACGCAGCCAGCTCGCGAAAAATACACCGTCTCGGGACTCGGAACAGCCGCCGTTTAAAACACCATCTCTCTCTCTCTCTCTCTCTGTTTTGCCGAGAGTGCTGCTTGGTCGCGGGCGGCTGTCCCGACACGGCCGAGGAATCGGGGAATCCGGGGACACGGGATCGCGCGACGGGCCTCCGAATGACGTGCCGCCGCCGCCGCCGCTGCTCCGTCTCATGACGAAGAAGCGGTCGCCGCCATTGTCGCGGCTTCTCTGCCCAAGAGGAAAGCCCCCCAGTGCCGTCGTCCTCAGGGAGGAGCCGTCCCCGTCCCCGTCGTCGCGGGCCCTGAGCGCAGCGCGCCGCCCGCCCCACCGGACCCCACTGCAATAAACGAGTGAGTATATATACTCGTTGGATTTGTCGGAGGTGTACCTCGCGGGGAGGGGGCCTGTACCGTGTCCACCGTCCGCTTATTTATGCGCATGACCAGCCCTAACCTACAAGTTTTTGGGGCAGCGATGAGACTACGTCGCGGTGCGAGAGAGAAAGAGAAAAAGACGCGTCGCCGCGACGTTCGATCGATCCCGCGGTTTTTCTTTCCGAGCCCGAGTGAAAGGAGTGTGCGATGTTCAAGGGCGATGCTCCGTGCGAGTTCTCTTCGCTGGCGAAACTGAAGGGGCGAGCGAGGAACGGCGAAGCAGAGCGATTTTCTTCTCAAGGGCGCGATTGTAGCTCGAGAGAGAGAGAGAGATAGAGATAGAGAGCGCATTACGGCGGACAATAAGAGCAGCGCGACTCCCTCCTTGTTTTCTTGCGATCCTTGTTTACTCGAGTATAACAGCGCTCGTGTTTTCGTCACGCGAGCGTTGACTCTCGCCGCTGCCGATGCTTATTCGTGTTTATCGAGCTCAATAGTGTGGGATTGAAAATTCTGGCTAGGTGTGTTTACTCGTCGGGCCGAAAATGAAAACAGCCCCGGGACTCGGCGTTTCCCGCCCGTTTGCGTTAAAACAAAACTGCCGAGCATGAGGCTCGAAGAGGCAGTTGTGCTCGAGGACCGATCGATTGCGCGAGTCTCTTCCTTTTTTCCGCTTTCTGCAAAGACAGGAAGGATGTCCGCCTTGGAGAGATGTGCGCGAGGCGCTTAGATAAAAACGACCGGATGTATCTAATGCGCGTAAGCGAACAATAATTTTCACCTTGGACTACACCTTGTTTTTGCGCGGCGGCGGCGGCGAGACTCGTCTTGGCGTTTAGCAGTAACACCGAGGTAAACAATTTTACTCTTCTTCTAGTCTAAATTTAGATTCCGCAAATGGATAAGAATTCTCGAAGTAATCAAAAAGTGTAATTACTATATTCCAATATTCATTTAAAGTTCACGCATAATGAAATGATCTAGCGTGTATTTATAATAAACGAAAACAAATTATTACACCGCTGGCAAAAAGGAAAAGAAACATTGAAACCGCTCGTCTTGTTTATCTCGATCCGGCGCGTATATAGCAACCGTGGCACTATATATATATACACGCGATATAATGGCAGAAGGACGGCGATGAAAACGACAAAAGACGCATTGAACGTTTTACTATGGTATACCGCGCTGCTGCAGTGCGTTACGCGCCTGTAAATCGCTCGTGACGCCGAGCCGAGGATTTTTGTACACACTTGGTCAGTTTTTTTTCGGACCTCTGCCTTGTAGGCACGATCAGCCGTGTCTTGCTGCAGCCGCGGCATTGTTCCCTCGTACACATCTCGCGCTTGTACACTGCAGCACTGCAACGCGATCAATGGCAGTGCTCGCGCATTTTTGTTCGCGTGTGCAGCGGCAGCACAGCTCGGAAAGAATGAAAGAGAGAAAAGACGGACAATAATGCTCGAAAGCTTTTCTTCCACAGTCGAATGTGCAGGCGCGGCCTTTGTCTCGGTGAAATTTTTTTCCCTCGGCGGCGTTTCATTCACGTCGCGGATGGATATGCAATGCAGCGTATATGCGAGCTGTAGTAGCAAACCTTGAGCGTTCGTTTCCACTCGTGTGCGTGCGTGTGTGTGCGAGAGCGCGCCTGTGTTACACGTAACACGCCGTTATTTATGCAGAGAGCGCGGCAAAGCACACAGAGTGGGATAGAGCGCGCAGGGCCCAAATGGCATTCGCGACGTTCTCGAATGTGTGCGGAGCGGATTGGCGGCTCCACGGGACTAATTACCTGGAAGAAAAGAAACGAGTTTTTTGCGCCCGGGAGAACGCTCGCGGTTCTTCTCTCGTATATACACACGCGCAACTTCTCCAAGCTGGAAATACGATGCTCGCCGGATTGTTTTACCCGCTGTTTTTTGGGGAACTCGCGTCGATTATCAACAATACAGCTGGAGATTCTGTAGAAAATTCGAGCCCCGAGGGCTGGGACCTTTTGCGTTTGGACCGACGGAAAGCCAATCGTCGAATTGAAATTGATATAATTCAAGGAATATTCACGTGCTGATCCCCACAAACAAAAAGGAACGGATTCGGACGAATCGATACGGAAGCAATCGCGAAACCGGGCGACACTTTTGAAGCGGCGGCAGTAATAACAAAATCGCGTAATCGAAGCTGTCCCTCGCAGTCGGGACTAAAGGGCGAAAATCGAGTCGATCAAAAGCTACGTACAAAGAGACACTCGCATCCGGCCAGCGCTCCGAGTGATATAAAAAAGAAAACTACAGACGGCCGCTCTCGATCATACCAGATAGAGATGTGCATGTGTGCGGGTGCGAGCGGGCGATATAGGTCAGGCGCTCGCTGCGGCTCTCAATAATCGAGGTCATTGCTCCAGCAGCGCGCGGAGTGTACAACCGGCATTGGGCTAGCTCCGAGTGCTCCGACCGACTGCCTGCGAGGTTGCCCGGTCGATAAGGCAGAGGCGCGCGCGAGCGGCACACTTGACTTTCGGTGCAGAGCGCGCGACCTGCTCCGTTTCTTTTTTCGCGCGCACTCCCCTTCCCCCCGCATGTTTGGCTGATAATGGCGCGGTGCTGCAGCGAGTAGCAAGCGCTGGTTATATGGCCTGAATTTTCGCGATGACCGACGATTTTCGAGCTGCGCTGGTGGGATCGATGCAGCGACGCCGACGCCGACGCCGACGTTCTTTTGCCGGCCTGGCGATCGAGAGTCTAATACGGACGGTGTGTGCAAAACGAGCCATTCGTAGCATTTAAGAGAGATTCGAATGAATTCAGAGAATACCTCCGATATTGTAAGAATGTTAAGGTAGTAGTCGCGGTTATAGAATTACCGTTCAGATTTTCATAAAACTGAATATACTGGTACGTATTATGGTCTGAATGTGACTCGGATAAGTTTTTGTGAGGCCAGAATACGCGAGAGAAAAGTTATTAGCATTTTCATTATCACGGGTTTAACACGAAGTCTTATGGGAAATAACAAAAATTTACGTATATTACAGCAGTGACCGTTCGAATGATGTGGAAAATTTTTGTAGTAAGAGATAAACGTTTGACGGACATTTATCACGTTCAAAAACTATGAGTAGGTACCTATAAGTTTAAAAGTCAAATCAGCATCTGGGGTGGGGATAAATGTGCCGAAAGATAACTTTGGAGACGGATAATAATGCCGAATTTATTTTATCGAAGGGGAAATTTGCCGAAAGGTGAAATGTGCCAATGGGTAAAGTAATCGATTAACAAATGTGCCGAAAAAAAGTTCCCACGGGTAAAAATGTCGATGGATAAAAATGCCGAAAGCTAATAATGCCGAAATGTTGAATAGCAATGGGTAAAAACTAAAATTATCTAATATTGTAAAGAAACGACCTAGCAACAATTAACACATTATTATAATACAGGTGTATACTCTAATAAAAGCACTTTCTTGTCCACATTTTCGTTTTCGGCATTTTCTTTTTCGAGATTCTTGTTTTCGGCATATTTATCCATAGGTATTGATTTTTTCGCCCATTTCAACCGTTCGATAAATTTATCCTTCTGCAAATTTACCTTTCGGTTAATTTATCCCCACCCCAGCATCTGAATTACATTTTTTTAAATAAATAGAATGAATACATTTCTTTAATTTCAATGTATATTCGTAATTTGATGTTAGCTTATTTATGCGATGATCTAAACAAAGTTCACCGTATTAGTAAATAAGAAATTGAATGTAATAAACAGTGTACACATTTTGACTAGTTCTGTATCAAGAGAACTACCTTATAAGGGAGCAGGGCTGTTAAATCTTCAAAACAAACATCAATGTTGATTTATCGATTTCTGAGAATCTTTCCTTTGAAGCTGGATACACAAATATTGCATGAAAAATATTATTGTTTGTATCTCCTGAGTTTCTTTTTATAATTGAATAAGGGCAATCATTTTAATGAGATTCAAGTTAGCAGCCGCATCTCAGTTTTCAATGAAATAATAGAAAGAATAAATATTACTCTTACTTTAAATATGTAAAAATACACAAAAATTCATTTTTATTTATTTAAAATAGAATTTCACAAATTTGTTGTCCCATAATTTAGTTTCCTGTTTCATATTAGCTAGTTCATTTAATTAGCTCACAATTCTCTGATTTTTTAAAATAATAGTTTTAATATCGATGTTCACGATGTCATCCATTAGTGGAGCACCAAGTTAATGAATTTATTAACTTTCATAGAAACTTTATTATATGCACGACCGCTAATTGACCGAGCGGAAGTCCAAATTATTGAATTTGAGCCGGGAGTATCGGACAATTAAAACAAAACTTATAGGTAAAATATCATTTTCATGCATTTTTTCTAGCGTCATTATATCGATGGCTCTTACGAAGACCAGCACATTTTAAAATCTGACGAAGATTACTACTTCAGCACTTCCCATGAAGACTAGCACATTTCACAATTTTCCCACAAAAATGAGCACATTTCGCCATTTTTCCACGAAGACTATTAGCACTTTTCGTATAGAATATGTAAATTAAAGTTATATATACTGATAAATTCTCAGCGAATCGTGTCGATACTTTTTTGATCGGGTTCGGGTCGGGTACTAGACCCTCGACTAGACCCTTTTGGTACTCAAAAAATGATCGGTTTACCCGAGAAAATTAGACTACCCGAATAAATAAAAGTCAGACGGTTGAAAATGGCCAAATGTGTTAGTCTTTGTGGGAAAATTATTGAAAGTACTAGTCTTCGTAGTGAAAATCCAAATGTGTTTTTTTCTTCATGAGAAACGCAACAAATACAAAATTACACTTAATGTTTTGAATTTCTGTACGTTTAAATATTCTCTGGAATTCTTTTAATGCAGTAAATTTCAATTTAGTTACATCTTTTGCTGCGTCCCCAATAAACTCATATTGACTACCACTTACGAGACTGGTGCTACATCGAATTAGTTGCTGAAACTAGGGTATGTTTCTAATAGTGTTTGGAAGGTTTGGTGTCGACTTAGACAATGTCACTATGTTTACTCTTTTTTTCTCGTTCAAAATTAAACATTAATTCTTATTTCTTTATAACAGTCCGAAAAACATTTTATTTTCCATCATTTTAAAAAAACAATAACATTTTCTTCTAACCTCAGGCTCTTGTTAATGTAAAAAAAGTGCGATATACGCATCACAGTACATACTTGTAAGAACAAGATCACGCGTGAAAAAGGAACAAATCAAAGTATAAGCCAAAAGGAGTAATAAACTCGAAATATCAGTATAAAGTCTGCAGGGGTGTCAATTTCCAATCCAGCATCGGAATCGCTCTCCTGAGACGAGTCCTCCTCGGGTCCGCGAACCTTCCTGCACGCTTATCAAGGCCGCGCTTACATCCGCGCGCGAAGCTTCCAAGCTCAAGCACGAGCCGCCGCGCTACTCCCCCACGTAACTCGCGCGGTTTAATAATAAACGCCGCGGCAGCCTCCGTTCCGAGACGACGGCGACGACGACGACCACGACCACGACCACGCGAAAGCGTAACTTAAACTTCGCGCTAAAATTACTAGCGGCTAGCGTGCGGCGTGCCGCAATTTTATACTTTTTCCCCCCCGGAGTTCACTAGCCTCTGTGTCGTTCGTCTCCGGGCTCGAAGTTCGATTTCAAAGTCACACAACGACTTCTCTCTCGACTGACACTTCGTTCGCTCGAAAGTTTCGAAAATTATTTTCGCTCTTCTCTTTCCTGTAAGGAAATTAAGTATATACGCGACATTCGCAAAAAAATGATTAAAAACTTAATTCCGATGCAGAAGAATAAAAATAAAGAAGCCGAGCCATCCTCGCAGATGTGCCCCAACGACGTGAAATATGCGCGTGTTTTCGTTCCGCGCTTACGAATCTTAATTCCTCCGTATCGTCCATATAAGCGTTTTGATCGCGGTCCATTCCGTCGGGCGGCAATTGGAGGCGAAGGGCGAGCAAATCAGCGCGCCTCTTTCATGCACGCTTCCAGTGGAGTCAACGACACGCTCGTCTCGCGTCAACCGCGGGCATACACACCAGAATTCGTAGCGCGCGCATATGAAAACGACGTCAACGACACAGGCCGATACGGGCCGATACGGGCCGATTGCCGAAGCTCGACGCGCAACGCCCCTCTATATAAGCTCAATTTTAGCTGCTTTGGCTGCACCACGAGCAGCCGGCCTTTGGAAAGACGAACGACGTTCGGATGTCGAAGAGCGCGTGCAGCTGTATAGTGTATCTCTCCGAGTCAGCGCTCTTTTTTTTTTCTCTCTCTCGATAAATATTAATCAACGTCATTAGCATAATGGCTGGCTTGCATAAAATTGACCGGCTTCGCAAGTAGCATAATTCACATCCCACTGCTGCTGCTGCTGCTGCTTTTTCTTTTTATCACCGGTGTAGCATCGATAATATATCGAGAGATATTTAAAGGAGTGACACCCCGCAACGGAGAGACGGCGTCGCGCGCTGTAGATGTACACTCGCAGCCTTCCCACGAGCCCGACACACACGTATATATACTCGATTTCGCGCGCCGCCTAGCTCTCGTAGACACGAGCTGCGGGAGAGAAGAGATCGAGACAGGACGAAGATTGCGAAACGGCGAAACTAGTTTTCGAAGCCGAAGGCTTGGCCGGCCGGCTCCCGTACTGAAGTAGAAGTCGAAGCATGTATTTCGTTTATAGGCTGACGCGCGCACGCGTGCAGGTATACAAGATACGCCCGGCGACTTCGAAATCGGACTTTAGGCGCGCAAATTGATGTCACGGGGAAGAGCGAGCCTCACTGAGGCAGGTCCAATCCGACGGTAAGTTTTGGCGCGAAGTCGGCTTATGATACATCCGTGGGTGTGTGTGTGTGTTTGTTTGTTTGTGTATGTGCGTGTGAGTACGTGAAGGTACCGCGGTTTATAAACTGAAAAAAAAAATTGTTAAATCTAAGTAAACGTTTCTTAGAATCGTCCTAAGAAAAGATTTACTTAAATAGAGTAAATATTTCTTAAATTTAGTAAATATTTATTTAATTGATGAATACCAGTCTAAACATAATTAAATATTTACTATTATCAAATGAATCTTTTCTTAGTACGATTCAAGGAAACGTTTACTTAGATTTAACATTTTTTTTTCAGTGTATGATTAAACCGCATGAGAGAGTAGCTCGAGCGAGTGTAACATCCAGGGGAAGTGTAGCAACATCTCGCGCACGCGCGATACTTACCCGGTAAAGGAGCGCGTCCTTGAAATTACGTTGGGAGGGAGTAAAAAGGTTCGGGCTCGCGGAGGGCTAACGAACGCTTAAAAGCTACAGATCCAGAGTTTTGTTTTCTTTCTTCTGTCCCAGATACCTTTTTCTTCTTTGAGATAATGGTGTTTTCGTTCCATTACTCGGTAAAAACTTTATCCATTTCATTCGGAATGAAAAGCGCACAGTGACGTTCTCTGTGTGTAGTAGTTTACAACTCGCGGCAAGTTGCATTTACTCCTAAGCGTTACACAACTCGCTGAACCATTGGAACTCACTTTTTGAATTAACCGATGTATAACGAACGTGGCATCGGTAGAGCAGTTGTTGCACGACGACGCGGCGACTTGATGCGTGCAGCAGAGCGGGATAAAAATTTTGTCCGCAAAAGTAAAATGTGGGAGTTTGCGTCCAAGTTTGTTGGACGTATAATAAAGGAGAAAAAATGCGAAAAAGTGAGGCGAGAGAAGTTATCGTGCGTGATAAGCTTGTAGCGCGCGTACACGTCGCCGCGTCTCATTCATCGATTACACGTATATATCGCTGATAGAAAAAAAAAACACTGGGTTATGAGAACATTTTGACCGAGTTCAGATTTCGCTGTCGTAATCGTGTTACTAGTTAAGATATGAAAAGAAATCTTCATCTCCGTAAGCGTAAATACTGCATTGAAAAAAAATGACTAAAGCCAAAGAAATTTTAATTGATTCAAAGAAATAATTTCTTTCAATAGGAGTAAAGAAATATTTATTTAGATCTAAGCACAATTATTCTTTGAAGTAATTATATTCTATTAATAAACCAAAATAATTGAGTATCAATCAAATAATTAATAATTTGATTTAAATAACCATTTATTTGAATTAAGATAAATTTTGGTCTTACAAAAATAAAAATTTCTTTCGAATTAAGCATATATTTACTTGACTGAATTAATTATATACTTGGACTAAACAAAAATAATTGAGTATCAAATAATTAATGATTTGTTTTAAATAACTACTTATATGAATGAATATAATATGATTTTACAACAATAAAATATTCTGTTAAGTCTAGTATATATTTACTTAATTGTAGCAAATGATTTTTAAAATCAAAAAGAGCAGATCGTATTTCAAAATTTTAAGTTCTTCCATTCAAGAATTATTTATTCGGATCAAGAATTTATCTTTTCAAAATAAAACTTTATAACTGATAGTTTTTCTAAAAAAAAATATTTTCTTGTTTGCAGAAAATAATTTGTTACATAAGAAGACCACAGCTTCAAAATATTCAGTTTTGCTATCAAAAATTATTTATTTAAATGCAAATTAATTCCAATCAAACAGATTTGATTCGAGATAATCGTTTCCTCAGTAAAATTAGAATTTTCAAAAGAATAATAAATTTTGTTTCTGTAGTTCAAAAATATATATTCTAGCTTTCAGTAAATATTTCATGGATTTTCTCTATCTAAGTTGATCACTTTTTTATAAAATATATATTTAACATATATATTTATAAAATCAGACGCCACTTACATTAGACGCCCGTGTAATATAGCAAACAGCAACAAATTATTCCACTTGCGGGTTTTGCTACTGTTTCACCCGATTTTAAGTAAATGATTTACTTGAATTAAATAAATATTGACTTAAAGTTACCTTCCGGTGTGAACTATTCAAAAAATGTAATTTTCTTGCTGATTTCGATAGTATAACATTCTAAGAATACGCTGTCAAAATTTCATGTCAGAAAGAAATTCACAGAATTAATAGATACCTAGAGGGACGGAAAAAACTTTTTCACCACACTGCGCGTAAAGTGCTGACTGTACACCCTCTCAGCAGGCCGTACAGTACCGCATGGACTGCCTAGGGAATAAAGTGACTTGCGCATGCGCAATGCGCCTTTTTCCGCTCTCGACTGCGTCTCGAGCGGTAAAACAACGCGTTGCGAGCTGCTGGAAACAGTTTTCGATGAGCCTTTGGGAAGTGGTTTCTGTTACCTAAGAATGATGCTTATCACCCGTAGTTTCATCTCATAGGCCCTTGGGGTTAAGAGATGGCCTTTTGGATTAAAAAACGCGTTATTTCAATAAAAGATGGTACCTATACTTCGTATCATAACTCCGCAAATTTTTATACTAGAGAAATGATGTAATAAGATATCAAAGTTGTCGAAAGAGCTTTAATTTAAGCTTTGTTTCATATAAAAATATTATTCTTTTGCGAAGTTATGAACAATCAAAAATGATGCTGAAAAATATGTGAAAAACTACTCAATTTAAAGAGCTGAAAATTCTCAAATTTTCATGCATATTCATGATTAGAGGGGTCTAAACATATTTAGGGTCTATTTTATACAAATCAGGCTACTATAGTGTTTACAAACCTCGTAAATAGGTGGCATCATTCGGCTTATACCCAATGTTTAAATTTTGTTTCGTTTGCTCACGGACATAAAAATAAATAAAATCTTAATAAAATTGAGTAAACCACAGAATCATAATGACTCTTTAATAGAATTGCTCTTTCTCGGGATCTTTCTTAAAAATTCTTGAGAGTATCGCTCTTTGCAAGACCGATTGTTTAAAGCTCTTAATAGGAGCGCTCTTTTCGGAGTTATTCTTAAAAACTCCGGAGAGGATCGCTACTTGCAAGAGCAATTGTTTAAAGCTCTTAATAATAGGAGCGCTCTTTCTCGGAGTTTTTCTTAAAAATTCCCCAGAGAATCGCTCTTTTCAGAAGCTTTTCGAAATCATTCTTTAAGAAAGTGCTCTCAGTGAGAATTTTGAGAAATTGCTCTTTTATAGAGCGCTATTACAGAGATTTAAATAGAAAAATAAACCTGAAAGAGTCGTATGGAGTGAATCTTTTCGGAACGCTCCGAACCCCTGATATAATGGAATAGTTCATAAAAAATCAATTGGTGTCTGTTAGCCACACGAAGGTAGTTACGTGACAAATTCCGCAACGATAGCTTAGTGCTTAGTGTCTCTATAAGTGAATGTTTTCTTATTATAAATGAGCTGTTCGCTATTTTCAAGTTAATATTTTGTTACATAATGTAAAGAAACATTTCGTTCATTTAAAAACAGGATTAATTGGATTTAAATCATCCGTATTCTTAAATCGAATAAATCTTTTTAAACTATCGCCCATGTTATTCAATAAAACACTTATTAAATTAAAGAAAATGCTTTCTTATTATAAACTAGGGGACTGCGTCGCTCTGCGTGCGCGCCAACACTCCTTCTTCTGCCCTTTTCCAAATATGTGTATATTGAATTATATATATATATATTTTTTTAAATATAATAACGATTTAAATTATATAAACTATATAAAATATATAAACGATTTAAAAAATTTAAATTATATTGTACAATAATGTTCATTGTATCATCAGAAGTTGAATCAACTTTTGATTTTTTAACAGAACGGTATGTATAGATTCATTGAAAAAGTTAAAAAATTAAATTATTGGTTTATATTTATTTTGGTACAAGAAACCATACAAATTTTTTGGATTTTTTACCTAGTAACCTAGTTATTTGCAATATCTTTAGTATCCCTCAATAAAATTATTTTAAATTTTACATACAATTTTCTTTTCATTTTCAAAATATGTATACAAATTTTGAGTAAGTGAGAAATCCAATAGAAGAAGTTCTTAATTTTGCTATGACTCCACCTTGACCGGTTGCAAGAGAAAATTTTCTGATGAAAAAGCTTCTACTGACATCATATAGGCGAGACTTGCCTAGTACCGCCCCTATAGCTATTTTGGCTGTAACTTTTGACCTTGACGGTGAAATTTAAAAATAAAAATTGGAACTGGTTTGTTGAATGGACTTTTTTAAAGGACAAAAAAATTTTTTTTTTCAAAATAATAATCTGAAATATATATAAATCAAAGTTTAAAATTTGCGTTTTTACGATTTATAAAAAGATTCCTAGTAATAAAAGTAGTAGTAAAAAAAAATTCATTATGAAAAACAAAAATATATATATAATAATAATAATATATATGGGCGATCGTACGTAAAAGTGCCTATGGTACTAGGCAAGAAATTCATTTTACCAATTTAGATAGTATTGCGCGAGGGTAAGGAATTACCTGGGCATCGAGGATTTTTTAGCAGATAAAGGTTTAAATATCATGTATAAATTGCTACAAAGACACAAACTTATTTGCACGATAAGTACTGAGCTGCTAAAATTAACTTTTGACGATGGCAAAATTAGCCTAACGACTATTTGTCCGTTCAACTTTTGCAGCTTTGAATTTAAAGCAATGATCTCGGAGTATGTTAAACAGCACTATAATATGCAACAAATTACCGTACCAAAAACCTTCCACCTAGCAGTGGAAGAGAGAAACGGCTGGTAAGCGGTACTAAGCTAAGGGCGATACTAGGCAAGTCTCTCCTATACATAATTTCTTGAAACCAAATAAATATTATTTTGAACCAAAAACGGTTTAGTAAAGTCTAGTATGCAATACTTAAGGTGATGCTAAACCTACTCGTCACGGACAATTACGAGGAGCTACTGTTTTCATTTACTTTCCATTTTTGTGTAAATATCTCTCTGGAACGTTATTGTCTTAACCAAAAACTACAACCTTTCATAGAGATATTTTTTAAAAATTGAGAATTTAATGAGAAAAGTGGCTCCCCGTATCAAGCAATTTTTTTTTCAGTGTGTGTATATGACGGGAAATGAAAGAAACTTACTTACTTACTTCATTGTTACCAACGCTAAACTGTTGAATTGTTAAAACTATTGTCAAAGGATAAAGATGATTGCTAATCAAAAGAAAAAGAGACTTTCCTTGAGCCGCCGTAACAAAACAGTTCGTGTTACCCAATTTTTTTCTAACATTTGAGTACACGCTGCACAGTCATTACTGCAGCTCGATACTCGCGATTATAAATTTCTATCGCGTTTCCAAGTACATTTTCTCGGTAGTTTCACCGAGAGAGTGAGAGAGAGAGAGGGAGAGAGCAGCAATAAGGAATAATATCGTACGTAGTATCAAGTAGCAGTGGGTCAACACACAGACTTTATACGCTTGATGTACAATGATCGTAGTCGACGTATACAGTCGTCAGTAGCTATGATCGCGCGAGCTTATCGGCATCTCGCGCCGCGAAGAGTACGATAATACAAAGTCGTCAGGAGGCACTGTTACAACTTGAGTGTCGTGCACCGCGCGTGCGCATACTATCTTCGTTGATGCCCCAGCAGTCCGATTACCCGCCGCTTTTTTTTCTTGCCTTATACCTGCCTGCAAGATTCTCTCTCTCTCTCTCTCTCTCTCTCTCTCTCTCTCTCTCTCTCTCACACACACACACACACACTCACTTTCAACTGCGACGCACTTTCGCAACATTGTGTTTTTATTACATAAGCAGCGCAGTTCACGATTCATGATTTTCTGAAGTTTTAACTTAAAAATAGCCTGTCATGTAAGATTAGTCTTTCGAATCGAAGGAAACGCTTAAACTTATGTTTTTTTTTCTGAAATAACAGCGGCTTATTTTTTATTAACGCGTATTTTTAAGTCTTGCTGCAATGAACTGTATTCTTGAATTTCGTGATATAATGTATACTGAAAAATTCCTCTCATGCGCAGTCAAAACAGAACCGAAGATATAGTAAAGCAGGCCGGATGACTGTGTGGTTCGGCAGATTATATTCGCCTTGCTAAGACCTCCCATAAGAGCAATGTATCTCTCTCTCTGGATAGCTCAGTTCCGTTATTCGCCACCTTATCTATTTTATATGTCACTGTTTGGCGCCACTGTGCTCTTAACAAGGCGAATTGACTTAAAATACTTTTTGGCGCTTTCAAATTGAGTGCTGATTTTAAATCATATGAAGTATTTGTATAAATTACACAGACATAAAAAATCGCGAGTGAGAACCGGTTTTGTGATCGAATTCACGAGGCTAATATTATCTAGAAATATAACGTAAATATAATAGTAATTGCACAAATATGCATTATTGAAAACCATGTAAACTACGTCAATATTAACGTATTAGCTTAAGCTTTAGATCACCATGGAACATTTTTGTACGTAAATGACACGCAATAAGCGTATATTGTACAAATCAAAATGTTACAATTCGTTCACTTAACTTCAATGTCTTCTAACCAACTACAAGGCCGCAGCGCTGCAGCGGCAAGGAAAAATGTTAATACTTTGCAGTCCTTTTCTTCTCGGCCCGGAGGTAATCAAAACTCTCAAGCTCGTTAATTTTCCGCGGCGCGTATATGTAGCGTATTTTTTTTGTAATGCACTCTCCGAGCCGTAAAAGAAGCAAATGATTTCAGGTCAAATAGGTCAAATAGGTCTCTTAACAAAAGCGAAATAACGATCGCGCGCGCATAATTGTTGTAACGCCGTTAAAGCGAGTGGAAGTCGAGCAGAGAGAGAGAGAGAACAAAAAAGGATAAAGAAGCGATCATCCGGTCAGTGCGGAGGAATTAATCCTCTTGCGCACTTGATATATACAGTATACATGGGATAGCCATGTATTTTGGACGAATATATTCGTCCTACTGCACAGGAGGGTTAAGTGGCGCTGCGGAAGTGGAAGTGCGCAATGGGCATGAGGATGAATGGAAGCATGAAGGAGCGCGACCTTGAAACGAATGCTCCGAGCGTTGAGCTGTGCGCATTATCTCGTGCCGCCGCACTAGACGCATTTGAAGCTGCTATGCGTAAGAGTGTAGAGATGGGAAGAGCTGCCTGCAAGCGAGCAGTGGCGCACATATTTAATTAGCGATGGCGGATGGTCAGGAGGGGCAAGCAAGCAAACAAGCAAGCAAGCAAGCAAGCAAGCGAGCGAGCGAGCAAGCAAGCAAGCAAGCAAGCAAGCAGGATTAACTGGGTCAAGCACGGTGGCGGGGTATAATGCAGTGGGCAGCGTTGGTGGCGCTGCGAGCCGGTGACTGGCTGCATGCGCTGCCGGCGCGCAGCTATGTATCGCGAGGTGCGCGCGCACGCGCATCTAGGTATATTTATTCTTAGCTCCCTCTCTATCTATTCCGACGCCGGCGATACATGCAATGGCAAGGGCAACATCAACATATCGAGCGAGAGCATGTGTGCAGTCGACCCTGATGCCGCGCCGGCTATTCGCTTGATTCACTCCGTGCTTGGGGGCATCTCTCTCTCTCTCTCTATATGTCGTTGCTATTGCGCGCAACAAGAGACTCTCCGTTACTTTTGCAGCTTCTTGTTATGAACTTTTGTTTCTGTCGAATTACGTGAATCTAAATGATTATCGGCGTAATTGCAATTTATTTAATTTAATTATGGAAATGAGAACCCTCTGGAAGGTAGGTAAACATGCTGGCCGTTTTGTACCGCTGAAAATGTTTGAGGCCGTTGGTAACTGTTTCTCGGAAGCTCTTGCGATAAAAGAACACGGACAAATTGCATACATACACAATTAGTCTGTAAAATTAGGGTAAACACCAGAGAAAATGCCTCCAAGTACTCGTCGGATGTGGTTTCATACTGCGCTACTTCGGGAGAAAAATACGCGGCTGATCTATATATATTCTCGGCGTTGAAAGTAGCCTGTTGATTGATTGATGATAGCTTCTCTGTCGCAATTTAAAAACATTTTGCATAAATTTACGTTACCCTTAGATGCAAATGTGTAAAGTTAATGAAATGTTTATCAGCTCCGATCGAAAAATGCGGTCTACTTATATTAGCGTCACACGATTGCCAGCTGCACCGATCAAAGATTCCTTTTACAACTTTACCCAGCGATGATGTAAGTCATATTAACAGAGAGTATAAGGAAAATATTGAATATGTCGCACAGATACTATACAATATAAAATATAAGTAATCGCGCGCTTACGTGCGAGTGCGAGTTTACGATTTGCATGGTATCACATTTATGACGATTTTTATTAACAACGTTGCAGGAATTTTTTTCACTTCACGTTGTATCTTGTTTCTCATTCCTCACTTCAATGATGTGTTCACGATCAAAGCGAAAATCGCGTCGGTGGAAGATCGCGCAGCCGGGAGATGAGGTATGCAATGAAAAATCCACGCGGTGTTCGCGAGAATAGATCGCGTATATTTCGAGTGTTCCATAAATACTCCTTTCTTATTTATAGGCCTTGGGCGTACAGATTAATGTTTACCGGTTGAAGATTAGTTGGACTTATCAAGAATCGGCGTATTGCATATTACGAGGAGTAAGCTTGATAATTTGTAATAATTGTTTTATTTTTGTTTTTCCGCTGAGTTCGCTGCACTATTTTTAACTTGCGCATCTTTCGCGCACTATATTTTGAATGTTTACGAACATCAAACAGTTTTCTCAGCACCACATATTGTGAGTGTATTGAATTACATAAAAAACTGTCCTACTCATTTTATTACTCTATTTCGTTTATAACTGATGGAACATTTATCAAAAACGATATCCATAATATCTATATAACTGTAGATTGGTTAAACGATTTCGCTGAAACCAGTCCTGATGCATTGAAATATTGTTCTTTTTTCATTAATCAATGCAAATGGCAGATAAAGTTATTGTTTCGTTATTTATCATTTTATTTGTATATTTTTGCGGGTCTTTATACGTTAAGGTAGCTAATAGAGAAGTAATTAGTCTAGTATCTCATAATTCTTATTATAGAAGACACGAATTTATAAAAAGTAAAAAAGAAGCTTCATCAGCGTACCAATGAGTTTCAAAATAATACGTCTATTCTCACTTCGCTCTCGCTCGTGCTAAGTGTCGATTTTCATATCCTGCAAAATGTCTATAAATAAAGAAATCGCTTAATGCAAATGACTGAATGAATAATTAAGAGATTCTTCGAAAATAAACTTTCCTCACGGCAAAATCGCGATACGCCGAGAAACTATGCTCGAGAGAACGAAAGAGATGTAAGGATATACAATGTAACTCTTGATCTTTTAAATACCATCATCGTCGTCGCACCAGCGCCTCCTAAATAAAGAGACAGATATGATCAACAATAGCGGCTGCGTGCGTGTAGATGCAGTGTGCTTGCGCCTATTTATACGTACAAATCTGCTACGGATGAGTTTACCCCTTTCAACATCACTCATCCGGATAATTGAAATCAAGACACGGCAGAGAACAGATTAATCGATCGACCATATAGTTGTTTGTACACGCACACTTACACACACGCACTCAGACACGCATTCGCACATGAACTCACACATACAGGCACACACACACACACACTTACACACACGCACTCAGACACGCATTCGCACATGAACTCACACACACGCACGCACGCACGCACGCACGCACACACATACACACACATACACACACGCACACACACACACACACACTCGCACACAAAGAAACACGTACGCTCACACATACATTATATATGTATATAATTGTATAATTATTGCCCATATATGTATGCTGCACTATACCATGCTTATTCGGCTCCTCTGGTTCTGCGCTTCGCGCAAGCGAGCGGCGATCTAAAATCACCAACGTTCACGTAGTGAAAACGAGAGCCGTGATGGTCGTGCACTTCGTTATCTAATCGTCAACGACTCTTTGAAGACTTCATCTCTCGCCTGCAGCGAGTTTCTTTTGAAGTAAGACTCGGGGAGGGGGGAGAGGAAAAAATGCGAAAACCGCTGCGCAGTCGTTCGACACTACGTCGCGGATGCATGGCTGCCGCAGTTTTTGACCGACGAGCTGAAAAGCTACTACGAGTTCTTAGTTTCGATTTTCATTGATGTTTGCGATCATCGCCAAATGTATTAAATACGACCGATACTGAAATCGTGCGAAAGCGTGTGAAATTTCGAAATTTTAATCACCAACTGTTGCAAAAGCGTGTTTGTATATGTTATGATAACAACTATTCTGCAGCACAAGTTGTTTTCTTATTGAATGAATGGAAGCAAAATGTCCCGAGGCGTCGCTACAAGATAAATGTTTGTAATAATTTAAGTACATATCGCTATCTTTTCCTTCTACAAATATTTTCATATATATTCTTATTCTACATTTTATTTCGTTACGTAAAGAAATGTGAATTTTTTTCATTGTTCTTATCACTGCATACGATACGTTGTAACAAAACATAAGAACATTTTCTATTGATTAAACAATTTTATACAAGTTATAATGATGAAATCATTTTCCTGTTTAAGACATAATATTCTGCGCAAAATTTTGGATCATTCTTAAACTATTGGCTTTGTGCACAATAGCGGAATGGCGCTGCGAAGCGGCGAATTCGCGAACTGTGGGTTCAGTAAAATACACTGGCTCTTATGGGACATTGTATGAAAATAAATCTTTATATATACACAGAGAGAATTATCCGATAAAAATTACCGTAAAAATCACGGTAACCGTGAGACATTGTGCATTTCCAGGACTTTTTATATATATTTTATAAAATTATTACTTTTTATTCTATAAACTTTATTATATGAATAATAAAATTTACCTTACTGCATGGTAAATTTGACTGCTACTTAAAATTTATTAAGAAGTTGTAGAAAAAGTGCGGAGAAATATGCATAATTTTTACCGTTCAGTCACTATAAATTTTACCCTGAAGTCAGTATAAAGTCGCGGCAGCTAGCTTCAAGATGTCGGTAAAACAGACTCATGTTTCGCATGGTAACTGTAAGCGCCTGCATACGCCGTATGTACGTTTAACCTTCGTTTGCACCTCGACCTCGTGGAGGGTTTTTTATTACTTATATTACTATAGTACTTATTTAATGTATAAAAGTTTGTTAAGATTAATAAATGATCTATGGTTTTAAATCGTATAAGATTTATATTTCCCTATACATAAAAAATATTTTATTTGTTAAAGCTCATACAATATTGCTATGTTCATAACAACTCTAAAATCTATATTTTTTGTAAACATCAAGATATCAACGTAAATTTTCCACGAATTAAATTTTTTGTTGATTGTATTTATCATTGTATTGCAGCATATTGTATGAATTTCATTATGTTATTCTAGGTTAAAACCCTTTGAAATTAATTTTATTATGAAGATAAATAACGATCTAAAAAATGTTAAATTGTCATATTTTTATTATGCAAGTGCGATATTTACATTTATGTATACATAACTTAACCTATAATTTTATATCAAATTTATTTCTTCTAATCCAATAAAATAATTACACTTCCTAAATAATAAATAAATAAATAAGTAATTATAAAAAACAAACCTTAAAAATATTATATAAGATTATACTACTTAAAAATAATGTTAGTCGTACTACATTATATCAGGCCATTTTTACCCTTCTGTACTAGAATTTTTACCGTTCAGTTTAGTAAAATTCATCGTGTGAACTTAGTAAAATCTACTCAGATGGCGCTATGTCCCGCTCTTACTATTACTGAACGGTAATTTTTACCGTAAATTTAATTGTAATTTTTACAAGAAAATTCTCTCTGTGTACTGATGTATCTGCGAACACCTAAATGTTTTTTCCAAACAAAAATATTTATTTGAAACCTTGAGAAAATCATCAGTGTTCAAAGAGACATAAGTAATTTATAAAAAAAATTATTTTGATTCATCGCCCGTAAAAGCCTATGTATCTAACCGATCCCAACAGTTCGCCAATTCAACGCAAAAGTGGCGTATTGTGGCGCTGTTCCTAAATTGTGCACATATAGCGAACAATAGCCAAAAATATTTTTCTCTTGGCTGGATCGGTGGCTAGGTCAAAGAACAGCGGTTTTTCTCGTAACTTCATTTTTTACCTTAACAAAACTCCTTGCGCATCTGCTTTCTATGAAAATTTTCGAAAATTTCTATAATTACTGCCATTTACATTTTAAACAAGATCGATTTTTAATATAACCACACTTATTAAAATTTTTAATAATTTATTAAATAATGTAATGTTTTTTTTTTTCATAATTTTGAGTGCAAAATTTTACATACAAACCAGTGTAATTAAAACCATACTTTCCTCCTTGCGCTTCCACGCTATTGGGCATAAAAATATTCTAATCAGTCATGGGGTGCTTGAAAACGAATGCAAATAAAAATGCAATATCTAGTTTCTCAGGTAAATCAAATGGCGCGCCAGCGCCATGCGGACAGTATGCGCGGCGGGACAAATATACGACGATATTGATGCGCAGAAAATTGAAAATGGGTCTATCTCCCCCATGCATTGTACATGTCTATTGCGCGTGCTTTGTCACTATGCGCTTGGTTTGGAAAACCAAGTAAATACTGCTTGGGTCCTCCCCGGTAGAGACAACTGTTTATTTCTTTCAGTGTAGTGGAACGCTGCGCTGATAAGTCCGCACACGTGTGTGGCATTTGAACATACTCTAGCGCGGTGATTGGATGTTTAAATCCAAACAATCTCATGCACAATTTTTATTCAAAACAAAGAAAAACTTATCAATACGAAATAGTTTTACTTACATCTATTTATTTATATACATATGTAAATGCACAATATTTACAAAGTTTTTACGGGATTGACGTTAAAATTTTGCAAATTTCTCTTTATACTGCTATTGTTATAACAATAATGCTAGAATTGTAATAATAATACTATTTTTATCCAGGATGGTATACACGAAAGTAAATTTTCTCAAGCATATTGTGCTAGCGGTCCTCGTTTGACTATACTGACTATGGTTTAAATATTATAAGGCAAATTGCTGAGGCGATAAAAAATGTAAGAAATAAGAATAAGTTTAGAAAAAATTAGCTTCGTGAACTTGGTTATAGGTAACTCTAACGAAAATAGTATTGTAGAATTTTGTGAGGTTATGTTACACCATCCTCAATTTCTGAATTAAATTCACGCAGAACAGCTATAAATTATACATACAGAGAGAATTTTCTGATAAGAATTACCGTAAAAATAAAAAAAAGGTTGGAAATCTGACGAAAAAATTTATCTCGATAAAGGCTTTTTACTAGTATCCTTCTCAACGGTAAAAATTATGATGACTATCGTTGATATTTATTATTTATCAAAATGTTGGTCATTTACTCTTCATGATAATTTTTATATTTCTCTCTGTACGACCTCCTTCAAGATACAGTGTAGATATAATATTCCATGTCTAAATTTCATAACAAATATTTCGTAAACATTCAAATTTGAAAATTTTATATGTAAATTCTTTATATTATATATTTTTATATTCTGATTAATAATAAAAATATTTTCTCAGAACAAGGTATTTTATGTAATATGATAATCATCAGTCATTTTGTTACATTATAATTGCATCGATATTTATATGATTTATATGTTCTATAAACAATCAAATCTTTCTCATCAAATTATACTTTTATAAAACATAAAATCTGAATATATCAATAGTTTGTCTTTACGGGACAAAGTTTATTAATTTTAAAATTAATTTGAATATTTTTATAGTTTGACAAAGTTTGACAACTCGTGTATGTTTATGTTTAATAATTTACGCGCTTTTCATTTGATTACATTCTTTTTTTTAAATCTTATCCAGTTACAAAACAATTAATAATGAATTCTAATATACGGTGAATCAATTGCAGATTGATTAATAAACAAATAAAAATACAAAATTGGAATGATTAAATTAAAATTACACTAGAGCATACTTTCCGAAGTTTTATCTTTCTAAGGTCTTTTCTTAGTTAGAATATTTCATCAAAATATAACGTAAAAATTAAAAAAAAATTTGTTATGATCCTCAAGTCTCTTTGATTGGCCACAATGAAAAGCTCTATATTTATTGGGCTACCGCAGAACCAACATGATCGAATTGGCGTTTTCCGTTGCTAAGCGTTCGGTTCCAGGTCATGTCCTCTGATCTTATAATCGTAATTTAAACAATTGGACTTAAAAACAAATAAAATTACATTTGCTCAAATTTAAGTAAAGTTCATTTTTAAACACCATTTATTGATAGAGTTTTCAAATCTTGCTGGAGTCTGGAGTAGTAGGGCATCATGTAGCGATTTAATAACTCTATATAATTTCGAATCATTTGCAAACAGCAGAATTTTACAGAACTTTACAACAGACTTAAAATAAATAATTTTTACATTAAAAGATACAGGTCCATTTTGTGATCCTTGAAGACCGCTAGATATTTCCTCAAACTCTCCAGATATAAAGTTATTTATCTTAACAGCTAATTTCCGAGCAATAAGAGATGATCTCACCCATGACAATAATGAGCCACAAGTCTCATAATTATAAAGCTTTTCCATAAGAAGCTCATGATTTACCGAATCAAACGCCATCTTCATACACGTATAAATAGAATGTAATCGAGCATTAGTTTCAACAGTCTCAACAATTTCTTCCATATAAGTACTGAGATTTGAGAATCTCCTCAAAAAACAAGATAATTGTTCTTCCATTATATTATCAAAGATCACTAAAGGAATACTGAATTTAGAAATAGTATTGAATTTTTGTACATCCTTAAGATCACCTTTCTTGTAAACTGGTGTGACACCAATAAGCTTCCAAAAATTAGGAAAGACTTCGGATGAGACAGATTCATTATAAATCAGCAGCAATACGTTCACTAAGTTTATGTATGTATATATACATGTATACACGTATATTTGTATATACATACATTCTAGTATACTCAGTATACCAATTAGGATCCATCAAGTCGAAGTTAAAGAACAGTTGTGACCCATAACTAGTTATTTTTATATTTTTCGTGTACGTCTATATTCATGGACACAGGGTCTGAAAGGGTTAACTCAACGCAAAACATAATTGCTTTATCGATTTTTTTTAGAAAAGAAATGACAAAGGCTCAAAAATATATGATAGATTATTACTCTCTTCGGTAAACTAACATGATTTTTATTGCAGTTTACCCAGTATGATATCGACACTCCTTACGAAGACTACACTTTTACATTTTCTAATAGACAAACATTTCAACTAACAAAAAAGTGATTAGAACACCAAGAAAACAGATTCATTGCAGTAAATGAATTATTTACTTTAACGTCCAAAACACTTGTTACGCATATCAAATGAAAGAAGATTTATTAACAATTAAGAACTCGCACGCTCGGTTGTTGACAAAAAGCATGCGAAATATCACATGAGTGATAGATACAAATGGAGATTAAGAGTTTATTTAAATTTGTTCTAGCCTATAGAGATACTTTCTAAGCACTAAATTAAAAGCAGAATCTGTACAATGCCGAATACTAGTAACCAAAAACTATTGTCGACATATAAGATATAAAAGCCACAAGCTTACAATGTTAACCTGCATGTGACGCAAATAACAATCAAGATGGCGCCCAAGCGCTGGCAACGCGACTCCAAGTATCCAGTCATTAACTGTTAATGAATATTCAATTCGCCGCATTGAAATCGACGGTCATTTATAGCTATGAATATCATTTAAACAAGTAATCCTTTTTCTCAGTGTATTGTCAGAATATCTAAAAGTTGATAGTTTTTGCAGGATACTTCTCAAATATAACTAGTATTTTTGGAGAAATGAGAAATGTATTAATCTTTATAATAAGCATGAATATGAGGTATTCTCACAATTTGCACAAAGAGCAGTAATTTCTCAGTCACAGAATTTTGTGTAAATGCTTATAAAATCGTAATAAAAAATTACAATACTGTCGTATAAAATGTATGATACGAGTATTGGCAGTTTGTGACGACCAAACTTTCTGGTAAAAATTCAAGTACTTTGTGTAAAATTTACTGAACGATTTTTTTTCGTGTGCAACCCTATAGCTAGCTGTCGTCATTAGGTGGATAAGAATTCGAGGTTCGTCTGTATGATTTTGGTGAAAAAATTTTTTATTTCGATCGGTGCCAAAAGCCTTATTATATTTATTATATCTCAGTGAAACTATTTTATTTAGTACAGATTTTTTACAGTAGTGCAATCTGGGCGTTCAGGAGCGACCATCATCAGATAATTTCAACAAATCATCAAATAATTTCATATCGGAAAGATTAATTATATCAACCACATTTTACCCTTAAGATAGCACAGCTTCTTACTTCACGCGATAAAGAAAATCGAAAGCCCAAAACTTAAGTCCAAAGTGATGAAACTTGAGGGACGAAAACTCTTGACTCGGCAAAAAGAGCTCGAATGGATAATTCGTGGAGCGAGGCGATGCGCCGGCAATTATTGGCGCTGATTGGGTATATCCCTCCAAGTGTTTTGCCTTCGAGAATATTTATCCCGTTATCGAGTCTCTTTCTCTTTCCCTGCGCTGCCTCGCGCGCGCGTTCGCGTGGACTGGCTGGCGCGATTTTGCCCGCACGAGGCCAAGGCAGAACAACGGGTTCTCCCTCTCTCTTCCTTTTTTTTTCTTCCGACTCCGGGACTCTCTTACATGTCTCGCGCAGCAGAAAAACGCGCGCCCGGGGGCCATCCGCTCTCAGCGGCAGTCGCATTGCGCTCCGCGATCCTTCGAGTTTCGCCTCGACTTGATTCGCTCTCGCCTCGCCTAGATCTCGATGCCGACACCTTGACTGGTCTCGCAGCTTCTTTTCGATGGCTTTTTTTTCCTTAATAAATCGATCGGATTTTTCTCTCACTCGAATTTTGAGTGATTACGTTTCATCGATGGTATTCAAATTATATAACGAGAATGCGATTCTGCGGATTGAGGAAACTTTTTAATAGTGACGTATTTACATTATAGATGGTTGCGTACATTCTAAATTGCTATTCTACGGCTAAAAATAGAAGCAAACGTAAATAGGTAATTTTTTGTATGTTATCTTGAATTCGATTTATATTGGATATGATCCATCATTTAGATTGATAAAAAAATCATACATTGCTGCGATTTGCAGGACATGAGACAGAGTTTTTCATTGTCCATTGATTTCAACGAAGAGGAGATTAAAATCCCAAGTATGATTCAGTGAGTTTTGACTGTTTATACAAGGAGTTATAGCACTCTACATTGACAAAAATTTTGTTCATTTTCGGAAAATTGCACAGAATCTAACATCTACTATTTAAAATATGAATTCACTAGTATTGATTTTTCGCAACAGTTTAACATTCTTTGTTTCTCTAGCTTAAGATTTTGATCCTCTGTTTGGAAAAATAACCGGTTTAGGCTCGTCTACACATAACGTTCAGGCTGAAATGACCTGCCCTTTTTTATGGTATCCAAAAGATTCTTCAGAAAAAAGTAGTTATGTATTCAATCTCTTGAATACGAACCGTGAAAGCAAAAAAGGTATCTTCGCCCCGATCCCTAATAGTTTTGTTTTTGTCCCACTTTTACACGGCCCATTAAAATAAAATAATCAAGCAGGATAATTGATGACAAAAGAAAAAAAGTGAATTTATACAAAAGAATGATAAAATATTTAACGTAATGTATAAAAAAACGCAGAAAATAACAAGACTTGAATCACATATCATGATTTATTCCCTATTTGTTCGAACTTTTTGATACAAATAAAGTCTGCATTGGAATCTTTAAAAAGTTGAATAATCATCAAGGCTTTCTTTTTATAACAGTAATTATGCACGATAAAATTTTGATACGTTTATTTTATCAGAGCAAAGCTGCAATACAGACACGTCATTATAGATACTAAATTCGATTCCGTGCCAATTAATATTGTGAATCAAACATAGTAGAAAATATTATTGTAGTTTCAACGGTTAATTTTTAGAGCACAAGTAAGATGTGTAGCTCACAAGAAATAGGAAAAGACCAATTTATGTGCTTCATGATCTAATCATCAAAGATTACAGTCTGGTCGATTACACAAATCATTATCAAGTGCATCGACGTATAGAACCGAAATGCAGCTACCTCGCGTTCTTTTTTTCATTTCTTTTCAAGAGCCTGCGTTTAGTCAAGGCCAGCAGAGTGCGCTTATCTATCGAACATTAAAAAAAATGGGAGGAACAACAAGAAAAAAGAGCCAGTCGAAATGTGTACGTCTCGATAATGAAAAATTTCATATGCGAGGCGAAGCGATGCTGAGCGAGTGAGAGTTGATACATTATACAGGGCTGCGATACGAAGGAGATAAGAGGGAGCGAGAGAGAAGTCGAGGTGGAGGGGCAAGAGATATATCTCGGGTTGAGATAGTGCACTAAGCGCGAAGGGATGTCAACGACCCGGGCACACGAGGTATATCAACAGCCACAGACCTACCTGAAGCTCGAATTTCTCTCTCGACTTTTCTCGCACAGCGCGTGCGCGTATATAAACGCTCTCTGCACAGTGTCGGTGAACTAACAATAAAAAGAATTCTCCTTGTTCAGCAATGGCTTAGTACGGTTATCACAGTGGCATTCTTTTTGCCGCGTCTCCGAGTGTAAGCCACACGTAATGACGTATATGCAATGTCGAGATTTCGACGAATTTAAAACGGTTCAAGGTCGTCGAGGCACGATTTTTCGCATGATGTTGTCCGGAATATTAAAGAAAATTGATCGGACTCAACGGAGAAAAAGTTTGAATTAAAAAGATAAATGTTTCTTTTAAAGATATTCCTATAATTATTCATGACTCAATAATTTTTGAACTTTTGACAACGAGAGGATTTCGATAAGTATAGCATAATGATCGATGTTAATTATTCGATATTATCATTCTGAACGAATTGATGGTCAGTCGACAGCCAGCCTGGCTACATATTGACTCATTAACTCGGAAATTAATTCGTGACCATTGTATTAACTATGTGAGTAAAATAGATACCATTTAAAATTTAGTAGTAGTAGTGGACTCACAAGTTTACGAATAAAACTATTTTAATATATCACAAAGAATTGGGTTATTTAAAAGAAAGTTATTTTGTCTAGACTGAGATCTATGGAAATGAACGTTCAAAAAATTGATTTGAGTGACCATATACGGACAAAAATAATAGTTAAAGTTATTATAAATTACGTCATGGTTCAGAATCTATGTACTGGCCAAATATCACATTAGATCGAATGCGCAAGATGATAAAAGGCAGACAATAGTCAACTTCGATTAATTTTTTTATACAAACGATTGTTAATATTAATGGCTTAAAAGTTATAAAAGTAGCTATATATTACTTAGTCGGATTCATAATAGCACTGAAACAATTTGAATGTTTAGATCAAAGTGAGTTAATTTTAATGTTTGCATTACCAATTTTTTAGGTTATGTTAACAAAATGAATCTTGACGTCCGCATGATAAGTAGCGCGTAAAGGATAAGATTTGATATATAGTTCAACTTCAAATAAATAAAATACGCGTTTAAAGGTCTTATATTTCACTGAAATTATTTTATTATAATATAATACAATCTAATCTTTCTATTCTGCTATTTTTTGAAAATCCTGATATAATCCAATTATTGTCAATCTGTTTCAGATCATTCTAAAATTTAGTTAGTACGGCAATAAAGGATTTAAAATAGAATTAGTCATAAGTAGTCGGAATATATCCCACAGCTCTGACTGAAATATTTGAATCAACACTTATCTTAGTAGCGATAGTTATTTACGATGAATTTCTTATCATCAGCGTTTATGTAGTTAATTAAACAACAAGGTTTCTTTTATTTCAAGCGGTATGCCAAGGTTTTCTTGTTTTAAAATACATTATCTAAAATTTGTCCCATTTTCAAATAAAAAATATTATTAAGCGTAATAATAATCAATAGTAACACTTTTTACTAATACTCGTATAAATATAAATAACCATTGCCCTATTGAAGTCAGGTATTACCTTCAATCTTCTATGCTTATCGCAGTTTTCGCACTTTCACGTTATATCTCATTTTTGCACAAAGCTACTGCGTATTTCAAAACTGAAATTGCAAGATTGTTTCATAACCATGACTTTGCTTTTACACTCACTTACGTGAAGTAAGAAAGTAAAATGTAACAATTTATAAGATTATAATTTGTGTATTAATTGATAGTTGCAATCAACAACTATTTTCTTTTTCACTGTACAAAGTACGTTTGCTCTATTATACTTACTTTATAAAAATTTGAGTCCTGTTTTAAATTTTATTAGTGTGTTTTAATTAAAAATAACCGTATTATGGCAAAGTGTAATGTGTACTTTTTAGTAAAGTGCTTGCAAACTCATCCATTTTGCAGAGTGGTGTTCTCGGCCACTGGTTCTTTCTTATTTAAATTACAAAACAAGACGGCCTTCAAAAGCAAAATAACATAACTGCATGCGGGAAAACTAACGCAAAACCGATTGAGTGCACATTTAAACTGCATACATCACTAAACTTGCTACCCTTGTCAATGCATTAATTATCGCCAAAAGTTAGTACTGTCATGTTTTCAAGCTGTTATAACTTCTATTTTTTAAAGCTTCGTTGATTTATGACATTAAAAGATTCCATTCAATTAAAAATTTAAACGTAATTATAAGAAGTACGAAAATAGAATAACCTTAATTAACCATAATAACCTTTATTATGTTTTAATGACTTGGAAGTGTAGAAGAAGTATCATATATTATTATAAATGAGCAACTGCAACAAGTGACTAGGTATAGCATCTTTAAATATTTCAACCATAGAATAAGTGTTCTTTTAATAGAGAACTTTATAATACAAAATTGCAATCTATTATTATATAAGTTTAAATTGATAGTTTTACGTGAAAGTAACTTCGTAATGAGTATAAGAAGTGATTAATTATAACATCAAAATGAACTTTTTGTTATTCTCACTTTCAGGTTTCAAAAATGAAGGATGATGATGATGATGCCGGGTGCTCTTCAGGCTCGGCGACAGAAAACTCGGCTTCTTCTTATAGGTGAGTTTGTCTTTTGTCTATTTTTAATATAACAATAATAACTAAATCATGTAAATCATTGGATATACAGTTTTTTTAATGAACATATTTAAGAAGATAACATTTTTGTTCTTTCTCCAATAATATTTTGTTTTCGACATTTTTTGGTCTAAAGCCACATCATGTTCATAAATTCGTTGATTAGATTTAATCTAAAAATCGAATTCAGATGACAAGACGATAGTCATTGTTACACCCACATAATTTTATTAGCAATACACATTTTAAATAACTTACGTTGTGCTTTATTTTATTAGGCAAGTTCCATGAATGTACTGGTATATATTAGCTCAGTTATTATTAGTCTGAAACTTGAATTGCTTGCGGGCAATATTATATTTCACGTAATTATTTTATGTACTATAAAATCGCGAATAAAAAGGATCGACCAGTTTAGTTATTCTTTTTTTTGTTTTCTTGAAGGTAAACGCACAGAAACCGCAAAGAATGAACTTCCTGCAAATTTAAAATTATACGGGTGATAAATTATAAACGCGGTCTTATCAGCCATCGCGCTTTTTTATCACAATTCTCTTTGGGTTGTGTATTTTGTACTGCTTTAGCCCAAAATGCGGCGGTCGAATATAAAGTTTGCGCGGGAACCATTGTTTCCACTGTTTTTATTTATTTTATTTTTTATCGCATCGAAAAACTATATTTTTTATATAGAAATGCGTTTTATTGATTTTTATAGTACTTCTCATGTGTACACGCATTCATGTAATTATTCCCTAGTAGAAAATAAAGCAGTTCAAATGTTTTGTTAATTTATCAATTTTTAGATAAATTCGTTACCTAAAAGTTAATTAGAAATTAGTTAAGATGTCAGTTATGAGCTCAGTTGTTAAGATGTAGGCAGAGCAGATATTTTTCTCATCATTCGGTCACCCATAACCGATAAAATTGGTATCGGTATTATAACTTCCAAAACCTATATTGTTTAATTAATTTAATATCAAATTTTATACTGATTTATATCTGATTTTTACCAGTGTTGAAAAAATGTTCTTGATTTGTTTTGATGTAATCCAAATTAATTACATAAAATAATTTATCATTTTACTTTTAATATTAGCTAGAAATTTTATGTTTAAACACCGCTTAGATTTCTACCAGTATTTTCACATGTAATATGCAACATATGACGTGTAAAACTATGATAATTATTTCAATGTTTTCGTATTATGTATGTGCATTCGCGTAGTGAATAAAACTTAGTAAAAACTGTGCCACGTCTAGTAATTAAAACATATATTAAAAGTTATACCACGATAAAGAGATCTATACAAGAATTATCGTTTCCTTCTTTACGAATACGGAAATGGTAAATGTACTCATATTACGTGTTTTCTAAAATATGTTTTTAAATGCTTTAAATTTACATAATATTAGTAGATGTTATATAAAATATATTATAAAAATGATTTCTGTACCCTGGTAAAAAATTGACCAGAATATCTGGTCAATGTCTAAACCTTGTCATCAAATTGCTCAGTTGACTTCCCAATCAATTATTTGGTTCTTAAGTCATTCAATAGTCTAATACAAAATTTATTGCACCAGAAGTCTTAATGATATATTGTAAAAAGGGATTTAGACTTATATTAGAAACTATGGATGTACCGGTAATTAGCTAGATTACCTATGTACATTTGATAATCATATTACCTGTACATAGGTTTGGCAAACTTTATACTAAATAATAGTTTATATTTAATGCAGTTTGGCGTTTGTAATATAAAAAGATTTACATATGAAACCACCATTAACTACCCTAGTGAAAATTTCGAAATGTGAAAAACTGACAAATCTGTGAAAAAGTGTGTAAAATCATGAGAAATTTGTGAAAAACTATGTATTTGGAATTACATTTAAAACAAGAATTACAAAAATATTGTACAATATTTTTCACATTTTATTACAGTTTCTCATAGTTTTTCACAGTATTTCACATTTTATCAAAATTGCTCACAGTTGTAATTATCTTTATGTAAGAGAATGTATAACGAAAAAAATACAAGGAAACGTGAAAAAATTATGAAAACTATGAAAAAATATTAAAAGAAGAAAAAATGTGTGAAAAAATGATAGTGAAGACTTCAGGCAATTTTCATTAAGGCTAGAGTACACCTAAAAGGGTAAAGAAACCAACTTTATTTTTCTTCAAAAAGACTATTCCATGAAGCTCACTTTGTAATTAGAATGCTCTAAATTGTATTTTAAGGGGGAATTCCAGTGATGTTTTACCAAAAAATCGAAATTTTTTATTACATATTTTTTATGTTTATAGTTTTATGGACATTTTGAGACCTGCTGGATGTCAAAACTCATTGTTATACCAAAGTTATAGCCAGTTGAGTGAAATAATTAACATTGGATAGCATACCAAATTAAAACTTTAAACGCGCCTTTCTCGAAACTTACTTTTCTACCTTCAAAAAGTTCTTCGCGGAACTCATGACCATGGATATTTTTGAAACTTCTAGAAAATATCGGTTAAAGTATTGTGAAAAGAAGTTAATATTTTGTTTTTAGGTATTTTGATGGTAAATGTTTTATTCATCCATTGTAAGTGTTGAGACATGCCATTTTCTATGTTTTTTTTTAAGTTCAAAACAAGTTTCATTTATTTTAGACCATTAAGTGAGTTTAAACAATTTAAAAAATATTAACTTTTGTTCATTTTAAGCTGAAAAATATCCTAGAATTTTTTATAGTAGAATTCGTTAAATTCCTATGCGCAAGAAACTATTCTAAAAACCCTTGTTTTTAGTACAAAAATATGTATTTTCTCCAACAACTAGTAACAAAATTTTAGTGAAAATAAGTTACCGAATTATTAATATTATTGGACGCAAGGGAGAGATTTTTTAAAAATCACTGGAGTTCCACCTTGAAACGTTCTATAAGTCTTTAAAATATTTTTATAGTATTTAATTACATTGGCTTATATGCAATTTTCCATCTTCAAAGTCGTTTTTTCTCAGAACTTCATTTTTCGTCTTAAAGATGCAATGCGCGTGGTGAAATTATTTGAAACTTCACAGGATTATTGTTTTTTACATTATAAATACATTGTCAGATCGATTTTTCATATAACCCCCGTACACACATTTTCCGCTCGAACTTATGAAATATAATTATGTATTAATTTTTTATTTATGTGAGTATATTTTGTACAAGTTTTTGAACCAACAATGCACTCTTTTAATCTAGCTTAACACCGTAGTCTATAAAAGTGTGTATATCATTGTCGATTACTCGTAAACTCACTTGTATCAATGTAAATATTCAATATATAAATGATTGTGCACTAAATCTCTCTAAGAAAGCATTGTGCTAAAGCAGTTAGCAACGGTTTTTAAATTTTGTATGCGCAAGCCTAATTTTATGTCGAAATTCAGAACTTCAAAGTGAGCATTTATCGGAAGGTGCCTATGTCTCACAAAAAAAATTAACTTATAAAATCTTATTTTTTATTTATATAATAGTAGTATTGAATAAATAAATTATATTGTTTTGAATGTTTAAATGATAAACAGTGTATATAATTAATGCAAATATAATCTAAAATCAAATTAAATCTGTACCTATAAAAGATTGAAATATTGTTTTTTTTTCTTTCATTGCAAAACATGCATAAGACACAAAAACGCATCATCTTTTTAAATTACTCATTTAAAAATTTTACTACTATTTACCATATACTACATCTATATCTATTATAGATAGGTATAGATTCAATATTGCAAAAATAAATTATGTCATTATTAAATCATTTTTAAGAAATCACTAACTAATAATATTTTTAATATAACATTATCTTTCCAGTTTTTGGATTTTTTCGTGCAGTATAATACGTAAAGTTGGCTACATGTATAGAAAAGTAAATCTCATTATATAATATTACTTAATATCTACAAGAAAAAGCACAACGATAAAGCTTAGAGATGTCGTGATATACAAGGTGAAAAAGTATTGTTTAAATTGAATAATCTCTAATATCTTAGAAGATTATGAACCAAATCGGTTAAAAAATATTCAGTTGATTACCTGACACCTATAACAAATATCCTCTGAAAGTTTCAAGGCGTTACATCAAGTATTACTTAAGTTATCGTTGTCCAAAAAATGCATTTTTTTGACATTTTATGTTTTTTCTTAGAAAACTGACCGTCTTATTACCTAAAAATGTACAGGAATATAGATATATATATGAAACAAGTATTCAGTAAAAATTTCACTGACTTTTATTGTGTAGTTTTCTAGTAATAAATGTTGAAAAAGAAAATTTGGTCACAATATAAGAACTGAAAAACGACTCATAGAAAATCGATTCTGGTCCTAGAATGAAGTATTTTATGAGTACTTTATTGTGTTAAAAATTCGCCTCCTAAAAACCATTCCTGCATTGAAAGAAATTAAGAAAACAAAATTTAAAACTCTTAAATTTTGAAAAATGCCTACAAATTAAAAAATGTATTCGATCATTTTCGTGAAACTTTCAAGCTCACATCATACTTTTTATGACTTTACATACACATTAATACTTTACGTACACATGTGCGAAAAAGTTCACTTTATGCACCGAAATTTTCATTTTATACACGGACTTTACGCACTGTGTCAAATTTTTTTTATATTATATCGTGAATATATATTTTACACTTATACTTGTTAAGATTAAAGGTCTGCAGTTTTTCTACAGATAAGAACTGAATCCAAAAATATAAACTTGCCATAAATAATATTATTCAAGATTCATGCTCGGATTCAGTTATAAATATTCAACGATCGTAAGTTTCATTCATATCGTAGCTTACCTTATAAATACTAAGTATTTCTAAAAGTATTTACCCTCAAAATGTATACGTACATACGTTCAAGATATATGTGTCGACTCGATTCTACATTGCTTGTGCAACAGTTGTAGCTCAAGCCAACGTACGCTAAGCTTTGAGAAATTCATATACACTGAGAGAATACATCGGTCAGACTTGCTGAACTGTTCGGTAGTTTTGACCGAAGTGAGTTCGGTAGTATGTATACGGCAAGAATAGCGGAACAAGTTCGCCAGCTGAGTCTCCCTAACCTCACTTTTTCACAAATAATGAATATTTTTATGAATTTCTTATTTTTTGTTACTGTAACCTTTTAATATATGATTAGTTAGTCTAAGTTACATTTTCGATGTTCTACTTTAAGCTTACTTCTGTTTTACCTTATCACAAACGTGATAATGAGGCTCCAATAAAGCGCAACACCACACATCACTTTTAATACACATCCGGCAAAACAGCCGAACTCTTCCGCAGTTTTTACCGAACACCTCAGTAGGAATGACAGACTACGGCCTCCGCAAACTTAGCAATGCGACTTCGGCCAGCCTAACTGAACCATTCTCTCAGTGTAGAACACTATGCTAGCTTTGTGAACAGAGTTACTTGTCCATTTTTAAAATACATACTCGACCATCGGTAAATCTTTAAACGCAGGCTTAAGCCCGAAAAACTTGTCGAAAAGCTTTGGCAAAGCCTTGCAATACAAAGCTCTCTCTTACAACAAAACTGAATCACGCACCAAATTGCAAATTGGCCCACGTAGACAGCCCACGAATCGCCAGCAGACGCAGCTCTCTTAAAAACCGGCTGCAGTGTGCCTATAACCTCCACACACCGCACGCACCAACTCAAGTACGAGCAGCATCAGCAGCAGTAGTATTAGTAGCAGTAGGAGGTGGGGGAGTCGGTGTGCGCGCGGCTGATCTCGACACGGCAGCCCGAGCAACAGCCATGATCGGCGGCGGTGGCGGGCCGCGGCAGCAGCCGGGGAGCGCGAAGCGGCTCGGCGAGTTTCGCGGCCGCAGTACGCAAGCGAGCGTCGCGCGCTGCGCGTCGTCGAATTATAACATCCCTGGCCGTCTGGCCGCGCGCGCGGGTGCCGCCGCACCGTACAGAGAGAACCAAGCAGCCTCTCCTCCTGCGATCCGCGTCTTTTCCGTGCAAGTGCTTATACGTAACGTGCGTGCGCGAGTGTGTGCGTGCGCGCGAGCATCTGTTTCCTATGTACACCGCAAATCGTCGCGCGCGTGCGGCGCTATTGATATAGCTTCGGCCGACGATTTTCTTCGTGTCTCGAGGAGAGAACTGGAATAACAGCGACGCGGGATCGATACGTTTTTTCTTTCGAGCGCGTCGACGCAACGGCGACGAGGAGACACTCGCTGTTTGCAAAAGAGAGAACGGGGAAAGAAAAATCATCGGCCGACCGGCCGGCACTCTAATAAGGTAATAAGCCGAGGCTAAAAATAGCAGCCGGCGAGCTGCGGTGGCGTCGAGTGGCCGGCGAGGCGCTACTGTACACTCGATAAATTCAACGAGACTACGGAACGGAACGCAGAAGATCGAGAAGCACCAGCGCGCGCAACAAGTGCCGCCGCTGCCGCTGCTGCTGCTGCTGCTGCTGCTGCTTCGGTATAATCGCTGCTGCTTTTCGGCGAGAGTTGCACGAGTAGAGGGAAAAGAGAGCCGGTTGTCGTCTCACCGGATAAACCGGCTTCCGCCGCTGCTGCAGAGTGGAGACTGATGCACGCTGGACATAGGAAAAGGAGCTTTTCCAGTCGCAAAGGGAAAAGGCCGCGATAAGAGAGCATTGAATACATAGCCGGTGGGGAAGAGCGAGCGTTGACCCCCCCTCCGTAGCAGCGACGCTGGCGTCGTTGCGCTGGCATTGTTTTGCCGTACTTTACGGAGCGATCGACGACGAGGTTTCGAGAAAAGTTGGCCGCGGCGCGCGTTATGCAAATCGCGTGACGCGATCGGCTCCAGTCGGGCATCTAAGGTGTGTGTATAATTCGGCGGAGCGGCCCGCTGATAAGCCGAGTATCCGAGAGCGAGAGAGAAAGAAAGAGATAGAGAGCGAGAGAGAGAAAGAGAGAGTGGCGCGATAAGGAGAGATGCGCGATATACTTGGCAAGCGAGTCGAGTGCCAGAGGCTCGCATCCATACGCGCTTCTGCTGCTGCCGCTACCGTTCGCGCTGCTGGCTCGGGCCTTTCCAGTGGAAAAGTCTAACTCCAAGTCGAATCGTTCGGCCCAGAAAATCCGGAAAATCCGCCAAGGGAGAGGGGAGAGACCGGCTGTGCAGGAAAGAAAATCCCATTGGCAGCTGCCGGGGTGCAGTGAGCGCGTGAGTGCGCAGTAGAAACAGTCGTCATCCGTACGGCCACGGTGCCTTCGTTAAATTGATATTTCCCTCGTTCGTATTTCCCAGTGTAATGTGTGTCGGCAATGTTGTGCGCGTAGAAAATCGGCAGCCGGTACCGAGCGGCCAACTCGCGTAATGTCATTTCAATGGATGTTTGCCGTAGCCTCGAGCAGATAAAGTGCCTTTATCTGTCTCCGGGCACGATCGGGCGCGCGAGATTAGCCGCAAGGCTAATTTTAATGTGACAAACAAGCCGCTCTCTCGTGCGAGCGCTCGTATATACGTCGGCTCTTCGCCGCACAGCAGCAGCAGCAACAGCAGCAGCGTGTGTGTGCGTGCACTGCATCGAGCGCCGGGCAGAGCCCGCGATAAGAGCAGCCGCCGCCTCCGACACCGAAATATAATATATATAACGGCCACTTCGTGTACAATAGTACGTGTGTTGTAACCAGTGCGTTTCTTTAGTGTTCTGTGCGAGCGTGTGTTGTGTTCCTAGTGTTAATACACGAGAAGAGTGCAGACAAGAGGAATCGAGCCAGGCGCGTTCTCCAGTTCTGGGGCGTCGTCGGCACGCGAGATGACCGCGACGGCCCCGAGGAGGCACCAGCAGCGGCGCCAGCGCGACCTTGAACTTGCGAGTGGCTGGTGTGACTCGCCGACCGGGGACAGGAACAATAGCCCGGGAGCGTAGCCAGCGTCGATATCGGGCGCCACCCGTGACGGACGATGATCTCTGCGCCACGCAGGTAGAGACGTCATGTGGCAAACGCAGCAGCATCAGCAGCAGCAACAGCAGCAGCAGCATCCTCAGCTCGCGCAGCAGCACCAACATCAGCGGTATAACTTGCAAGGCATGGCGCCGCAGCAGGCGAGGCCGAGGATGATGCAGCATCCGCAGCCGATGCACGTCAGCAGCGACGAGGAGGATCAGGCGAGGATGTACCAGCAGCCGCTGCATCAGCAGCAGCCGCAGCCGCAGCCGCAGCAGCAGCAGCAGCCTCAGCAGCGGCAGCAGCAGCAGCAGCAACAGCAACAGCAGCAACAGCAACAGCAGCAACACAGGATGAATAATATGAACATTATGGACGTTGCCGCGCATACCAGGTCAGTTACCTTTCACCTTCGACGACTGCCAGACTTTGACGAGTCTGGAATCGGGCTTGGCTGGATTGGTAGTAGGAAATTAGACAGTTTTATTGAGGTTCCCAGTGTATTAAGTTGTTATTGGGTGGTACAAAAAGAAATTACTTGTTGAAGAATTAGATGTGTGACAACTTAGAATTGTATAATGTAACGCTGCAAGGCCTGTACTATTATGTTTATTACAACGTTTAGCGTTTCAGCAGTTTTCACAGAGATTTTGTTAATAACATTTTTCTCCAATTTTTCAAGCGACCACAAGTAACATAACCTTATTACTAGATCTTATATGGTCCACCTCAACCTGGTGGACATATTTATATTATATAATTTTAATCTAATATAATGAAAATTTTCGAAAATATTGAAAATTAAACGGAGCATCAACTTTACCGGGCCTCACAGGCTTAAACTTGACTCAGATTTGCTCAAAAGAAAACTTAAGGTAGTTGTATCGCCAGGAACGGTCATTATAGACAAAATGTCTTGTATCCAAGAGTCTATGAGTATCGATAAATATATGAGGTAAATATCTATCTAACAAACTATAAAAAAATATTTCATATCGATTTATGTTTGTTGAGCCTAGATATTGTTTAGTAAAAAAAGACTCCTACTTCGCTACTGCAAAATCTCTATTTTGCATTGAATTTTAATTTTTCATGCCTTATATTTCTCTTTTAACATATATCTTCACATTAAACGTTTAAAAATCATAAAGTACTTCGTGTATAAGGCGAAACAGTTAATTGTTTATAACAAATTGTGAAAAAATTGCCTCAAAATTAAACCATTTATTTATTTTTTCGAGCATATTTTATAGGAGTATGGTAAAAAGAATCATTTGACTGTTGATGTGAAGATACATGTTAAAAGAGAAATATAAGCCTTGACAAATTAAAATTAAATCTATAATAGAAATTTTTACAGTAACGAAGTGAGTTCCTTTTTTAAATTAACAATATCTAGGCTCAAAAAACATAAATTAATATGAAAAATTTTTGTTATACTTCGTAATATACGTATATACCTCATATATTTTCATTATAATTTCACCGGTACTCATTGCCTCTTGGGTACTATACAAAAAATTGTTTCTATGTGGCCTGTTTCTGGCGACACATCTACCTTAACTTTGTTATAATTTCACGAGGAAATTTTGATTTACAATGTAGGAGCAATTCATGTTGAACTCACTTTTATGTAATACTTTAATTTCAGAACTATTTTAACATACTGTATCAAAAAGTATTTGTAATTATCTTCTGCTCACCGCCTCTCATTAGATTAGTACATAACGAGTTGAAAACTCTTTAGCGTTTTATCGTCTCTTAATTTTAAGCTCTTCAACTTTTAATTGGACTTCGTTTCTGTTGCTATGTCAAGGAAGATACTTGTTTTTTATATAGTATGATTTTATTTTATAAACAGTATAGAAGTATGTATAAAAATTGAACGCAGCCAAATAGTTTAACTATTCGCTATGCGCAAAAAGTAAATTTCACCTTACCGTTCTTTACCATTAAAATTTTTTCCTTAATCTTTATTACGTATTTTATCAAACTTTTTAGTCACGCCTGTTACGCATACGTTCGTCAAAATATTTAATTGTCGATTGCACTTAAGTTAATATTGTTTTGTCATTTTAGTAGAAGCATAACAGACAGTATATACCGAGTCTTAAAATACTCAAAAGTTCGACATGATATTCATTGTAATAAATTCTTTGATATTCACCAAAATACGCCAAGCATTTAAAATTTGCTTCACCTATAATGAAATATTTTTCGTCTCTAATAATAAAAATATATTCCAAGAATTTTAGTACCCCAATAAAATCCGAATGGAAAATTCGTATAGCAGTTTAAATATCATTGAATCGACTGCCAGACACGCGAAAACAAGCGCGTATTTAACTTTAACCCCTAAAAGCGTTGCACGCTGCTTACGGTTCTCGCTGTGTGCCTGCAACCCATCGCTGAAAATAAAAGGGGCTTCTCTCTCTCTGGACACAAAAGCCGTATGAATACATGCATGGAGTCAAGACTGAGAGTTCGGTGGAATGAGTAAGAAAGGAAGGAAGGAAGGAAGGAAGGAAGGAAGGAAGGAAGGGAGGGAAGAAGTACATATAGGTATAAAGGAGATGGAGCGCGGCGTGTCGTCCCCAGTTTAGCCGGGCAGATTTCTTCCCACACCTCTTGTGTGCTTACGTTGCAGGTTGAGGGAGGTCGGGGGCTCGCTCGCTCGCTCGCTCACGTGTTTCTCTCTTCTCTCCGCGCGGGCACATGTGTCGACTGTATAGTTGGGACGCGCTTCTACCCAGCGCCGAATGCTTTTTCTCCACTCCCGAACGAATATGATAACGCGCAACGCGGCTTGCCCGAGGGTGCCATTCATTCATTTACATCATCGGTTCATTTTCGAGCTGGCTCGAAATACTTGCGGCAATGAATATTTATTACTGTTATCTGTTTAGTTTTGTGAATTAAATCAGGACAAATGAATATTTATAAACGGTTAAATGCATTTCTCAATAATTAGGGACTGAGTACTTGAATCGCGTGCTATCGGCTGACCGTCTGGCTTTAAGGTTAACTGAATTTAACACGCTTCTATGATGTTTATATGACCAATACATGTCAGCATACGTTTTTGCCTTTTATGTCTCTGCATAAGATCTTTTTATATCTCAATGCTTAAAAAGCATCATTATAGGCAAGAAACCCGTCAAATAACCTTTCGTACTCTATATGTTTTTCTCTTACTCTTGCAGACTTTTTTCAACTACGAGATCTTAATTGTTAATGAATGTAAAATTTACGGCAAGTACATGAGACTTCGATCCCGCAAATACGCGATTCATTTGCATCAAGCAATCCTTTCTCTCAATATAGGAAAGTGAATTCTGACAAATGTATATCCTGCAAGGGTTTGGATTCTTCTCTATAATTACAATATTTTTGAAAGGTAGCTTTTTCTATTTTACTAAACATTCACGGCTGCTAGAAACAAAATGAACAACTAACCGTTGTTACCACGCGAGAATAACTGATATAAGAACTGATATACGCTAATAAGAGTTATTATTTAATTATTATTATTATTATTGTGTAGACCACCGGTCAGTCAGTAATAGCAGTAATAATACCATCCTAACTTGTATGTTAGTAGCAACTACATTTATATCATCACAATAGCCAATATTACTGGTTGTTAAGAATTAGATAGTCCATAGCTTTGTTCAAACAATCTCGCCATTCATCGCTATTCTGTGAAAACCAAGTCAACCTTGTACTGCCCTATCTTTCGTAAGTCAATTTTAATGTTGTCCTTCCACCTTCGTCTTGGTCTACCTTGGGGTTTTGGGTCCAATAGTTTCTATCTACGTGTCCAGCCTATCCTAGTCTTCAAGACTTAATTATTTGCGTAATATTTAAATTGTCGTATATAATTCGTGTGCAGGATTCTCCACCATCCGCAGTCTTCTTATCTATTATTGCCCTGAATACCTCTCACGACTCTATTCTCAAATAATCTAAATTTATTTTCTTCCTGTTTTATTAGGACTCACACTATATAGGCACATTTGCATTTAAGTAAATTTAATTTTATGGCATTCTTTTAAAACCGGTTTGTACTATAATTCGTACTGTTTACGCACTATGTTACGTACTGAAGTAAAATATGTAACAACCTAGTTATCATTAACAAATTGAAATTTTATTACCTGTTTTTTTTTCAATCACATTGACCATGGATTATTGGAAATAATTGAGAAACAAAAAGTTTAAAAGTAAAAAATCTTTAGCCTCAATCTCATTCACAATTTCATATCGCACCAAAACTTTATCAACTGATTTTTTTCAATCACATTGATAATGGATTATTGGAGATAATTGAGAAACAAAAAGTTAAAAAGTAGAAAATCTTTAGCCTCAATCTCATTTACATTTTCATATCGTATCAAAACTTTGTCAATTCTAATGAAATTCTCAGAAAAAGAACTTGTTCGATATCATCATCACTATCCTTCACACGGAAAAGAGCTTCCACTGAAAAATATAATGCCCCGGCCAGAGTAGCACTGGTTTTTCGGGTGCTGCGGACGACTTTTTCCTACGCTTCCCCCACCACCTCAAACCGTAGACACACGCGCCAATCAGCGTGCGCGTCTACTGTTTCTCTCTTTGTCTTTTCCCCCACCACGCAAGCAAGCTTTAGACTAGTAGGGAGAGCATGACAAAAATCGACTCTTAGAACCCGAAAAATCCGTGCCAGTATAGAAAAGCGAGGTGCTAGGGCTTCGTAAAACCGAGTCTACTCATAGCATCAGTTATACTGCTGCAAAATTTTGGCAATAGGCACGTTGGATGCCGTCTGTTACTCCTTAGTTTGGGTGTGACCTGAAAATAATCAAGCCATGGTAAACAGTCCCAAGCATTCGCACTGGACGCAGACGTATAGCCTTGAACATAATTTGTCCGGGCGCAAGTAAATATTTGTCGCGAATCGTCACTGTCTATTTTTGTCCTCAATCTTCTTCCTCTCCTCTGTACCTCGTAGTGCATTCCCCGCGGAACCATAAGCATCTTCCATTCGAATTCGCCTCTGCTGTACCGTTCGATTGTACTCCGTTCCGTATATATTCTCCATGCGACATACCGACGAACATTCGCAACACCATGGCGAAGTGAATATCGACGGTTGAGTCGAAGAAGTGACTAACTCAGCGCTTGCTTGAAGAAGATGCTAACTCAGATTTCGCTTGAAGAAGAGGCCAACTCGGAAATCGCATAAAGTAGGGTTACTTTAACTAATTATTTCTCGCGTATAATTTTGTAAAAACTAACAAAAAAAGATTGGTAAATGAATGTTTTTGCCAACCATGTTTTTTGCTATTTATATTGTTGCTCTTTACAAAATTAAATAGGTGAAATAATTACTTAAAGTAGCCCTTCTTGACGCGATTTCCGAGTTAGCCTCTTCTTCAAACGAACGCCGAGTTAGCCTCTTCAAGCGAAATCTCAGTTAGCCTCTTCTTCAAACAAACGCCGAGTTAGCCTCTTCTTTGACTCAACCGTCGATATCTCGATTGACCGCTCACCCGGGTATCTCGCTGAATTTTATGCGCGATGTGAGCGTCTTTTTATAATGAGGAATCTCGGAGTCTCGCGTGGTTGGTAGGCGAGCCGGTTTCTCGTTCGCGGATGAACGGGACGGAAGATACAAAGAAGAAGAGACGCGACAATTTTCGACTGTGGCGCTAAATTCCTTACGGACGATTTTGCGTGTTCATGCGCGAGCGCGTACGTGTTTCTTTTTAAAGCCGAGTAGACTAAAGAGACACTTGTTTGCGCTGCCCTTGAATAATAATCATTTGAATTATCTTTTGGACGAGTTTGACGATAGATGCTAGGTATATAAATCATATTAGAATGTGCTCTTGAAATGCTTTAATCGTAGCAATACGCTATCTTCATTGCTTATGGAAAGCACTAAATATCACTTGGGATGTGATTCAAAGCAGAATATTTCAATTCATTATTTTAATGAATTAAGGGGGCACACCACGCTTAAGGTTTTGAACACTCTGATTTTTTTTCTTTAATTATTAATTTATTAATCTGAACGATTTCATGTTGTAAAAACCAATCTAATGAAACACCTCGCCGCGCATATAAGCTTAGCGACTCTACCCCATTGAAAGTTAAAGAGAAACATTTAAATTTTACTCATAAAACACCTACCGATGCACAATTTCATGAATATAAAGCCATAAAGTCGATTTACAAAAATTCAAGTAGTAGAAAAATATTACACCGTTATGTAGGTAGCTTCTTTATCCTATCAACAAACATTTTGTGTGCAAAACGCGTATTTTTCTCAATAAAGCCAATTTAAATTTCTATACGATAAATTTAGGTAAGTAATAAACCTTTCTGTTCAAATGTTCACTACTATTAGTGATGTTCGATATTTATCAATATTTGTCAATATCGATATTTTCTATATAATATATCGATAATTTTAATCGATATTTTTCGAACAAGTACATCTACGTATCGATATTTATGACGTTGATATTGTTATTCGATATCTTAAATCCAACTATCCCAGGAACAGCAATTGTGTAACAATAATAACCTTTAAAATAATAAAATCATAAACCTTAAACCTAATTACCCCAAGGATGACAACTTCTTATTAATAATAAATCTTTCTCAAACACATTTTTAATAAAAAAACAAAAACTTCTGATTAGATATAAACGTTCAAATAAAACCGTAAACTCTAAACCAGACTAACCCAGGTACAGCAATTTTCAGTTTGAAAAAAGTTTGAATAAAACCGTAAAGTATGAACCTAACTAACCTAGGTACAGCATTTTTCAATTAGAAAAAAGTTTTTAAAAAACCGTAAATTCTTAACCCAACTACCCCAAGCAGAGCAATTTCAAAATACAACAACGTTCAAATAAGTAGTAAACCCCAAACCCAACTACACCTAGATCAGTGAATTTCAAATAGAAAAACGTTGAAATTAAACTCAATGAAAAACTTTAAACCCAACTAACCCAGGCACAACAATTTTCAGTAGGAAAAACGTTCAAATAAAAGCGTAAATGCTAACCCCAACTACCCCAGGCACAGAAATTTCTAAATAGAAAAATGTTTTAATAAAAATGGAATGCCTAAAGCCATTCACCTTAAGCAAAACAATTTCCAATTAAAAAAATATTAACTAAACTCATAAACACTAACTAAACTACTAAATGTACAATAATTTGCAAAGTGAAAAAATAAGGTTATATCTATTATAGTCCGAGAAACTTGTCCATATATACTAAAAGGTTTTTCGCGAAAGTCTTATATTCACATATAAAATATTCAAATTTAATGAATAAATATGAAAACACTTTAAAATATTAAAGTTAGATGGATACTAAATACCATAATAAAATTTAGTAATAATAGTAATAATAATAACAAGTATGAAATAGGTATAACATCACAGTAAAAAATATACTTTAGTTATCTGGATTTCGTATGTAGTCGAGTTTAGACTATAGAGTTTTATTTGAAAGTGTTTCTACATATTTGGAAATTACTATGCCTGGGGTAGTTGGGTTTAAGGTTTATCTTTTTTTGAACATTTTTTATTTGATAATTTGTATCTGGGTAGTTGGGATTAGGGTTTACTTTTTTATTTGAAAGTGTTTAGTATTTGGACATTGCTGGGCCTGGGGTAATTAAGTTAGGGTTCTGCATTTATTTTTAAATTTCTTCTAATTGAAAATTTATATGCGTGGGATAATTGGATTTAGAGTATAGAGTATTATTTGAATGATTTTCTATTTGGCCCGTGTCTGGGGTATTTGGGTTTATGATTTACAATTTTATTTGAACGTTCTGTATTTGGAGATTATTGTGGCTGGGATAGTTAAGTTTAGAGTTAACTATTTTTTTAATTAAGCATTTATTTTTATGAGATAATATTATCCGTGGGTTATTTAGATGTAAGGTTTAAAATTTTATTATTTAAGCATGTACTCTTTTTAGGTAATAGCTTCCTCTGCGGTATTTTAATTTAAGGTATACGATTTTAATATTAATTAAATCTCAAATAATAATTTTCATTAAAATATTTTTGGTATTTAGAATATCGATACTTTTTCAACAATACATTATATATATATATATATATATATATATATATATATATATATATATATATATATATATATATATATATATATATATATATATATATATATATATATATATATATATATATATATATATATATATATATATATATATATATGTTATGTTGGGTAACAATTATTATTATCGATACCAATTATCGATATTAACACCCGATATCGATTATTACTAACTACTATTACAAAATTCAATCTTTTCCAAAAGTAACTTTTTATTTTCAAGGTCTTAAGCAAATATATTTGTATATTATTTTAACATCATAAAGAGCATCATAATCAAATTATATAAATAAAACTAAATATCTTTATTTAGTGTCTTAACCTTGCTGTTCTTCGTAAATAAAAGTTTCAAAACAAAGTTTTTTTAAAGTAGAACTTTAACACAGAATATTTATGAAGTGTATGGAGCGACGCTGGAGATCGATAGAAAAAGTTATTATGCAATTTTCCTTTGAAATAATTAAAACCAAAATGTTTAATGTACATACAGTTTGACAAAGATTTCTAGAACAAGCGTAACTATGACAATAACTTAAAATTCTAGTATTGAACATTAGGAAAATACACATTTAGTCAATCATTTTATTAATTTAATACCTTGCTTTTGAGGAAGCTTTGTGATAGTAAAAAATAGTACATTTCGATACCACCTTACAATACCTTAAAAAATATATATAAAAATTTAAACAGCAAAACTAGAAATAAAAGCCTGGAGCTACCTGAAGTTTCTTTAGAAATGGGTAAAAAAGTAATATATATAACGCAACAAAATATTTTAAACAATTACCAAATAAGTTGAAAAACTTAAATTATAGTATGGAAAATATAAAGACCAATATCAAAAAATGGGTAATATTTAATGTATAATATTATTTAATATATTAAGACAATCATTTATTGTTGATAGTTTTTAGATGTTAGTTTTTAATTTTTAGTTTTAGTTTGCAATTTAAACTGATATTAACTTATAATATTATTCTTAATTGCAATTAATTATTAAGGTTTAGTTATTGTTATTATTTTGGATTTTAAACACGTATTTTAAAATCTATAAGCAAATATATAATATAATATTAAGATTAACTAGGATTGTGTACAGGTAGTTAAACTACCTCCTGCGATCCTTGATGCTTGACGCAATGTAAAGCATCAAGGTACTCTGTACCTGGTTGAATAATAATAATAATAATAATAATAATAATAATAATACAGGTGCGGAAGTAGATTATTTGCCTCTTGTCACGTTTTTCGCTCGAGCGAAGCGAGAGTGAAAAGTCACACGAAGTAAATAATCCATTTACACACTAGTTTCGAACCGTATTTTATACCACGAGCACCAAAAAATCATATCAAAGTTGTGATTGTGAGGTTTATAGAGGTATGACAAATTTTTTATAACACGTGCATGAAAATGGTCCTTTTCCATGCTTGTAAAGCGAATGGAAAATTGAGAATTTCGAGCTTCTTCGAGTAGCGGTAGGAAAACCACTTTTTCTCCCGAAGGGCATTATCTAAACTTGATTTTTCTCCATGCGAAACACCTGGACCTCATCTCCTAAAGCACCTGGTGGTATACACGCCTCACTCGTAGAGAATGTTCACATAAACATAAAAAGCCCCAAAGCGCGCTATCTAGGCTTCATTTTTCTCTGTGCGTAACACCTGGACATCTTCTGTGAGAGGCCTAGGTGGTATCCACGTTATACTTGAAGGGGATCTTACGTAACGATCAAAAGCCTCGGAGCGCACAATTTAGCTTGGATTATTACTGGTGCGTAACACCTGGACCCCATTTTCGAGAGCAACTGGGGGTATACACGGCGCACTCGAAGAGAATGTAACACCTGGACATCTCCTCTGAGAGGCCCGGGTCGTATACACGCTTTACACGAAGATAATGTCCATGGAGATATCAAAAGCCTCAAAGCGAATAATCTCGACTTTATTTTGACCAATGCGTAAGACCTGAACCTCGTCTTCAAGAACCCCGAGTAATTTAGACGTCATATTCGAGGACATTATGCACCTAGACATCTGGACATCGCGTTTTACACATTTATGCAAAATACACGGAGAAGGTCTTCTTAGACACCATTGTCGATGACCTCACACACCTGCCAGACTAGACTAGACTAGATTTTTTGTTTTTCTTTTCTGTATTTTCTTTTCATTGTCTAGACAATGTCTAGTGTAGAAATATATAAAATATATGTATTTGTTATATTTTTGAAATGTTGTCATATTAAAAAATATGTTAAAACTTAATATTCTATTTAAAAAAATTTTATTGATACAAAAATCGTTGCAACAAAATGCTATTTCAATATTACTTTTATTTTATTAATTCTATGTTTATCTGCATTTTATTTTTGTTATCTCATAAAGACACGTGAAAATTTTTATAAAAATATTATATTCGATATCCAGTCATCTGATCTACAATTTGTGTTGTTTAAGGTTTTTGTTTTTAGCTTTAATTTTTGTAAGTATCGAGTTTCTGGAGATTTTAAAACGTTTTATCAACTTTTTTAATTAATGACTTGCATTTCTATGAAAATAACTTCAGGCAAAAGTTTCCTTATTTGATTTTCTACAGATTGATGCTCAATTTTTTTTTATTAACAACGTAAAATGAGATATGCGCATAAAAATTAAATAATTTCTAAGTTTTTAGTTTTTTAGCTGGGGTAGAAGAAAATAATTTTCTTTTTTCAAGAAATCCTTGAAGGATGGTTATTTTCATATCAAAATACAACTTTTATATAGTATAGCGAGACCGAATTTAAAAATGACTGTTTTTCACTTCACCCGAATGTACATACAGATCGCCTTGATTTTTTGGTATTTGTGGTGCCTGCAGAAAAGAGAAATTATCAAACGTCAAAGTTGAAGATATAAAACACCATTGTTTAGCATTTTGTCAAATTTGTTTTTCCCATGCCAAACAATATTACAGAATATTTAAATTTACCTAATCCTGATCAAAAAATAAATTTTTTATTTTCCCTATTGAATTATTAAAGAAATATCGCACCCCCAGAACACGACTATGCCAACTCAAAATTTTTTAGCTCAATTTTCGTTCATAATATAGCTCATACAAAGATACTCCGTAATACACCATAATACACTGCAACAATTAGTTAAAAAACATTAAAAAATAACTATAATAGAATAATGAAAATAAAGTGAAAAATGTTTAACTCGCGAAAAATTGATTCTATTTGCTTGGGTTTATAAAAACATCAAATTTTGAATTGGCGTAGTGTCATTCTGGGGGTGTGAAATTTCATTTTAACAGGCCTTCGTGAATTTAACAAAGTTCAGTGTTCAATCTAACAAAATCGTGCTATTGAATAAAAAAAATATTTTTGAATCGAAGAACTATTTCATCGACAAACCTAGCTTTATTCAAGTAATTCAATTATTAAATTAATTATATTATGTTACTGAATCAAAAATGATGCTCTTGAATAAAAGAAATCTTTCATTGTCAGGCGTTCGTTAATTTATAGCAAAGTACAAAGTTCGAGTGAATGAAATCGTATATTTGTATGCAAAATAGCTTTTTCGAATTTAAGAAATATTTCATTGACAGGTCTTCATCAATGTAACTAAGTTCAATGTTCAAAGTAACAAAATCGTGTTATTGAATAAAAACAAGAATCTTTGCATCCAAGAAATATTTAATTGGCAAACTTTGCTTTATTTAAGTAATTTAATTACTAACGTTATTGAATAAAACACAATGTTCTTGTATCAAAGAAATATTTTATTGTCAGGCATTTCTTAATTTAACTAAGTTCAACGTTCGAGTTAACGAAATCGAGTTTTTGTATGGAAAATAGCTTTCTTTGTTTTGAAGAAATATTCAATTGATAGGCCTTCGTAAATGTAACTAAATCCATTGCTGAAGTTAACGAAGTCGTGTTTTTAAAATGGAAAAAAGCTTCTTTTGAATTGAAATATTCGAATAAATCGAACAACGTTCGTTTTAAATAATCGTGTTATTCAATAAAAGAACATTTCTTTAAATTAAAGAAATATTTAATTGACAAAACCAAAACTTGTTTTATTCAAGTAATGCAATTATTAAATTAATAAAATTATATCATTAAATAATATGTATGGAAGATAGCTTTTTGAATTGAAGAAACATTTCATTTACATATCTTCATAAATCTAAGTAAGTGCAATAAATAAAAACTAACAAAATTGTGTTTTTGGATAAAAACAATAATTTTTTAATCTAAGAATTATTTCATTGAAGAACCTTTCTATATTCAAGTAATTAAATTTTAAATTAATGAAATGATGTTATTGAATGAAAAACAATGTTCTCGAATCAAAAAAATATTAATACTGAATTTGAGCCAACACAACCAAAAAGATCAAAACTTGAAGAAAAAGGAAAACCAGAAGAGTCACCTGTGAAAGATTCTAGAACTAAGATTGTATATAAATTAACTAACTGCAACGTTACTGCAGTTAGTTAATTTATATGATAAAAGAAGACTATGCATAGTTACCATAGTCACTAAAAACTTAATTTAAAACAAAGTTGACTTAAGTTGTTATGCCTTGAAACCTCAGAATTTTCATTAATTATAACAAATTATTTTAATTTATAAAGTCAACTTTGTTTTAAATTAAGTTTTTAATGAATATGGTAACTATGCATAGTCTTCTTTTATGAAAATATGTAAAGTTACAAAAGTTCATTTATTACATCCTACATTTGGAATCTAAAAATTCAAACCTCAATATCTCAACATTTAAAAAAATGGTCTTAAGTTGTTTTGCTTCTTTACCACAGAATTTTGTATCCAAAAATGATCAGTTTAAAAAAATCTGAATCGAAATATCATAGATATATTATAAAATTATTAGAATAATTAATTTTTAAAAATGAGCAAGACAAATTCAATTAAAATTGTAAATTATCAAAAACAGATCAGTATAAAAAGAATCTATGTATCAAAAGAGCATAGATATTATGTAATTATTAAAATAATTAGTTTTTAAAAATAAAAAACACAGATGAAGTTGAAATGTTAAATTATCAAGGACTAACATTTTTCTTTTTTTTCTGTGGGGGGCTCCAAAATTATGACAAAATTTGCGGTAAACATTACACTAAACCAAGGACATTCCAAGTTTTTGGCATATTTTACTCATATTTACAATAAATTTTACTATACTAATTTTGCCTGCCATAGAATAAAAATTCCCTACACGAATGGATCGTAAAAATTATGTGAAATATTTCTTAAAAATGTGGTTTTTCTTCCAATTGTTATAACAGCATGACTAATACTCATATAAATACCTTTATACGTATTTGTATTAAAGTTAATCTAAAATTTGTGTACACTCAGCTGTAATCTTTCGTCGGCTGTCTTCTGTCAATGCGGTCTAGGGAATTTTAGCTGAATGTCACTAAAATTTAGTTACATAAACAGGAATTTTTCTCAAATCAGTGCAATTAAATTTATAGCGAATTACCTAGCAGTGCATAAAAAGGACCGGAAAGTCGAAATATTCCAGATTTATGGTAATTCACAATAATTTTTACCGTGATTATCGTTATAATTTTGTGATAAGAATTACTGTAAAAATCATTATAAACCTTAGACATCCTAACTTTAGGGGAAAAATGACCCTGATGAACGGTATAAATGAACTTTTACAAATAAAGTAAAGATTCTATTGGTATAAATCAACGTTATCCATTATAATTTTTACCGTTCAGTATGGTAATTTTTACCGCGAATCAGGATACTTTTAACCGTTATATAACGTAATTTTCTCCGTGAAGTCATAATATCCCACGTTTACGATGATTTTTACGGTACTTTTTATGAGAAAATGATCTCTGTGCAGTTTAACGCAGGCTCTCCTTGCGGAACTTTCCGAAACAGATACAGTCACAATTCAGAAATAAAAATTCGGAAAATAAAGATGGCGGTGTACGACCGCTGCCCACTCCTTCCATCCACACGTTGGGGCATTGCATTCCACGTTAGGGACGCGCGGCTAATCTCACTTACGTCACGGGCCGTGCCGCTGCGTAAACAAAAATGGAGCCGCTTCGGCCGCCTCTCTCGCGCACGATACGCAATGCAGAAGAAAGAAGTGCGTCAAAAATGTTGCACTTGACGTCAAACATTTTCACAATGTATAAATATTGGCGGCGCGGGCACCGACAATCCGACTCGCCGCGATTATTAATTTAGTTTGGGAGTAGCCGTTGTTGTTTCTTTCGTCGCCCGCGTGTGTAAGTATGAGCGCGAAATGTAGACGCTCGCAGGTGCGAAGCGTCAGTTCTATTTTTCAATCTTGGACGTTTACCGAACCGCGGATATAGACGCGGAGCTGTATATACGAGTTTACCTGAAAAAGCTGACGACGACCCACACCCAAGCCAATGTCGTGTACGACGAAACACGTATTTATTGACTTATTGTTTATTTACGGCAACGGGCCGGCATCAAAATTTTAAACCTTTCTCGAAAGAAATCAAAATATCCGAAATATTAATAAATGTTCGTTTTTAGAATACATTTTATTCAGGCTTTTACTATTACACAAGTCTTTCACTACTTATTGTTACAATAAATATTACTTCACATAAGCACTGTAATGATTGACTCCTGACGACATAAACTTACTGAAGAGTATTTGTAAAACAAAAAATTCCATGTTTCTTAAAAACAGGCTTCAATTATGACCAGTAGAAGATACCCGTACTTAAAAAAAAGCTCTCTTTGGGATGCCGAAGTTAAAAACATAACGAATATAAAATGCAAAGAAAAATTCCAAGTTGAGCACCCAAGATATGCAGGCTGTCAATATTTATACTGTGCAAAGGACATTTCATTCTGTTGCGTCGTTTTTATAAATAATTTGAAATACTAGTGGCATATTTTACTCTCAGACAACCTCAAAATATTGTTGTACTTCCAATTGTTTGTAAAAACTATCTTCGAATTTCACTTTTAATTATAAACAATCAAAGATACACGTAAAAATCACGCTTAAACAGGCTGAAACGCAGTGCACATCAGCTCTGACATCCCCTTAATGCATGCGTGCATATATTTTGAAATTGGTAAAATCGAGAACGCGAACGTCCACTGCAGTATCTCTTACTTACAACGAGCCTGTGAAAGAGCAAGTCCATACTCCACAAACAGCACAGACGCGTGATTGGCCGTGAATCAGCATCAGCCACCATTGAACAACGTACGAAAGATTCTCTCGAATATTTTTTGCGAGGCAGCGATTTATAAATAAATCGGTATAGGCCTCTCCCGAGCGCAGTATACGCAAGGCAAAAGAGTATACGGACATAACACACTCCCAACGGATAGAAACAAAAAAGCGAGAGTTGGGAGCGGGAAAAAACACATCGCGCGCCAGAGAGAGAGAGTGAGAGAGAGAGAGAGAGAGAGAGAGAGAGAGAGAGAGAGAGAGAGGAAGCTGATTGATTGGCGCGATATCACCTGCAGGCAGATATATATATATATATATATATATATATATATATATATATATATATATATATATATATATATATATATATATATATATATATACATATACGTGTAGTGTATTGAGATGGGTGGTCGTTACGACATTGCCCTACTCCTTGCCTCCATCTTGGGCCTAACGGCCAATCAAACGCAGGGTACAGCAGAAGACCAACTAGGTCTTCTACTGTACCCAGCACCTGATTGGCTGTTAGACCCAAGATTGAGACAGGGAGTAGGGCATGACGTCACGACCACCAATCCCAATAGCGCGACAGGTCGTTTAATAAGCGCTATACGGGCCCGTGGCTTTCGTTGAGAGAAATATCAGGTGCTCGAAGTCTACAGTCGCTCGACCGGCTGCGCACTGCGCTGCTGCGTATATATATAAACGCGGTAGTCGAGATGTACAAGTGCGGCGAGAGGCAGCAGCAATTTATTCTTTGCGTAATGCGACCTTGAACTTTATAAGCGACTGTCCCGATGCTCTACTCTGTATCCGTTCCATTCCATTCTCCTCCCATCCAGCTTTTCTATACAAGCGTGATGCTCGCGCGATTGTTTTCGCCCGGGATGCGCGGCGGCGGCGATGCGTTGTGAAAGGCAGGTGCTTTGCCCCCTAGGCATGATGAGTCGTCGGCGCTTCGTAGCGAGATCGCTGTAGTGACAATTAATGTGCTATGTAAATACATAAATGTTTCTATGGATTTGCTTTCTCTTGAATGGAAACTTCGAACTCAAATACTCAACCTCAACTTTTTATTGTTGTGAGGAAACAATGTTGTAAGCTTCAAAAGATTTGCACACAAATATTCTTTGTAAAAAATAACAAAGCCAATTAATTGTTTATAACTAGTTCACTTAGTAGTTCAGTTTTGACTGAAATAAGTATAGAGCAATAAATTCCTTAAATAAATGTTATGAAAATGTATACTGTTTTTTCTCTCTCATGTATCACGATTCCATGAATTCTACGCTAATTTGAACTGAGAATTTCTCTTACAAATTTCTTTATATTAAAATGTATATAGTCCAAAATTATCGTAGTAAAATTTTGTTGACTGCAGTTGTTACCGTGCTTAAGAATGTGATGTATGAACGTCTCAAATTTCCGTAAAAATTGTCCTATGTTCTCCTTTTTCATTGACCAAGATTACACCTAGATTATTCTTGTGTAACCAGTAGCTGATATGCTGACAGCATTAAATAAAACGCTGACTATTGTTCCGTTTCTCGGCTTTCTTAACATCAGTACATTCAAAGCAGTGCAAAGCTTGTACTTGCTATACTATACTATTAATACTACAATATATAAAATAAGAATATATTACTCGAAAGAATACTGAAATAAGATATTTATTTATACAAATCGGAGGATTTGGTATAATCAGATATGACTTGAAATTTTGGATGCCACCTATATTTGGACCTAAAGTCAATATCAATCTATAGTTTATACTATATTTGTATTGTATATTAGCCCTTTCTTTACCAAGTATGTGATTTCAGACTCACACAACTCACAACTTTAAATTGAAATTTTCGTGTGATAAGCAAAAAAAGCTAAAAAATAAATGTGTGAATCAAGTATCGTAATGGGGTCATTTCTGGTTACAAAGAAGACAAGAAATCTAAAAAAATTGTAAAAAAAATTTATTGTGCAAAAAGTTCTGAAAGACATTTCTAAATAAGTTACAGAAGTTGTTTCCTCAACTTCTTGAGGGTCTGGTAAATGAATGAAGGGTTAATAATTTCGTAGAATGTAGCAACGAGACGTCGGTTCTTACTTTTTTAGTGACGCATGTCGCATAATGTTCAGGAAATAGAGAAGTTGCTGCGGTCAGTATAAAATGCTCGTGGTATCGCGATTTCATCGGCACAGCGAATCTCGTTCAGCGTCTGCGTCTACGGAGACTGTCTAAATCTCTTGTTGGATGACATCACGTCTCCTCTGTATATCACCGTAATAAAGGATGAAGATTTCCGCGTTGTTACCTCTGTTTCGTCTGTGCGCTGTCTTACGGCTAAATATTTAGAACTCGTGCAACTGGTCTCTATGTGCTTCGACACCGCGACTGTATCTCGTCTAGACTGAGAGGAGAGATGAGCTCGTATTTCTGACGGCTTTTGCTCTCTCTTACTCTCTCTCTCTCTCTCTCTCTCTCTCTCTCTCTCTCTCTCTCTCTCGCTTAGCCCGGAAGATGATCATCTCTGGAATACGTGACCGACGAAGTTTTGACTTCGACAGAACTGCTTAGTTGACATTGCCCATGGAATTTGCTGAAGTGATTAATTTAAAAAAAAATGATTTTATCTTAATATTTCTTTAGCGATGCTACTGAAATAATGAGGCATCATTATAAAGGAATTTAAAAATTTAATGCATTTACTTTCTTATTTGGATTTAATTTTTGTCTAACTAAAGTTTACATAACTCTCAATTTGTCAGAATCGAAGTATAAAAGTAGAATCGTACGAATATTCTTAGTTTAATTACTGTAGGGGAGAATGCGGCACTATGAGCACCTTAACCTTTTAGAGCTGCGAATAAAAACTATGTTACATTCATGTTTATTAAAAATATAGAAATTATAAAAAAAACATCTTAAGAAACTGATGCTGCGATTTGCAGAAGCATAAAGGCATCATTAATTGTTTCTATATAAAAAGAAAAATTTGCTAATAGTGTGCCGCTTATTTGCATAGAGGGGCTTTTAAAGGGAGTAATTTTTTAACGCACAATTTGATTTGTAATTATTATAAAAAAAATATTTTATTACAGTGATTGTTGAATACTAGGGAAATGTAGTGTAAGTCGAATATATATTTGCAAAAATAATTACAGTATAATATGAAGTAAAAAATTAAAAAATTTGAGTGACAAAGTAACCTGCTATGCGAATACTGCCCCACTTTCCCCTACTCAATAGAAATAATACACATATACACACACGCATGCATGCACATGCACATGCACACATACACACACACACACACACACACGCACGCGCGCGCGCGTTTTCTTCTAGTTTTCTCTCTGTTACGTCAAGCCTAATGATCGTAATACAAGCCTAATACAAATTGGGAGGTAGTTAAATATTCGGAAAGATAAAATTGCATAAAAGTAAAATTCGGAAAGATATTTTATGGAAAATGGAAAATTCTGAAAAGTTAAATTTGGAAAGAAAAAAATTCGAAAAATATTAGTTTTGGAATATAGAAATATTGAAAGACCAAAATATAGAAAACAAAATTCGTAAGGGTGAAAATATGGAAAATAAAAATTCAAAGAGCCAAAATATTGAAAATCAATAATTTTATAGATCAAATATTGATAATTGTTAATTTGCTTATTTAGATATTTAGTTTTATAAATTTGCTTATACTTCGAAGCATTGTAGATAAGAGTCCTGAATTACGCTATTGATAACAATTGTACATAATTATTCTCTATATAACAGTACATGCATACATATATACATGGTCATGCAGCCGGTTAAAAGAGATATAATCATTAGGGTGCATCAAAAATATGTACTACATAATTTATGCTGCCTTAAAAGATTGGAAATACTAAAATCACATTGTTATTGTGTTCAATAGTTAGTAAATGTCACCAACAACATCTACGCGCTGGGGCTACACGAATAGTGAAACTTTTAGGTCCAACGTGACGAAGCCGTCCATATTAACCACGCTATGAAAATCCTTCATCGCGTTGGACAGAGCCTAAAAGTTTGAATATGAAGTATTGAATATTCGATGAGTCCGTGCTCGTAGATGTTGTTGGTGACATTAATCAACTTTTGCGAACTTTCAAGACACTATAAATTACATAGGCATAGCGCGTTTCTTACACATAAGAATTATACACGTAATTATTGTACACAATTTAGCATTGGTCAAATTATATATAGATATATATTTTCGATGTTTTCGATACACTCTAATATCATATTTTATATTTCTTCGGTGGCAGAGATCGGGCCTGCAACCCGCTAACTTGGTAACGGCAGTGATACTCGTATGTTTGAACACAAAATAGCAAATTAACAATTTTCATATCTTAATCTATTAAATTATTGATTTTCAATATTTAAGCTCTACGAATTTTTATTTAAACCCTTATGAATCTCGCTTCGCATCGAGCGAAAAATTTCACATGAGGCAAATAATCTACTTCAGCACCCCTGTCGAAATGTACTATTTCAGACCATTTGAAAACAAACTGTATGCGCCAAATACTTTTTCATATCATCATTTAATTGTAAATATATCATCAAAACCTCATTATGTTAAATGAAAACTGAAGAACTTTTTTTTCTCACCATAGTCCTACCACAAGGGGATGCGCCAGACCTACTTTGTCCGCCAATAAATGCATTCGAAAATTTCGTTTTTCTCCAAAAATACGCATCAGAATCAAATTTCCTTTTAAGAGTAGCTTTATTTACGTAAACTACATAGCGGAACACTCGAATTATCAGAATCGAAAATTAGCATAATCACTTATTTGCTAATTTTCGATTCTGATAATAATCCGAGTGTTCCACTATGTAGTTTACGTAAATAAAGCTACTCTTAAAAGGAAATTTGATTCTTATGCTTATTTTTGAAGAAAAACGAAATTTTCGAATATAATTTATCGGCGGATAAAATAGATCTGACGCATTTAAGTATAAGTACGAAAATATTATTGGTATCAGTCAATTCAACTATATTTCTTTGAATCAAAATAATTTTTTAAATATTTTTATCAAGTAATTTGCATCGATAATTATCCTTCCTGTCTCCGAAGACGGGCAAATAACATGTGAAAAAAGCGACATTTTGCATGTTCGGTATGAGATTGTAATTAATTTATAATATAAACTTCGTACATAAATAAATGAGATAATATCTTTGATCTTCAAGGAATATCATACGACTAATTAAAACTATTGGAAATAGTTTACTTATATAAAAAATGTTTGTGAAAGATCAATAACAGTAAGGTTCTACAATTCTGCCCATATATAGTTAAAAATTTACAATTATTTATAAATTGAAATGATATAATATAACTAAAAATTCATTCCATAAACTAAGACAATAACCACATCATTCATAGACTGTTCACAAGGTGACGGACAGTGCCACATTTGCTAGTAACGAGTCCATATGGCTTGTAATCGCTTCCCTTTTAAAACTGCCTAAATACCATCATTGTATTTCTGCGTATCTCCTTCTCCGCTAGCTCATGGAGTAAAAAAACTTTTTTTTTTCCTTCGTTTGACCTCAGTGCGCGGCAGCTGTCTATACTGCTGCGCACTTGTGGCCTTCGCGAGATTTCGCGCCTCTGCATATATATAGATATACGCTCCGTCACTTTTCTATACCTCCGCTGCTCGTGGCCCTGAAAAATCTTCGGCAGCCGTCTTCTTTTCTCTTTTCACTAGCACGTTAATTTATCTCCTAATCCTACCTTCTATAATCTTCTGTTCGAGTTGTAAGTCATAAACATTATAAATGTTTACGTTGACGATATGTCGAAAAGAATTACTTTAATCCAGACTACTGATCGGCTTTGAATATGTATACTGGAAAACTATTTTGTCTTAAATAGTGTAACGGACTGTTTCTAATCGAACAAAGGCCAATTGATTATTCTTTATATTAAAAACAAATTGGTACATTCCCAGTGTTTATTTTTTCATGCCATAGCATGGAGAGGGAAAAAAACATACTTTTTGATAAAAAAAAGTATAATAAAATTGCTATATTAGAATTAAGTATATGTTTGTACTTTAAAAAGAAATATTAATATTCATGTGATGGAGGTAATTCTTTCATTTCAGAGGCCTTTGTCGTGAGTTCGATTTAGCGGCGCCTTGTGCGAACACCCTTGAACGACGCGCTTTGTGATTAAAATCTTTGTAACTTTTCTTTTCATTATCGATACGTCAACGTTTGGTGCAAATCGGCGAGTTTCACAGTTCCATTGTCTTCGACAGCTATTTCACATCGTTTACATGGGGCCCCGATGCGTTTCTTTTAACTTGATTATATAGCTCGTATCGAGGCTTTTAAATCAATGAAACAATTTTAATCGAAGAATTACCTATATGAGCCTATATTAATTGTCTATGTGTGTATAGACTTCACCGGCAGTTCCGTAGATATCGGTAATCGATAGTAATCACAACTTTTTGCGATTATTATTGATCTATTTCGCGTATTAGCATTTACTATTGGTAGTTCATTTTTAAGTAATGACCTGCTTTTGCGGTAACAATTGGAAAATTCTGAATATTGTAAGAACGCGAGCAGAAGAAAGTATAGTTAAAATGGTAAACACGAAACAAGGCATCAGAACAGAAATCGACGAGAGGGCGAGAGGAAATTGCATGCACGCGAGAATAACCAGCAAACTAGACGAATTACCGAGGGTATAGAGGTGTATAGGCCACTTAGACGTTATTATGGCGCTCGTTCGTGCGCTGGAGGCATGTTTTAAGGAAAGCCGAGCGAGAGAAAGACAGACGGCCACGAAATGATAGTAAGAGAAAGAGAAAACGAACTGATTGCACGTTACCAGCGGAGAGCGACGGATAAATAACGCAATTTCATCCGTAAGTTCCCCTCCCGAAAAAGAGAAAAGTAAAAAAAAGTATATCGCTGCCTCCGACGTCGACGCCTCCGCGGCTCGATCGTCGCCAAGCGGGCGGTCGAATTTGCCGGGAGCGAGAGCCCGTCGAAGAAAACACTTCTCTACGTCAAACAATAATGGGCCGAGCGATAAAGGTGGATTTTTGCCAGAAATAAGTATCCTACAAATATCCAGCCGAAAATATTCAATTCACGAGATACTTCTTTTGCTTGTCTTATACAATTCGCACACAATTTGTGAACAAAGTTGATGATTCAATATTGCTCTTTTTTAATATAAATATTTACCTGATAGATATATCAAAAGCAGGACGAAACAATTGGACTTCAATTTTATCCACATATACAAATAAATCGTACACTGCGGTTCACTGAAATGAAGTGTTATTCTTTCGTATCTTGCTCCGAAAGTTTTCAAATTTTTATAGCTACGCATCCAGCCACTCAATAATAAAGTTCTTTTTAAAACGACGGTACTTCAGAGTTTCTTTTTGCACAAACTATTACATCTCATTTCGCTATTTTTATATAACGTATTCCTACTCGACGAAATCTCTAGTGCTGTCAGAACTTTCCATTGCCTACTGTTTCTTTTTGCGTTCTGGAGCTTTTTCTTTTCTAATAGCACTTTGAATTTAGTATAGACACTCACAGACAAATTTCATCTACTTCGCCTGTACTTGAATGCAACGTCGCTTTTAAACTTCATCTTTCTCTGCTCTCTTCATATTTCTCTTTCGCGATGAAGTTAAGTAACGCCGGAGAAAGTAGTCGGTCTGCTTTTTACAACTTTGCCTACTCTACCGACTTTCTTCCATATCTCAGTTTTGTTTCCTCGTAGCCGATTTGTTTTAAAATTCCAAAAAGCTTTTTTTCTGCATTGATTATTTCACTTGTCTATTTGAGCCTAATGCAAATCATACATTTTACAACTTTTGTAAGAATTCCGATTGTCATATCTTACTGGCGTTGTATTTGACTTAAGTCTTGTAAAGCATTTAGTTGAATCACACAGAGCAAAGCAACTCGCCAAAAAAATTATTTATTTTGTTATTAGCACGACCAATAACGCTCAAGTTTATTTGCGATTTCTTTATTTTCAATACAGTGTCAAATTCGAAGTTGAAAAGGAACCAAGAAAGATAATAATTATCGATCCAAAATCTAAAAAGAATCAAATTACCGAAAAATGTTGGTTTTGAAAAGGGTAATTTTAACATTAAGAAGCTAAATTTGAATGAACTAGAATAAAAGTCATGAAATTCATGAAAATTTGAATTGATCAGCTTCTTGACATTTATAAGAAAGCAACAACACTAGTTATGAATGGATATTTTTAAAAAGCTGCATACAGCAATATGCCGAGAGCCTCCACCGTCGCATGGCAGACATAGACCGAAAATCGTGGGTCACGCGTATAGCAGCTGGAGATGTCGGTGCGCGCGGAGGGCGGCGCGTCATATAAAACAAATATACGCGTCGAAAGAGTCGACGAGCAGTCGCGGAGAGAAGAAAAAAAAGAAGCAGAAAAGCGAAGGATGGAAGATCGGAGGCACGCGAAAAAAGAGGGGAGAGCACAGCGATATCTTCCAAGGTCACCTTCTGCCAACCCTCTCCTCTCTTTCTTTCTTCTTCTATCTCTCTCCGCAACCCGTTGATTCGGCGGACCGCTTATATATATATAGACAGTCGTTCCACCGCAACTCTTTCTCTCCCTGTTTTTGCTTGGGCTCTTTTATATATACCCTCGCGCCCTCGCTCCCGGCTGCATCCATGTACACGGACGATTCGGCGCCAGGATTGACGTGTACTACAGACGGGGTGCAGGAGATCTGCAGCGACTGCAGCCTGCAAAAAGAAGGAGAGAGAGAGAGAGAGAGAGAGAGAAGAGGATAGGAGGGCTGGACCTTTATTGACCTACGACAATAATGGATTCGCTGTACGAAACTCAAAAAGAGCGAGTATGCGCATGAATTTAGATTAGCGCTTCTTCATCATAGATGGAAAGCTGGGTACATAAAGTGCAATGTCATTCTTGGGTAGTCGTGATTCCTATCTAAAAAGGTTTGATTAGTGGTGGAAAAGAGATAAAACGCTCGTCAGTAGAAAATATTTAAGTAAATAAAAGTCGTTGTGGGTAGTCGTGAAAATGTGTATAAATACAGAAAATGGTATAGGAAATCAGGGAAAAATATTGTGAGAAGGGTAGATGGAAGATAAGATTCCGTAACAAGTCCCTGAAGTTTCGGGAAATTCGGAAAATTTAAGACATAAGGCGCAGTTCTAACAATTGTTTTACTTATTGTTTACACACTAAAGAAGCTGCGTGCAAAATGTCAGAAGGCTCAAGTTAAAAAACTGTTGATCAGAAGTATGGTATACATAATAAACACTCAATCATAGCTATTATATTTGATTAGCTTTTTATTACTAAGAGTCAGTAAGTGCAGTTCCAAAATTATGCTTAGTTTTCGTAGAGGTCTTTAATAATATGTATGTAAAATAGCAGAAGTTAATTAGGAAGTTACAAGCCTGTGTGAAATCCATAATGATCGCGGTGAGTAAGGTGTATATGTATACGTACACTGCAAACCACCGTTCGCGATTTACTTATAGAATTGTAATTATAAAAGTAAAGTATGGATTCAAATTTTAATTCGATTACTAAAGCTTTTCTTTATTTCTATTTATTTAATTTATTTATTAATGTTTATTAGCATATAGCATTTCATTATACACATTAAGCGAGTAAATGAAAATAAATAAGTTTTACGTTATTTTGTTTTCACAAAGAGAAAGCTTTATAACGACGTAATTTTTTTTCTACAAAATTTTCATGAATCTTGGTGTTTTCAAGGTTTTTGAATCTGAAATTATATCTCTTAAAATTATGAATTAAAAAACAGGTTTGATTAGTGCTGGCAAAGAGATGGAACGCTCGTCAGAAGGTACTATGAAAGCGGGGGCGGGAGTGGGCGGAAAAACCGAAAAATTTTTAAGAAAATAAAAGTCATTGTTGGTACTCGAGAAAATGTGTATATAAACAGAAAATAGTACAGGATAACAGGGAAAAATATTGTCAGAAGGGTAGATGGAAGATAAGACTCCGTAAGAAGTCGCTGAAGTTTTGGAAAATTCGGAAAATTTAAGACATTAGGCGCAGTTCTGAAGTTTCTTGTGCAACTTTCAAAGTAATGTTTTAAGTCTGAATAATAATTTTTTTCAACATTTAGTTACTATGTTCACTTTATCCTGGTTTCCCATACATATCCCTGTAAAAATTGTATTTTTGAAAAAGAACAGTATATTACGCAACTAGGGGCGAAAATGGGTATTTCTGGAAATACCCTGTTGCCCCAAGTTGCGTACTGTATTTTTTATAACAAGTGTATAAAGAAGGCCATTCTTTGTCCTCTACAAAGTGGATTGAGAATAGAGGGTATCGAAAATACTCATTTTCGCTACCGAAAATAAAAGGTAGCGAAAATGAGTATTTTCGGTACCCTTTATTTGACGCTCGGAAAACTCTATTTTCGCTGCACTTTATAGGCGCCGAAAATGGTCTTTTGTATTCACGTGTTATAGAAAATAGCTTTTGTATTACCTTTGTATTCTTTGGAATTTACTTAAAAATACCCTTTCAGCTCTAGTTAAATTATATAACTTCCTAGTTGCATATTTTTCAACCCATTTTTTTGTACACTTAATATTAAAATCTTTTGAAAATTTAATTGAAGGTTCTTGCTGCAAATCGATGGTCCTTACGAAGAATAGCACATTTCAAACTGCCACGAAGAGTAGTACATTTCAACACTTGCCACACAGAGTAGCACATTTCGTCATTCTCGACGAAGACTAGCATTATTCGCCGTTCTCCCACGAAGACTAGCACTTTTCGCTGTTCTCCCACGAAGACGAGCCATTTCGCAATTCTGCCACGAAGACTAGCACTTTTCGTATACAATACCGACGGTTGAATCGAAGAAAAGGCTAAATCGGCGTTCGCTTGAAGAAGAGGCTAACTCGGAAATCGAGGAAAGAAGGGCAACTATAACTAATTAGTCCTCGCATTTAATTTTATAAAGAGCAACAATAAAATATAGCAAAACACGTGGTTGGCGAAAACATTTATAATTTACCTTTTTTTTTTTGTTACTTTTTACCAAATTAAACACGAGAAATAATTAGTTAAAGTAACCCTACTTTCCGCGATTTCCGAGTTAGCCTCCGCTTTAAGCGAAATCTCAGTTAGCCTTGTCTTCCATCGATATGTAAATTAAAGTTGCACCGATACACTCACGGCGAATCGGGTAGATTCTTTTTTTATCGGGTTCGGGTCGGGCAGTAGACCCTTTTGGTACTCAGAAAATTATCGGTTTACCCGAGAAAATCAGCATACCCGAATAAATAAATGTGCTAGTCTTCGTAGCAAAATCCTGAAAAGTGCTAGTCTTCGGGGGAAAATTGCGAAATGTGCTAGTCTTTGGGGAGAATGGCGAAATGTGCTACTTTTCGTGGCAATTGTTTAAACGTGCTACTGTTCGTAAGGACCGTCGATTTGTAGCAGGAACCATCAATTACATTTTCAAGCGATTTTATTATTAACTGTACAAAAGAAAGGGTTGAAAAATATACAACTAGGCGGTTAAATAATTCACCTAGAGCTGAAAGGCTTGGATAGTCTTAAGTAAAATCTCTTAAATATATAACCAGATACTGTTCCTACAAATTCAAAGGTAATAGGAAAATTATTTATTTTCCAAAATAGATTTTTTTCAGGGGTATGTGGAGGGAACCAGAGTAAAGTGGACATAGTAACTCTTAAAATTGAAAAAAATGTATATTTCAGAAATAAAACATTACTTTGTAAGTTGCACAAGAAACTTCGGATCCGTGCCTTATGTCTTAAAATTTCCAAATTTGCCGAAACTCCAGCGACTTCTTACCGAGTCTTATCTTCCATCTACCCCTCTGACAATATTTTTCCCTGTTATCCTGTACTATTTTCTGTTTATATACACATTTTCTCGAGTACCCACAATGACTTTTATTTCCTTAAAAATTTTCCTGTTTTTCCACCCACAGTGTTCTATCTCTTTGCCAGCACTGATGAAACCGTTTTAGATAGTCGTGATTCCTGAGTGACATTGCATTTTATGTAGCCAGCTCTTAGACTATCAAACAGTTACGTTGGAAGGTGTAATAATTACACCTAATTATTTGCAAATGATTGTCGATTATACACCAGAGTACTGGCTGTCTGCCATGATTGTGACTCTTAAATCAATTCTTGAGAATCTAATGAGGCGTAGCATAACTAACATTTGTAAAGAGATTGGACTTGATATACTGATGTGGAATTTTGATTTTGCCTTGTTTGATTAGGAACGATAATCTTCGAAATGCCGGGAAACTGGTTTTCTGGTCGGATGATATATACGTATATTTATGCTTTATGCTTAACTGTAACAATTTAATTGTAAGAAATTACGACGCATGAGTACGCGTAAAACCTCCAGCATACTTGATATCAAAGCTGAGTGAACTCTTCAAGGTTTTTCTGATAATATCATTTGTATAGGAGTTTATGTTGTGAATTATCTTACTATTATTGATATAAGTGACTCATCAGAGTCGTTGGAAACTCGATTTAATCTGTATTTGACATCATTCAGTGAAAACAAGTGTCATCGTCAAAAATGTAATATGTAAAATATACATTTGTATAAAGGATACTTGTAAACAAAAAAGAATATCCTTAAAAAGTAAAATATTATATTTTTGCAAAAAATACAATGATTATATATTCCCAGGACACTTCGATGATAACGCACATGTCCTTGAAAAAAAAAACTGTGAATAACATCATATATTCGTCATCATATATTTCCGAAATGTATAATAATTATTGTTCGACGCAAGCTTGCGCCTGCAATTGCCAAGGAAAATACCTGAAAAGCTCTCGAAGGACGGCTTCGCTACAAACTCATCCATGAGAATTCTCGCAGAAGCCCTATACGCGCACTGGCTCTCTCTCTCTCTTTCTCCGATCGCAAAAAAACGAGGATAAAAAGCATCAACAGCAGTATAGAGGGGAGCAGCGGCGAATTCACTTGCCTCTGGGGTGCGCGTGCTCGAGCGAGACAGCGCTACCCAGGGGGAGGGGGGGGGTCGAACGAGAGTATATATATATATATATAAATATACATCTGCAGTGCTTAGGCATCGGCACACAGCGGGCCACAGTGAGGCAGGGCGCGGTTCAGCGGTGCCCAATCCTCGACTCTTCTTCTCCTTTCCCGGCGGAGCGTCGGTGTTGTCCCCGTTGCCATGCCGCGCGGACCACGGGCCGATTGAATTTTTCATTCCGTCCCCTTCCAGCACCCTTATGTCCATGTAGCTTGAAGGACCGACGCTGGGGAGGTGCGCAAATGGAGGCTCCATGTGCGTTAGGTGTGCAGTTCGCGATAGCCGAGGAGTAAGATCATTGACGCTTGGCGCGTTTGTGTGTGTCTGTGTGTGTATAACATAATTTATACCAGTCTAACCTCAAAATCATAACTTCAATATGATTATTCGGCTCTCGTGGTATAAAATACGGTTCGAAACTGGTGCTATATTGAACTCCTAATGGATTCAATGTTTTTGTTCCGTAGTATCACGATTTCCCTTTGTCGTTAATACTATGATTCATTGATCAAAAATACTCGGTCCCTTAAAAAATGTGGTGTATAATTTGCTTAAAAATCATCTTCCACGGGTTTTGTAGATGAAACATAATATTTTTATTATATTGTTTTACTATAATTGACTTCTTGTAATTTACCTCATGGCTTCAAAGCTTTAGATTAGTACAAAATAAATTAAGACTTATCAATCAGATTTTTATTTTCATTTGCAGTACAGAAGAAATTTTTGAATAATTTTAACGTTATCATGGAAAACATGGCAAATGTGAGAAATTCTGGCAAATGTTTTCTGGCTTCACAATAAAAATACCCCTTTATTTACAGGGAACGATTACCCTTATCACGGTAAATGTATTCGCTATGTGCATGGACTTGGAGGGTATAAAATAAACGATCGCAGCGCCTGGGGTGATCAGAAATGGCGGTGTTGGCGGACTTGAATGTATTATGAAAAAAATAAGACTGGGACAAGTCTGGCAAAAGTTTGGCTCACAAAGTTTTGAAAAAGTCTGGCTACGAAGACGATCCCAGACTATATGCCAGACTTTCGTTGAATTATATCACGAAAACTTATTTTTACATACAAATAAATTATTACACTACACTTATTGTTAATATCGACTGGGATCGTAAAACATAATAGTTACCGATTAAACCGTGGAAACATTTTTTTACATATTCCAATGTTCTAGAAAATTGAAATATTTGTAAAATAGAGACAAAGATTTAGGTTACGGCAGAAATGACGGAACGCTGTGCTTTTGGTTTGCATTTTTTTGCCAAAAGTCTAGGATCGTATTATTCATTTTGTAAAGTCTTATAAAGCTCCACGTTTAATGCGTGTTTTCACGGTAATTTTTATCACAAAATTCTCTCCAAATTACAGTTGCTTTCAATGTATGCATATCGATTTTGAAATTACATTTTCTATCGACCTATATTTTACAAAGTAATAAATGAATATCGACGTACACTGTCTATACGTAAACCGCGACATATGATTTTACCAGCTACATATATTATTAAAAGCGAATACGTAATGGATTTTGTTGGTATTAAATTTGTTTGTTAATTTTAAAATAATTTGTATAAATAACAATGTTAAAATATCACTTCATTTCAAATTTGCGTATGTTACGTACCCCTTACATTTTTTTGCCCGCAAAAAGTTATCAAACATTTGTTTGTGAGCAATTTACGCATATTTTGCCTCTTAACGTAATACAATCCTGTGCTATTAATTTTTCACCACCGCAAGCTCGTGCGTCTCGCGGCTATACTAAACGCGCAAAGCCACTTGTTCCAATTTATTTGTCTCCTTTCGAAACACTACGAGCTCGCGCGCGCGCATAATACAAGTAGGCACCCGGACACATCTCGAAATCGCCCTGTCGTTTCTCTCTCACTCTCTCGGAGTGCGTCCTGGGATATCGGCCCGCCTTATCTGCATCTCTATCGATCTAGCTAGCGCGGAGGCTCTACACCACGTATATTAAGCACGCATTGGTCTACGCGTATCCGTTCGAGAGTATACTGCACGAACCTCGTATGCCCCCGTTCGTTCGTTCTCGCGCGGAAGGGTCGAACACTAGCTCCTGCAGGGTATTTTGAAAACCGCGCATCGCTACAGTACTCGTAATCGCTCTGAAAAAAATGGTAAGTATATGTTGTGTGCATAGGCCTTCCTGTGTATGCTCCATACGGACTTGTGGCGATTCTCCAAACGTTGTCGCTTGCACAAGCCACGTGTATTTTCTTCACCGAGAGAAGGATTCCTTGTGGTAAATGAATCGTGTACTTGCGGAATCGAATTCTTACGTGCTTGCCGCAAATGTTGAATTCTTAATAGTTAAGAACTCGGACTTGAGAAAAGTCTGCATGAGTAAGATAAACATGCCGAGTACGAAAGGTTTCTTCACAATTTTCTAGCATATAATGATGCTTTACAAGCATTAAAATATAAAAAGATCCTATACGTAGACATAATCGTGGCAGGCGAAAACTTATACTAATATGTAACGGTCATATAAGCATCTTAGAAATATGAAAAATTCAGTTAATCTTAAAGTCAGGCAGTCAACAGTTGACAAGCGACTCAAGTACTCAGTTCTTAACTATTAAGACGATGCGTTTAACCGTTAAGAAATATTCATTTAACCGTATTCAAATCCACAAAACTTAACAATGAAGAAATATTCTTTGCCGCAAAGAATCCTTTCTCTCAATGTTGGAGAACCTATAGACTCGGTTTGGCATTTTACCAAACCAAGGGTTTGCAAATTTGCGTCTGAGTAATCTAACTTTTTACTAATTTATTACATTTTCATGGCAGTTCTATCAAATGTCTTCGTTTTACAACGTATTCAAGCTAATACCGGTGAACCGAAACACTTCTTTCAGTGCGGCGCTGCTAATTCTGCCGTACGATCCACAGGCGTGAAAAAAAAAAATAATGGCCGGACGAAGCTTCTTTCTACTACGCTGTCGAACAAAGGTCGGACGCACGTCGAACTGCAGCGAGAGAAAAGATGCAGCGGTGCACAAGGGAGGAAGAGAGATATAGATAAGCACGTACCCCTGAGTAAACAAATAAAAAGTCGCCCACGCTTGAACGCTTTTTGGAGTGAGTTTTATTAAGCAAAAAGAGGGAAAAACATATTCAATACTGATGGCGGTGCTGCGCGCCTCTCTCTCTCTCTCTCTCTCTCTCTCTCTCTCTCTCGTGCAAAAATTTGTTATTATAAGATTGACGATCAATATGTGATATTTTAATAATACTGACTGAAATGAAACTGTATTGTAAAATGAAATGTATATATGTATACTATATTTTCGTTTAAAGCAAAAATAAATGTTTTTTATATCTATCTATCTATCTATCTCTCTCTCTCTGGGTGACGTTTAGATGGAGTCTTAAAACTTTAAGTATTTGAGCGGGAGATTTGAAGTGGGTTGACTAGAGCTACACTAATTACCATTTTATTAATATATCAGTACAAAATCGTAGCAAATAAATATTTGAATTTAATGTAGAGACTATAATTACTACCATAAAATACATTAACAAATGTAATTAGAGGTGTGATAATTAACAGAAATTAAACCTCCCGCTCAAATACTTGAGGTTTTAAGACTCATCTGAACTCACCTCTCTCTCTCTCTCGATCTCTCTTTCTTCGCAGGAGCCCGCGCGCGGGCTTTTAAAAATAGAACACAATTGCGGCTGCCGCCTTTGCTCGACTTTGTATACCTTGTTATTTTCACCCCTAATGTATTAAATTATGATTCAATTCCGCCTCCTCGTACCGTCTTTCGCCGGAGGAGCTTCCTGAAACTTCGCATTATAATCTCAATGGGATCGAGTTGTTTACACAGTTAAAGACTTATTTTCGAGCAAAAGTACCATACCTGTCGTGGGATCGCGCTCTTTTCCTACGTTTTCACTCTCGGCATAGTGAATCGCGTACCGCAGAGGCGGCGGTCTGCGCGTACATCTGGTAACGTCGATAGACTCGCGGGGGTTGTTGCTGCGGGCCGGTGGCGGCGGTGCTGGCGGCGACAGAGGATCGAAACTCGCTCGGGAGAGACCTTGACGCCGAGAGGGCGCCGCGTTATTAGAGGGGGGGATAGAGGGGGAACACCATGAGGGGTGGCTTTTGCGCGCCGCGCCGGCGAGCGACCGTAGCAGTCCCCCTTGAATCCTTGAATTTAGAGGATCTTTTTTTTTTCATATCGACCTGCTCTGCTCGATAAGAGGGACAAGCGCCAAGCCTCGTTCGAATTATTACTCTCTTCTGCTTCTAGTTTGCTGGGGGGGGGGGTGGTTTTGTTGTTTATTCGTGCACAGAGGGAAATTTCTGATAGAAATTAACGTAAATATCATTGTAAACGTGGGACAGATCCTAGGAAAAATTACCTTTAGGAAAGATGACCCTGATGAACGGCAAAAATTGAGATTATTCGTTACAGTTTTTACCATTCAGTATAATCAACGGTAAAATCTACCGTGAATCTGGGCAATTTTTACCGTTCAGTAATGTGAATTTTACCATTAATCAGGGTAATTTTTTCATCAAACCAGAGTTTCCCACGTTTATAATAATTTTTACGGTAATTTTTATCAGAAAATTCTCTTTGTGTGATTAATTTTAGAACTTGATGTTTTAAAGGATAATGTACAGGGTACTTTTAATTTAAACGAATTTTGAATTTCGAAATATGTTTTGATATATTTGAGGAACCACAGCAGGATAATTTGGCACAGGATGACTTCGTTATGGCAATGTTGCTGAGTGCGACAATGTACATACAGTGTACCAGTAGAAATAGAAATGACCGGAGAGTTGAGTATATTGTCTAGTGCGCCGTTTCTTTAAATAAAGCTCGTACGTTCTCCTAATATCGCTTGTAAACACTCCCTGTTACTAAAAAATAGAAATAAATAATAAGAATAAATAATAAAGATTTTTCGTTACATAACAAATATCTTTTCAATCGACGGCGTCGGTTATATCTTTTGAATATCTAAAAGCGTTTGGCAGAGACGATATTTTCTTTTACATTTATAACTCTTGACGTATATTTGTGCAATAAAATAACTTTGTAACCTTTCGGCATGATACTTTTATATATAAATCTCATTATATTTGTCTTAATAAAATTTTCTGATTATATTATAAAAAGTATATAGAATTAATTTGTTATTGTATTTTTAAAGCAAACACATAACTCATTCAATTATATGCTCATAAAATATTTGAAAGTTTGAATTCGTTTCATATTTTACTAATATCATTAAAGATTTCTTTAAATTGCACTTAAAAATATTCGTCAGAATACCGAGGAAAAACATATCTAAAAATATTAAAAAAGATTCTATTTAAAAACCACGATGTACGTACTAAAAATACACAAGAATTATGCATCTATGTAGTAATTTAATTGAAACTTGTTAGAAAATAGTAATAAATTGCAATCTTGCGAGAAAAAGGAAACGCAAATACAAAGTAAAACATTACGCAATTCATAGCTATAAGAAATTTGATAAATTCGCTGGAACACGTAGACGTAGCGCAAAATCATATCTCCATACAAGTGAATTAGTCGGCATGCAAGTACGTAGTTGCTATTTACGCGATAGCTCTAAGAAAACCGGCTAATCCACACGGGTTCGAATATACCTATATAGCCATCGTAACATATACTCATCGGCGAGCCGGCTCCGCTGTTCCGCCGGTAATACGAAATACTCGCGGCGCGCGCGTACTACGCTTTTCTTATACGTTGCATCTCTTCTTCCTTCATCGTCCCACGATATACTTGTTATACGATATATATACGACGTGACGGCGGCGGCCCCTGCTACAACACTTGCCAATAACCGTGACGCATCGCGGAGCAGCGGCCTTGGGCAAAAATGATATTGTTTACATGCATATATCTTATCAAGCGACGCAACTGCGTGCAGTAGTAACGGAGCAAGAGAAGGAGGCGAAACGAATTAGACAAAAGGAAAGAATGTGAATAAAGTATATAAGGAATCTCGTACTGACGAGTGACTAGTGTTGACGAGTTTCGTTTGCATGCGAAGATATATTAAGGTAAACGTACCAATGATTGGACACGTCCCTATGATCGGACAATATTGAAAATAAATGATTTTTATAGTTAACGTTACGAATATTTTCTTATTTAAAAATATGCAGATCTATGAAAAACTGTCCGATTATTGGGATTAAGCGTCCAAGAATTGGTACGTTTACCTTATACATGCAGAGAAAAATATTGCAATTGCTACTAAATGGGGTTAGGACTGAGTACAGTGCTAGGTGGGGAATTCGGAACCGATAAAACCTATTTGGACTGATTCCTACTCTAGTATAGTAATCATTACTAACTTTTTCTCCCCGTATACATAAGTATATAGTCAAATGACATGCAACGTACGCTGAATTTTCATGCAGGTGGGACGTATACCTAGCGATGCTTTTATCCGAGACCCCGAGAGTATAACGAAATTAATTACCCGAGTTTGCCTTTGAATGGAGGCAGGCGGTAATCAATTACGCGCCTGCAACGAACTAGCTGCGGGCTCGAGCTAGGCCATTGCCATGAAACTTTTTATTTTCTTACCTCGGGTGTGTATGGAACAATATTGTTTGAAAAATCGCTGCAGAACACCTGTGCAATCGCTCATGCTCGCGCAAGTTTCGCGGCGAGATACAAGATAAATACTTAGCTCGAGCTGCGAAACTTATTTATTTTTCTTTGCAGTAAATGAAAGCTGCGTATTTATGAAAGCGACCTGTTTACCCGCGATACGGTGATTAAATTAGTACGGATGCGTTGCGCGAATATTCCGCCCGTAAGTCACTCGCGCGCGCCGGCGCACTGATACACAAAGGAACACGACATCACGTACTTGGAATTCCAAAACAGTATATATATAGAAACATAATGTTATTTGCAAGTAATTCCACCATCATCGTCATCATCCGAGCAGACTCGTAGAGTTTCCCGCGCGCAAACACCTATTTTGTGCTCTCGCGGGAAGAAACAATAAAGAGAGCTGTAGAACAAAGCAGTTTTAGCTTGACTCGTCCCCCAAAGACGAGTAGCCGAAATGACAGATATTTGAGGTTAGCTTTTCGAATATTCGGATTTCATACCTATTAACTTATATTTTGCATAGATTAATGGTTAATATTTTTGAAAAATGTATTTCCAACGTAAATTATTGATTTTGATCGTAGAAGTTTGATGAGAAATTTGCAAAACTTAGTATATTAACAGTAACCCGTTTCTGAATCGCTATGCTGAACTGCTTTGTTTTACAGCTGACACCGTTTGGTGATCATGTCATTCTACTGCTTGAACCACTAAGGCTGTAAGTGCCAGGCTCTCCTGCAGATGTAGCCGAGTTTTTCTCTCCGTGCGCACATGTAAACAGGCTCGCCGCCGTATTCGTCTTCAATAGCGATCTACACGCCACTCGCTTATTTCTGTCCCGCGAGACCCGGTTTCTCGCTCGCGGCGGCTTATATATATATATACCTACATACACTCGAAAAGTCTTCGCCTGCTACTTCTCGAGTCATTCATTCTGATATGCCGAACTTGTATAGAGCAATATCGAATCGAAAAGTGGAGAAGGCTACAAAAGCGCACGCACAAGACAAGAGACGCGCGACGTCTGCATCGTTACATTTGCATGAATCGCGCCGTGCGGATGCAAGTTACATATTAGTATGTATTAGGAAGATAAATCTAGAGACGCGCACTTGCGTAACGCTTACCGGATACCATAATACGCGTGTGTCTACCTGTGCAGTTAAGTGGCCGCGGCGTCGCGGGCAATCGCATCGACGAGCCTTTTTCGATACCAACGTCGCGCCGTAGTTTTCACGGCCAACCGCCAGGCATGATAATTATGTCCCTGCCTCGCGACTCGCAACGAGCCGGTGCATCGATTGGCCGGCTTTCCTCTATATCTATGGGTACGCGCAGGCTGACGTTGACATTTTTAGTGTTAATCGCACATCATTCGTGCGTGCTAACTCAATGTTTAGGAAAAATCGAATGAGTAACGTTATTTACACGTGTATTGGGATCACCTTGACATGTATATATACATGATTTCTAATGTTGCTAGAATGTGGGTAATGCAGAGATTGCTGCGCTTGATCGGGTATTCGACTTTACCAAGCAGCTCCATGGAAGAATTTATTCTCGGCAGAATACTGTTCGAGTATTAGTTGCCGACACTACCGGTACTTGCAAACGTTACAGGTCCAGCACTGAGATGTAACGGGGATGATAAGAACGGGCCGGTACACTTTTCTTCTTGATATATTCAAAATTTTACGAGAAATATACATTTTTAGGCATACGCGAGACACTTCACGTAAAGTTTAGTGTAATAATCATAACTATAGATTACTATCGCGCGGCCGAAAATTTCACGTAAGCTTAGAAATCGTACATTAAATTAATATTTTGTTAAACACAAGCGTAAAAAGTAGCTTAAGTTACGCTTGACGATTTCGCGATGTTTTTTTTTCTTTCAATATCGGCAAAAAGTATTACACCGACTCTGAGACGTTTTTTAGGCCAACGTCGATTCATTCTACTGGCCCATTCTTATCAAAACGATATAATCCCTTTATTGGTTCAGCACCGAAATTACTATATACTAATAATTTACAGGCATACAATATTCAGCCAGAATCGGCCCGAACTATCACTGCTGGCAAATTCTTTCATGGGAGTTTGCTTGATTGCTCGCTTCTTTTTGTGCATACGTCACCGATCTAATAGCACGGGATGAAGCACTGCTGAGCGTGTGTGTAATATGACGAATGTGGTTTTGGGCGCCGTTTTGAAATGAATATTTTTTTATTTTAATATAAAAATGTATTGATATAAAGAAGAAACAATTGTGTAAGAAAAATTGAGAGTCCCAGCCCGAAGGCTGATCCTCCCGCTTTGACGCTCCTTGAAGGATTGCCCGACAGACGGATAGACATAGATGCGCAGGGCCGCCGCTACAGCTTAACACTTTCATCTAATCTATTTTTAGATACCACTTATCTTACAAATTCCGTGGGAAACTGGGAATATACATCGAAGCTTGTTTCGTAGAGCTCATGGATACATCGGTTATACGCTATATAATATGTTTGTCTATAACTTACAACTAGATAACAATTTTTATTTATTCTTTTTGAATTAAAATATTTAAATTGTATAATAACTATAGTAGTAGTAATAATAATAGTAATAATAATAATAATAATAATAGCATAGAAGAAGAAAAAATAATCATAGTAAATTTAAATAATTAATTGTATAAGTTCATAACTAAATTAAGTTACCGATGAAGAACATTATTTTATTTCATGTGATATTATTTGTAATACAATATATCTTATGACACTGTTTTATATACAAGGTCAGTGTATCCAATATGGGTCACCTATATGCTCGGAATATTTATCATAATTTCAGTAATTTAGCAGTTCTATTTGAACTGGTTGAATATCAAAATAGTGCATAAATAATAACAAAAAAAGGATTTTTAAGTTGTAAATTTGCATATAGAGTAATACTACAGTGATTTGAAAAAGAACAGCTAGTGGGACATATTGATCTTCACATATATCCAATATGGCCCACCTTTACTTTTTGTTCTTTAATCATTAATAAGAAGCATATTTTTACCACTCTAACCTAAAAATCGCAACTTTGACATGATTTTTAAGGTTTTAGGCGGGTAAGTTGATTTTTAGTGCATGGGACTTTGCCCCCTCGCTTCGCACGGGCGAAAAACGTCCCATGCGCTACAACGATAACGTACCCAACAGTGTCGAAAAGTACTATTATATTATGTCGAAAGGGGTTAAAAATAATGAAATAGCATAGGCAAATACGTTACAAGTAATTTATTTTATTAACTTAATTGAGTTTTAGACACTTTAGACATCTAAATAATTTGTACCCAAGTTATTAACGAAAAAAAAATTGTGATAAGCATGAAATAAATAATCAAAAATGAAAAATCACTAAATTTTGTTTTCTTTTTTTTCAAGTCTATTCACTATGTGCGTTCATTAACAACTTTTGACTTAATTAATATTTGTATACGAAACACTGCAGGTTAAAGTTTAGTTATGACATCACCCGCTAAAAATAATTTAGAAACTTTATAAAATATTAATGATTACATATAGTTCTTAAGATATTATAGTAATTTTGTGAATGACCTCGATTTAATTAACATTTGATATGTTTTTGTATGTTTAGTAGCAATCCACGGGCTTCCCGTAACATGGCGGAGAAGCAACGCAGAGACAATCTCAATACACAAATCGCTACAATGGCTTCGTTGGTGCCTACTGTAGCCGGCGGATGCTCGCGCAAAAAAGACAAGATTTCGGTACTGAGGCTGACCGCGGCCCATCTCAGGGTCGCATACAGTAAGTAGTATATCATTCTAATTCTTATTAGAATTAAACATTTTATCAGCATTTCTAAGGCATATTTTAGAGATCTAAGGGGGGGGGGGGTCTCTGCTTACATATGATTTTTAGCAAAATCATGTGTCTTATTAAACATTTGAAATTAAAGATTTCGAAATTTATTATACATATTCTATTCAACATAATGATTTAAAATCAATTAGGTACCTATAATTATTACCTATAATTATTATCAAAATATATACATGAAATTTTGTTAATTTTATTGAGATAGAGTAAGTACAATTTTTTTCTAAACATCAATAAATGTTTCTTTAAAATTACATTAAGTTCTTCCCCTCCCCCGCTCCTCCTCTCCGGGAACCAGCAAACACCTATGAGAACCATTTTTTGCTTCCTCCTAGAGTTAGAAACATGTTTTGAGATACTGAGAGTCAAGATATACTATTTTTAGAAAATGTCTGTGTGTGTGCGTGTGTGTGTGTGAGTATGTCTGTATGAATGTGGATCAACTTCACTCTGAATATACACGGTGAAAATTAATGTTTCGGGGCTTAGTTTTTAGTTTTTCTTTACGGACGGCGTCTCAAAAAATCTTTCTTTTTTTTTCGATGCGTTTTGTTTTTTGATATTCAAGTTTTAGCTTTTGGGTGTTTTGATACTATAGAAATAATATCATCGATTGAGTGATAATGCATTTGAAAGAGCATAAAATGATATCTTTCCCCACTCGAAATTTTGAATAAGCATTTTGATAAAAATTGAGATGATTAAAAATATGGATAAGAATATCCTGTAAAATGTTTTAGGCTTTATCTTTTTCGTTTGAAGAGAGAAAAATATTTTTGTAAAAAAATCGATTTTCATTTAGTAGCAAATTCTGGAGTATATCGGCAGCGTTTGATCTAAAACTTCTTAAAACGGTAGCTTTTTACTATCTCTTAAACGAGTTATTTGTCCAGATAACAACGTCTTTATATTTCGAGATATTTGAGGTTATGAATTTTTTTAAAATGTTTTTTGATTGATTATATCTTGAGAATGGCATCTTAATCGTTTACCAAACAGGTCTCATTTTTTTCATTTTTTAATGAAGGTTCGAAATTGAAAAGAAATTTAAAAATTCATCGACTCGTTTTTTTATAACAATTTTTCAATTATTGAATTTTTGAGTTTTCGTTTCTCGAGTTTTTTGGTATGTTAGAAATATTATGATCAATTTAGTGTAAATGCATTATTAAACAGACCATAAAATTATCTATCTTTTGCAACCGCAAATTTTAGATAGGCTCTTTCCCTTGTTTTGTTATATACATAAAAAGTCATATTTAGTTTAAACGGTTATATGTCGGAAATCTATGATGGCAAATTGTGCACAAAATTTTAGATGATTAGGAATTCAGTGAATCTACGTACTAACATCTGATTACAGTTAATTTAAATATTTACACAATTTTAATAAATTATGCCCAGAGAAAAAATTGCTGTGATAAGGATTATTACCTATCGTTCTGAAATTTTAGGATAAAATTATCTTCTGTCAAACCATCAATGATAAGAAAGCGCACTTTTTTAGGTAATATTTAGAAAGAGATATAGCAATTTAAAATTAATTTATTAGAACAAAGAATTTCATATTGGAACAATTAATTTAGTTTGAGGAAGCTAAGTGCCAATGAATTGGCAGCGGTTTTTTCATTTAATTTTCAATTTTAAGAAAATATTTCTACTAAACATTATTATTTTTGATTGGGATAACAATGTTCTAGAAACATATTTGTTTTCCGAAATTGAAAATTAAATTAAAAAGAAGGTCTTCATGATTACCGGTAACGGATGAGTTTAACATCACCTGAATTATTCAAAGAGCTCTTGACGACCACTGCGTTCTATTTTAATTGAAAATAATTCAAATTTTATTGATAAATCTGGATACAAAGTTTATATCCAGATTTGTATTGAAATTCAGTATAGATTGCGACTTACCTTTAATGGTAGAGCTGTCCCTTAATTTGGATAATGTTAAATATAAATCATGATTGATTACCAATTGCAGCTTTTGATCAGTGCGGATCACCATATTTATTCAGCTTGGTGACTCGCATTGATCAATAACTTAATTTTTCAATTAATTACAATTAAGACGAGTAATAAATTCCCTATACACCTTTAATAAATCATAATATTTATGACCAGCTATTTATACTCGGCGAGCTACGCATGTATTTTTTTTCATATACACGCGGCCTTGAGCATTGTTAAATAAATGGCATTTGATTATTGCAGCACTGGGCCTGGCGAACACCGAATTTCTTCCGCGTCAGTTCAACGACTTCGACCTCGAGAGCTGCCTGATCGACGTAAGTCCCGACAGATTAGTATTCGTAGAAACGCTATAAAATCCGCCTCATTGTCAGTCTGCGCGCGCGGCTCTAAAGTCGATTAGGTCCCGTATGGCGCTGGACGCCGCAGCCGGACGAAGGACTTTCGAATACGAATGTACATATAATATACTTTCCATTTTTTTTTTCGACGTGCCCCGTAAACCTGGACTTCCTCCACGGCGCACACCATTCCGGACTATATTTACGACCGAATCTTCGGCTCGCTTGAATATTCATAACGCTAATTTGAAATTATTGATATCGCTTCGTATGATAATTGTTTCTATATGCTTAAAAACTTCGTTTTAATATTTTATAAACGAATGTCGGGCTCTATCAGCGAAGATGATTTCTAGTTCGGTGCAATTCGCATTAGTCGAACGATGTTGTTCATTAATCTTGATAAAGAGGCACAATTTTTAAGCTATACATTTGAATAATCTCTTGACTGGCCTTTCAATCACACTACAACGTAAACACTGTATTTAGCTTGTTTTTTTTTTATAATCGCTTTAATGTGAGACAGTTAAAAAAATCGAGTTTGACGAATAATAATAATTTTCTGCATATCTAATATCACGTTTGGCCCACACTGATAAAAGTCTATCGAATTTCAGAATCTAGCCGGAAGCTCGAGTTTTCTGATAGTGGTGACCACAACCGGAAAGATCATTTACATCAGCCGGCACGTGGAGCAGCATCTCGGCCACGAACAGGTAAATCTTTCACGCATTGACCTACTTGAGCCTGGTGCTCTCAAGCTACCGCCTATGTTTTCTTGCGCGCGAATTTTCTCTATCTCTCTCTTGACATTCGCCTTCGCACACGCCCTGAATTCAGCCGAATACCCGCGCAAAAGAAACGCAACTGCGTGGCGATAAGCAATTGCCGATTCAATCTCTGTATATCCCCGATTTAATTAATATTGCGAGTAAATGGCGCGCTCGCAAAAAAGGTGAGAGAGAGGCACGGGATACGAATCCGGAGCATGCACACGCGGATCACTGTATTGTGATTTCGCGCGGAACGTGGAGCACGTGCAGGCGAATTCGATATGCCGCGCGAGTTTTCTTCCCCTGAGCCTCGGGAGTCGCATCAAACGCTGGCAATTAACTCGGCAATCGAGGACTCGCTGCGCGTGCCTGTTTTGTCATCGATATTTCGGGATTTAGCAAAAGATCACCGGCTGCTGAGCTGTTGTAGCTTTGATCGATGCACACTCATTAATTCTCTTATATCCGATTAACAAAATGAAGGTTTGTTAATTCGCTCTTCTTCAATATAAGTCGAAAGATTTTTCGTTAAAATAATCGCGTTTAGTAGTCGCTTTAATGAAAAATCTGTTACTGCAAGCATATTTTGCTTTAAACAATTTTGAATGTGGCCACAAATTATTTCTCTTACCTATACAAAACTAAAGAAAATCCACTTACCGCAAACATAATACAGTTTCATTGAATATATTTCTTTCTTGCGAATAACAGAAATAATATGTGCCCTTATTCAAGATTATTATGCTTACGTAGAGTGACTGCTTTTTAGAGTGCAAAACTATATGGGTTTATGAATTCGGAATCGCTATTTTATAAAAAGAAAAAAGCAAATGAATAGATTTGTTATTTGTGAATAGGGAAGAGTACCCCAGCATGCCCAACGATAGCTATTTTAGCTGTAACTTTTGCGTAGCAGGGTGAAAATGAAAATTTAAAAATGGAATTATTTGTACGAACGGACCTTTTTGACGTGGTAAATTAATTTTGGTCAAAGTTAATAATCTGATTGAAGTATTAATTAATAACGAAAACTGAGAGTTTTGAATTTTTTAAAAAGTGTCTCCCGTTATGACCACCTGACGTTTATAGAAGAGTATTTTTGCTCTAAATGCTAAAATTGTGATTCAAAGACAGGTAAAAGTTATAAAATAGTATGTTGTTTAAATATATTTTAATTTAAATCATATCACATACGAAATAATTAGTATATAATTAGCTTATATATTGGGCATGTATTTAACCCTCGGGAAATAACTTTTGACGCGGACGTTAACAGCTTTTTCGTTATTCTCGTAGGAATCTTCGTAGTTGTGATTAAGAAACAAGAATCTTCGATAATATTCAATAGAACATAACATGCATGTAATCCAGCATATAAAGTACTATCATCTAGCAATATCAGACCAATAGCCATGGGTGGTTATACTAGGGGACTCCACAATCTTAAGGAGATGCTAAATCCTCCTGTTACCGACAAATACGGGGAACCACTATTATCGTTTAATTTTCAATTTTGAGAAAATATCTTTCTAGAGTGTTGTTGTTTTTGATTGGGACAAATACTTTCCAGAGAGATATATCAATGGGTCCTAATAAAAGACGTGTATTTCACAAGGTCCAATTAGAAACCGCGTAACTTTTTGAAGCAGAAGTAAAAAAACGCGTATCTGGCGTATCTATTTTGAGGTTACTCCTAAAAGCTACACGTTTCGTTTAAAATACGCTTTCAATTCTTATGTTTTCTCCAAATAAGATTTTGTCTTAAAAGAACTTAATTAGGCAACAGTAGTGATTGACATTGAGAACATTTTGCGACAAGAAAATAGATTCGCGGTTTTACAACGACACGCGCGATCGGATACGCGTTTTCTATGAGATCTACGTTTCTTACTAGGACTCATCGATTGTATTAACAAAATTTTCGGTTCGAATTAAGTAAAAAAGAAAAAACGTAAAAAACCGGAGATAACTCAAAGGATCGTCAGTCCGCTGAACAGCCGAGGTAATGTCGCGCGCACACACGGACCGGGGAAGGCGCGCGCGGGACGGTAAATATACCGGCTCCTCGTGCCAGAATTAAGGCAAGGAGAAGCTCTGTGTGTCTGGTGCTGCTGGCGACAAGGGCAGCAGCGGGGCGGCAGCGGCACATTAACCGGGCAAAGTCGCAGGCCGGTCCACGGGGCGCTCGCGAGCAACAGTCAAGAATTATCGATCAAATTCCAGGCAAATGCAGTCGCAGCAGCATCCGGACCGGCTTCCATGGCAACCTTTCTGCTGCAGCAAAAGCTCGGCTCTTGCTCTCCCGGACTCGCCCTCCCCCCCCCCCCCCCCCCTCTCTCTCTCTCTTTGCTGCACGCGCGTGCGACCATCCGCGGATATTTGTTTCCTCTCGCTGCAACTGCGTTTCCTCTCTCTCTGTCTCTCTCACCATTGCAGTTTTTATAACCTTTCGCCTTTCTTCGCCACTCGCTCTTTCTACTCGTGCATTGTTATTATTAGTTGGCCGACCTTGTGTAGGTACCGGCGCACATGAATTTTCATTTTGCTCGGTAGACTGGAGAGAGGCGGTGCACATGCACAGTAGCCGGTAATTCCAGAGAACGTAGGGAGAGAAGGGGAGAGAGGGAGACTTATTACACTCCCGGCAAAAGTTTTTTAATGGAATCGACTATTGCGTGCCATGAGCAGCTTCGCAACTCAAGTATCACTAAATTCAAATTGCAGATTTTCGTTTGATCATCCGTTAGCGCAGTTTAATTAAACTTCTTTCGTGCTTTGAATTATGCACATTTTCTATATCATGTCTTCTTACACTCAATTAAATGTTATATAACTTTACGCTCTCTATTTTCAGTTGTATTTTTAATAATTTTTTTGTCTATACATTACATAGATTGATGTATATGAAAAAGGTGTGCTAGACTTATTTACAATCCTGCTGGAAGTACTTCCTATATTAATGCAAAATAATACCTTTTTGATCACGAGCTAGATTGTTCATTCATTTTTTTATTCTATATATAAAATGCACTATACACGTGATATTGAGAAGCAATTTAAAAAACACAGCCTAAATCATGGAATACTCTGTTCTCATAGTTCATTGCATTATTCATCAGGATAAAGTTAATATAATTCAGATGAAAAAACGAGTCATGTTTTCTAATGAACAATGTTCGCGCGTCAGCTGATCAATGATACACGTAGGGTATACACTTGGTTCGTTAGAAGGGGAATCTATAACGGCCAAGATGAGAGGTCTTTTAGGTTTGTTTTTTTAAATAAAGACCACACAATCAGGCCTTATTGTCGGCGGTCGAGCGAAAGGTGGTGGCCCCGCTGTGAAAACGAGCTTTCCGCTGCACGCGCGCAACAAGCGACCCCAGACTCGAACGCCCCCCCGCGTATCATGTCTGCGTGCGCGCACCTACGCTAAATCTCGGAGACTTGCGTCCGCTTTATCTCTGCTCCTGGTGTCCCTCTCTTTTTTATTATTTCATATTCTGAAATCGAAAGTTCATCACTTCATTCTATCGGCGATGATATGGTTCGCTTTTCGTTTAAATTTAACTTAACGTTATACTTACATGTACACCTAGCTTTACCCAACTGATCTGCTTTTTAGTATTATATAATTTTCTACATTCTCCGCTTTCCTTCGAATACTCTAAATTTATTTTTCTCGCTTTTTGTTACAGCCTATGCTTCGCATCCGTACATAAGCGCCTGTAGTATTATTCTTTTATAAATTCTTAACATTGTTCATTAGAAAACATGACTCGTTTTTTCATCTGAATTATATTAACTTTATCCTGATTTTTAAATTACGTAATAATAATCGTGTTTTTAAAGATTTTTCGCTCGTGATTTTTATATAGAAACGCAGCCAAAAAATACATTTTCGAGAGTCCTGCTTTTAAGTTAAAAAAAATAATGAATTAATACCTACAACAATTTCTTAGGATTTTTTGTTTGTCATTTGTCTTTTTAATACAGCAAATACACTTTTTTGGTTACTTACCGATATCGAATATTCAATCTCCAAACTGTATTATAGAAAGTGTAAAACTAAACCTATCTTCACTGTCAAGAACCGCTACCGATGTTTCCTTATAAATTTCACAAATACGCAAAAGTAGTTTGTAAAATTGGTTCTCCAAATAGTTGAATAATTGTCAAACATGTTCTAATGTTAAAATAATAAATTAAAGTTGAAAAAGGTTTAAATTCATGGAGTTTCTCGAGGGTACAAGCTTCGTTTCCCGCTTTCTCTTACCTCTCGCCTCTCAATAACACCCACTTCCATCTTCGTTTCAGATCGACCTGATCGGTGACTCGCTGTACAACTACGTGTACCGGGAGGACCACGAGGAGCTGACGCGCGGCCTGACGCCCGACGAGAGCTGCCTGACGATCAACACGGGCAACGGCAGTGGCGGCGCCACCTCCGCGGCCGGCGGCGCGGACTCGGTCGAGGAGAGCTCCAACTCTTCGGACGACAGCGCGGCGGCGGCTGCGGCGGCGGCGGCCACGGCCCGGCCCGAGTACAGCAACTTCCGCGACCAGCGGCGGAACTTCAACATGCGCATGGCCCAGCGCACGAACTCCCGCAGGGAGAGCGTGCAGTACGAGTACCTGCAGGTCTCGGGCGTGCTCAGGCTGGCCAGCGAGTGCAAGGAGACCGGCGTCCCTCGCCCCAGAAGAGGTGAGCCCTTAGACCCTTAGACCCTTAGACACAGAAAGAGAGAAAATTTGCTGATAGAAATTACCGTCAGAATATTTTGAAATCGTGGGACACCCTGACTTCGGGGAGAAAATTAACGATCAAAATTAACATTATTCATTGTCATTTTTTACTTTCAGTGTTATGTACACTTTATCCTTCATCAGAGTCAGATTGTCCCACGTTTACAACGAGTTTTACGGTGATCTTTATCAGATTCTCCCTTAGATTCTCTCTGTGTATACCAGCAAAGAATTCACTGATTAAAATATGCCTGAGATTGGTTTTTGTATTGCATTTTTCAACAAAGTGTTTTGAAACCAACGAAAATTTAAATTATTAAATATAGTAAAAGTCATTTTCATGGTAAAAATTACTACAAGATTTTGTTTTTTATATTAAAATATATTGATAATTTTAATCTTAAATGATTATCTTGAAAAATCGTATTCTCTTGTTACATAATAGGATTCCGAGATTTAACATTAACTTCTTGTAGGGCATCTATACCTATTTCTGTACTCTCTGGAAATTTTCTTTAAACAATAATAAAAACTATTTGTTGTTCAACAAAGTATTATTTATATGGAAAACTATTATTACGAAGGTAAAAGATGTTCTGTGCGAGCACAAAATTAGGTACACATACCCTATGAATCTTTCTTAAATATCATTTTATTCAGAAAATATTTGATTCTTAAATAAATGTAAGAAATAAAAAATAATTCAATCTAATTAAGTTCTGAATGATTAAATACGAAATATATGATTTTCAATTCCTTAAGGCACTTCTTCCGTCAGTTTGGGGAAAAAAGTTGTTACCTTACTACGTAAAAATAAATTATGAACGCGTAAGATGTTTTATAACATCTTTGGTTATTGTCGTAATAGATGAAGATTTAACGGGTTAGATATAATAAAAATAATGTTTTGGGTTTTTATACAGAAATAGAACTTTGTTTGTAAAACATTAGTAAGAAAGAAATTGCATTTTCTTTGTGAACTTTTTACATTTTTGCAATACATCAAAAACTAAAGAAAATACAGCGTTATGAAAATGGTCGTAACGTCACATTGCTGTGTCGGTGCCTTTGAACTTTACAAAAGTGTGACGTCACAATGAAACTTAAAGAAGCTATAACTTTTTGAAATTTTAAATTTTTTGAAAAATTCAAACGTATTTGAAAGTCGGCTTAGGGTTTCTATCGATATCGCAGACACCTACAAGGACACAATTTTCATGCAAGTTCCCTATTGCGTAGAAAAGCTTATATTATTACAAGAAAAACTACAAAAAAAACAAGTAGCCACTAATAGTAGCTCCTGGCAATAAAAGGATTAATTTACAACGTAAAATCAGAATGTCCCATATCTATCCTATTTTTCATAGTCATTTTTCTCAAGAAATTTTCTACGTAAATTAGTTTTTAAAAGAATTGTATAAATGTGAATGTAATTGTTACAGCAGAAAATAGCTCTACCAGCAATGACATTATCTTCGTTGGTACGGCCCGACTACTGAAGAAGAGGACAATCTCAGAACTGTCACTTCTGGAGGCCAATAAGAACGAGTATTTCACGAGGCATCTAGTTGACGGCAGAATCATCTTCTGTGATCACAGAATATCCATCGTCGCCGGATACATGTCCGAGGAGGTTTCGGGAACCAGTGCGTTCAAGTTCATGCACAAGGACGACGTCAGATGGACGATCGTAGCTCTTCGACACAGTGAGTTCGATACTGATTGCAAGCATTATTTCAATGTGCTTTATCTGCTGCATGACTCAAAATAATAATAAACAATTGTTCATACGTTGTCAAAAGTTTTAATATATTGTGCTTACTCTAGCAAATTTTTACGACTTATTCAAATTTGAAATGCTCATTAAGTTTAAAAATGGTCAAATTAAAAAATCAATTTTATCAACAGTGTACGATCACGGTAAAAACTACGGCTCATCATGTTACCGGCTAATAACTAAAACCGGAGAATTTATTTATCTTCGGACTCATGGATACCTTGAATATGATGAGGCGACGCAGAGTGTTGCTTCGTTTATTTGTATCAACACATTGACAACGTAAGTCTTCAAATTAATCAAATTACAGTACAATATCTGACAGTTGTTAAGTATAATTACTATATTTGATCCAATTTACAGGCAAGAAGAAGGAGAGGAACTTATCGCTGAAATGAAAAAGAGATTTTCTGCAACAATATCTAGTACGAACGTAAAAGCGATCCGAGGAACTGAGGATGGATTCGTAAGTCGATTTACGTAGTGCTGCAATTAAATTTGTTAACTCGGTCTTAATTATTTAATTTTTGGTATAATGCGCAACGTTTTTTGAAAATAGGAATCGGAATCGGAGTGTTCAAGTACGAGCCACGGTGGAACAAGTTTGGAAGATGCGTCACAACTCGAAGATGCAATTACTCACTTGATCAGTGATTTGCCGCAGCCGGTCATTGAAGACCGCTCATCGCCGTCCCCATTGCCAAATACACAGTTGGTCAAGGCTGCCATTTATTCTCAACGATTACCTCCAGCCTCTCTTCAAGCAAGCAGAATAGGCATCACAGACATTGAAAACCCTTGGTCCTACTCCGGAAAAGGAGGTAAAGGCGGAAAAGGGAATAAAGGAAAACCTAATTCTACTGAAACGAAAGACGTTCACGAGACGTCAACTAATAATGGTCAGATAAATCAGATAAATGGAAATGGAAAGAAGATGGTTGCTGAGAAGAGAATTCCAGAATTGGATGATCCTTCGAGTCCCAATACAGCAAGTAGGCCATTCGTTCCTATCGCAGAAAAGGGTAATAAAATTATTGGACTTAAATTATTCGTTTGAATAATAGAACTTAATTAATATTTTTAATTAAAAAAATAAAATATGTGAATATCATACATGTCTTCTATTTTATCTAATTTAGTTCTGTACGTAATTCTCATTTGTTATTTTATAGTATTTCCGCCGATGAATGGAAACGGATCAGCAACCTTTCCCGAACCTGTTCGAATTGAGGAAGCACTTGAGATTTCTCAGATAAGTACAAATACTACTACGGCCTGTACTGGACATTTAGAAGTATCTCCGCCTTTTGATGTACAAACAAATATTATTACTGGTTACGTAGATTCCAAAATACAACCCGAAAATAACTCAGTAAGCGAATTTTCTTTCTTAACGCTTAAATATTTGGCTACATAAAAGACATTGTTTGAAATTAAGTTAATAAAATAATGGTCTTTCAGCAGCAGCAGCAAACGAACTTAAAGAGGTCCTATATTGATGAAGCAGAAAAAACGTCGATTTCCTCTAAAAAACGAACATCGGACAATGGTTTAACCTTAGAATTAATAACTATTGACGATTCCATATCATGCATGAATGGAGACTTTCCAACATATATCCAAGTTCAGCCTATGACGTTAGATACTAGTTTGCATGAAATACCAACTAATTACAAACAGCTCGATGATAACACAATATCTGTCACCATGTCGGGAAATCCATTTATCGATTTTCAAGATCTTGAAGATGATCAGTTGTTAAATTCTGCTATTGAAAATAATCCAGGTACTTTGCTTTCTTTATAATTACATACAGAATTTTAGTTTTCTCTACGAACTATTAACATAAAGCTATATATTTCTGATTTCAGAAATAATAAAGCTATTTACAAATCTCCCACCAACGATAAATCTCGAAGGTATATATATAATTAGATTAATTTACATTGTTTGAGTCTTAACAAATTGTAAATAATACTTTGGTTTTATAGGAACTATGGAAGAATCAAATGTTCATCAGTATCCTACTAGTGATGTAAGGGATTTTGTTAATTCAAAACAATAACTATCTTTTCAATGGCATAATAATGGTAACGGAATGTAATCAAAATATTCTCTATAGCAGGGCGCTGTGGTTGAAAAAGAAGCTAGACGCGCCCATTTACAAACGGCAGATAGCATGTCTTCGTGTGAATCACAGTTCAGCGACACAGACGAGTCGAATATCCCGGCCAAATGCGACAGCTTCACACAGGCACATGTAATAAACAGTTTCTATTTAAATTAACACAATAAGTATTCATTAATACAATACAATATTTATCTATTTAGACAGAACATAAGGTTCAGAAACAAAAGCTGACGGGATTGCAACTAAACGTCCAACATGACATCGGAGTCTAATGTGAACATGTGATTTCAGTGTTCACTTAAGGCAAGCTTCCGATACTCAAGTTATTCAGTTAATAAGACGTGGATTGATCTATGAGAATGCAAAGAAAGATCGTAAGAGCCATAGCATAACAGATGATTTTGTTTCCCCTGATGGGATTCGCAAAATCTATTCAAAAAGCATAAAGAGATAAAGGTGCAATCTCCGAAATTTTGCCATATAAAATGTGTCGTGTCTAGTCGACTGACTGTAATTGTACAAAAAAATGGAACAAGACGCAAGACAAGATGTCATAGAGCTGAAATTTCCTCGAGAATGAAGTTCTTATATTTTTTATCAAAAGACTAGACGACCGAAACAGGGCATATTCTAAAATCTACATGTGGCAATGATGAAAGTTAAACGGTAGTATTTATTAATTTTATATTTCAATAGTGATCAAAACTTTTTTAAACGTTGCTGGTATGCTAAAATCATATTTTTAAATTCGTCCCTCGTAAGAAATATGAAAATCAGTATATAGTATATAATAAATGCAAATTAGATTTTAGTATTTTAAGTATGTGACGCTTAATGTATACTCAGACCAATCCCTTCTTGTTATAATCAAAATTTTATATTCTATATAGCCATAATTAAGGCAAAAATTAACTTGTTAAGACTTTCAAAAAAGAATTTTTAAGAAACCTATAACCAAATTTATACTTCTGAACATGCATAATGTGTTCAGTACTTAGATTTATTAAGTACATTTTTCAAATTTATTTTTACTAGTATAATTAAGTGGATGCGCTAAATAACGGTATAACTCTAAAAATGGCATTTGAGAACAACGAGAAAAACGTGGGAAACCAAGTAAAAAGAGAGTAGCATCAAAATACTTTGACAGAAACATCAAGTACTTAATTATAACCTATGGAATACCAAAAATATAAAATAAATTAAAAAACTAACTGGTTATTAAAAAATGAATTTTTCTAGTTATACCGTTTCTTCAAAGATCGAGTCTATTTTTTTATAGTAGAGAAATTCAATTTAATAAACAAATTATTTGTTCGTATAATATTGAATGTATACTATACGGGACTCGGTTTTTATTACTTTGATTTTTTATCTTAATTTTTATTGCTTTTTCAGTTTTTTGCATTAATTTTAACATTTTGCTTCTGCGTCTTAGTTTTTCGCATTTTAGCAGATGTATTTGTTTTTTTTCTTTGAGTGCTCAATAATTTAGTTTTCTAATTATTTGTTTTATTACTAACAACATTTTTATTATTCATTTTTTTTCTATCTTTTTGACAAACGCTAAATAAATTCTTTATCTATCTATCTATTTCTTCTTAGTATAATTTAAGTTATACCGTTATTCCATAGATCGCTTTTAATACTTTACTTAAATATATGTATATTATTATGTAGTCAACATATGTGTTCCGGTGTTGCTGATTTATTTTATAACATTAACTTAAAAGTATACTAAATCGAGTTACACTGTTATTCGGCGCATCCGCTCAACTACAATTTTATCATTTCTTCCGAGTGCACAATTTGTTTTCAAGAAACGACTATAATTTTTCTAAACTTTCTAACCCTTTGAGGGTTTCTAGAATCATTAGATTGTGAATCTGAAATCAGATTTTTATATTTGAAGTGGCCAATGCAATATGACAAACCAAATTGAAAAGATTTTTTTTATTTGACAAAAGTCAGCATTTGGGTTTAGCGAAATAATTCAGAATGATATTTTATGATTTTCTAAATGAATGTCTGAATTGCTGTTTCAATATCGATAGATGTTTGGTATAAAATAAACTATTTTTTTATTCGAAGCACAAATTTTGAACTCCGAGAAGTCGATAAATCCAATGATTATCATTAGCAACTGAGTAGTGAAAGGTGGTACACTGATTAACCACTATGACGCTAACAATTAACTGATCAATTTGATCGATGTGTTCATGAGGAGTAAAAAAGTTTTGTTCACTCCAAGAGTCATAAGACTCCAAGACATAAATATCATTGCCTTTTTTAAAAAAAGATTTAAATAAAAATCATTTCTATGAAAAATATTAAATAACGAAAACGAAATTTAAAAGCTTTATTTTTGTTAGTTGAGAAAGGTTGTACAGAGCAGAAACTGTAGATTTTTTAGAATATGCCTTGGACCGAAGTACTCGACAATTTCACAAATGCTAAAAAATTGTAAATAGTCAATTTAGTTTTTAAGATAAAGAAACTACCAAACCGTGTTCGAACGTTAAAGTACGGGCACGAGTCTGGGAATACCGAGTGCAAAATGTGACGAGATGCGAAGTAGTGTTGTACAATATGTTAGGTTTATGAGTACTATGCGTTTAAAATGTTAATGCTAATTCATGAACGATATAATGGAAGTCGTTGCCATCGTTTTTTAATTGGCTCACCGTAAGACTGCAATGTAAAAATTATGCAAGATCGCGAGGCACTCCAAACTCATCAAGTGGTATTGGAAAGAGTGCACGAATGTCGAATAACTTACTTGTGTACCTTTTCTTTGGATTGCCTTGCGAGGATATATATTTAGTCTAATGATTATGTTATTGTATGTAATATAGTTGAAGCATTGCACAATCGGTTTCTATATAAATTGTTTTTAGCTCGTAAAAGTTTTTGCGTATTAAGATTTTGAAAAAAAATTTTTTACATGCTTCAACAATATTAAAAATGCGTTTGTTATTATTATTATTATTATTATTAGTATCATCGACATCATCATTATAATTATGTCATTACAATTTTTATTATTCTAGTACACTGCGAGGGTAGCAGCTGATGAAACGATCGATATTTGAAGGAAGAAAAATCTTTTTTATTGTACATAACTGTTTTTGATGTAAATGACCGGTACCACCGTTCTTTACGGCTGAAATGATCTTCATAATGACGCAAATGTAATTAAGAAAGTTATAAGTAATGTTTCCGTCTCATGTTATAGTGTAATTCATCGTCGATCGTCTCATTGCTGTGAAGTATTTGCAAAGACGATCTTTGTATAAAGACAAACTCAACTTACTCGTAATCTCAGTGTTCTCTCGCCACTTTTTAAATGCACCATGCGAAATCCACGTATCGATGGTTTACGCGATCGGGCAATAATTGTGCGAAAATGATGACAGCCATTTTCGTAATTGTAATACTTGTAATTTTAACGGAGATCGAAATGGACAAATCGTTAACAGTTGATGGCACTCGTGAATATTGTGAATTATGAGTAAACGGGCGATAATTGAGATACTCGCAGAGATTTATAAAAATGTTTAATGGTTAAGCATACAGTCAGAAAAAAATTATAGTTTTCTCGTGAGTAAGGTTGTCTGGGTAAATTATTTTTTGTTAATTACGCAATATTAGAGAATTTGTTAATTAAAATATTGACAATGAATATTTTTAAAAATAAGATTTTGCAATACTTTTTTGAATGCCACGTATATATGTTTTTATTGCTGTATAATGTACTTAATAATTACTTTAAAACGCAAATTAGACAACCATTTTTTCGAGAAAACTCAGACTGTTTGAAGATCAGTGATTCGTAACGACATAGTTCTGCTTAGTAATTCTCAACGAAGTTACAGCGATTTTTAAAGAAAATGATAAACTCTTCCAATTTGTCTGCGCACGACGTGCTACTATTCTTTCGAAACTGTTTTTCTTCGTATTTAATATGAAGAAGTCGTAAAATTCCATTTTGTTACTGAATCATGGATTCAAAGTTCTAGTCGAATATTGAGGAATCGAAGAAACGATGAATTTAATTACCATTCTCTGTACAAAAATTACATTCAGGTCTCATTTTTCATTCATAGGAGATAAATATTTCAATGAAATATTTTTAAGAAAAAAAGACTTGTCGTTTTTAAAAAGACTTATTATTCGATTTTTACATTTACCTAATTCTTCGATACGGAATGGTGGAATGACGTCAAATTGACGAAAATCGGTTTTCGCTAAACTTTTATGTAGTACGTCGTCAGTTGCGCAGTCAACCCAAATGCTCCTCATCGCTTAAAATTATATACGGAAAAGTACCTGTGAAATTATCGAAACTCCTACAAATATAAACTTTTAAAAATATGTTTGGATAAATCTTAAATTTGGATTGTTGATTTGGCATAGATTTTTCATATACACGTAAATTCTTTACTGTTTTTGTTATTACGCTAAATTAAAAGAAAAATTATGATAATCTTGTACGATTGAAAATTATATATAAAAAAAAGAAAAAATAGAAGGAGATAAGGGTGAATTAATATTATTATTACTATTATTATTGTATAACAAATAATGAATTCTTTATAATGATTGGAAATCATTGTACACGTAATAGTTATTGTGTCAAGACTGAATTATCAAGACTTCGTAGAGGTGGAACATTTTTGTAAATAATGCTGCCTGATATGAGAAAAATATATGTAGACATTATGAGAAAGAATGAAAAAAGATAATCGTAAGAGTAAAAGTAATTGTTTACAAAAAATTTTGCTCCGCATACCACGATTTCCTTTCTTGCACGTCATATTTTTGAATGTTGTACACATTTTTTTTAAATCTTACAGATAATTTATTAATTACATCGACGATTAGTCAGCTAACTATAAGCTATAAGTCTTTTCATTTCTTCTTCATAAAATAAAATGCAAATCTCGCCTTTCCGTTCCTTCGCTTGAATTCACAAGTTTCTGTTAACGTGTTCAACAGCACTTTCGACGTACACATCATACACGCGTCGTCTCGCGAACAAATAGAAAAATATGTATGTATGTTTGTGAGCTTTTCTAGCGAGTTTTTTCAATTAAATAATAGTAATAATAGATATTTAAATTATTTTTTCGACGAAGCAATGGCACTGCAGTGTGCTTGAGATACAAAAGTCAACATTAAATAAAGATGTAAATAATCGTTAATAAGAATCGCGCGCTTAAATTATAATTCATTTGTAATAAGAGTATATTTTCAATTGCTTCCGAGTATGCATCGATTGCGATACAAACAGGTGAAATTTTTCGAACTTCATTATTTGCCTTTTTGGTTCCGCAAGCTAGACGATCATTGCGATTTATAGCACTCGATACCGTAAAAAGTGTTTGCCACTTGAGGGAAGTAATACTTCTACTACACTAGTCGTATTCTACGCGCTCTACACGAAATGGTCCTTTTGATACATAGAAATTCGCACTCTTAAATTTAAATTACAGTGAAATTTTATACCATGGGGAACATTTCGTAACATGCAAAATACAATACGTGTAATTTATTTCGCGCTTTCAAATATTCTATTTCTTTATATAATACGAAATTATACTACGTAAATTAAAAGCATTCAGATACTGCTATAGATAATCGATAAATTTAATGAAATTCTTTTCGGTGTAAAATACAAAATTTTTTGTGTAATTTCCAGTCTAAAGTATTTCGGACAAAGCTAAAGAATATCATTAAATTTGAGTTAGCTGATGAGATCACAGAAAATAAGTACATTTTGTTTCTCCATCTAAGAATAAGAAAATACCCAAAGCGCTACTTTAAATAATATAATACAAATTTCACCTGTATGTATTGATTGAATAATTTCTTTCTTTAAAGTAGCTACTCGAGTATGTTATTCTTCGAAGCTATAAAATTTAACCGAAAGACAGATTAAACACGTTCATTCTTCGCGTTTAATGCTTGTTTATATAATTTTTCATATATAATATATTGTAGTTCTCTGCCCGTGCGCTGGCAACTATGGGAAGTATATTTACAAGGGATGCTGGCGGGAACTTTATTCAATGTAGATGTCCTCTATGGGGAAAGCAGTCTCGATGAATTTCGTGTAGAATCGGTGAAAGGCTCGTCTGTAAGAAGGAACAAAAGACCAATGATTTCCAGATCACACCCGCTAGACGGTGAAGTATTTTCAAAATAATTACCCGACTGCTTCAGCGACAGGTCTCGTCGAGTCTTGTCCTATGAAGACGTGACAGGCGAACCTCTGCAACGTCGGATGCTTCGTGATGAATCCAAGGTAACGGTGGTCTCGTGGGTGAAAGGCGCAGAAGGAGACGTTTTTCAGCGAGTAAAAGTAGTCGTGGCACGGGCCCGTATTCTTCTGCAAATCGAAGGCAGAACGTGCAATGAAACGGAAGCATTGGAAAGAAAATAAAATAAAAGAATGGCAGAGTCGTGCGTACCCTGGGCTTGCTTCTGTCGACCATCCTGAGGCCCTGATCGGAGACCTCGAGGATGCAGCTCTGGGAGATGGGCGAGTCCTGGGACTGGTTACCGACGATCCGGCGCACGGCCTGGCAGACGACGCTCGTGCCCTTGTGCGCGAGAGTCTCCACCGAGCCCAGGTAGCCCAGCAGGTAGCGCTCCTTCTTCACCTTGGGCGCCGCCGGGTCGAAGTCGCTGTAGTCCATGTCGACCGCGTAAGCCGACGGGAAGATTCCCTGCCGACCCGTTCGCAGATTCACGCCTGTTTGCATTTATCATTGTGAGGCGTGAGTGCACGATTCTGCAGATGGTTAGGCGGAAAATATTCTAAACTCTTTTGAAATTTTGACCAGACAATGCTTATAAAATGCCTAGCCATTTTTCCAAGAGAAGAATTTTTTGCTTAATTTTGAAGAATTGGTCAAAATAGACAAGTCGACAATACAGATTACTGGAACGAAATTTCGATTTTTGACAAAACAGTTTATTATGCTCTTCCAATTTGAAGAAACATTATCTGGTTAAATTTTCAAGAGATTTCCTTGCTTATTATACTTTTGCCTACACTGTAAAAAAGCCAATGTTACTTTACACGCGCAAGTAAAATTGTTTCCGGTACATTACAGCATTAAATGTACTTATATTACTACGTTCTGTGTAGTAAATTTACTGTGCTGAGTAGTGATGATGTTAATTAACCTCGTTGTATATCGTAATATTACCGTCTCAAGTAAAATCACTGCAACAGGCAACATATACACTTACAAATACTAAATGGTGCAAATTAACAGCGTATTAACAGCATTAAATACTGTAAAATTACGACATTAGATGGTGGTACTATTATTTCCAGCATTCAATGTAGTAATTTAACATTTTATTTTTTACAGTGTACATAGTACATGTTTACTAATTTTGAAAATGTCATACAAAATATGATACTAACAAGTACCCTTCCCATACTTGCGGAAAACGAATTAATTTGAGGCTTGGGAATTCATGTCTTCCGATAGTTGAAAATATATACTCTATAACTCACCGTTTGATCCCTCATTAAAATTTTGTAAGCCAATGCTAAAATGTTTTGGAATGGACTGAACGAATTCAAAAACCTGATTGGAACATTTGATTTTACTTCTATTCTCTAATCCGTTTTAATCTGATATTATTGGGGAAATAAATATTTCGCGTTGTAATGGATTAATAAATTATTAAAACGGATAGAAACGAATTATAAAACCGAATCGAAACGGATTGAGTTTTTCAACAGACACAGATAGTGTTCCATTACGATATTTTCAACATTGCCTTTATGAGTGCAATACTAATGTTTTTAGCTGTATCTCAGGTTCTGGGAGCTATGAGATCAAATTTCCCGAAGCCACATCTAAATTCGTTTCCCGCACCTATGATACTCTCCTTGTAAGTATACCACGATCAATAAGATTATACTTTTTATACTGACAATCGATATTCTTCCCTATTTTCAATTTTTAAGAGTTTCAAATTTTCACTGACCCTCGCACCACAAGTCATCGGCCTCTTTCTGTACATAAATTGGATCTCCAATCTCCAGGTCGATCTCATCTCGGTGTCTCGGCACGAATTTGTGAAGACCTCGATGTGTTGCCTCCAGCAGTTCCAGCTGCGTAAAGGGGACTCCACTACTTCCTATAATGTTACAATAAACTTACTATTTTAACAAATTTTTTTTCATTTTCAGCCGAGCTACTTCAGTTTCAATATAAACATAGCAAGTTTCGCATATTTGTATTTCTTTAGTATGGTTATACGTTATAAACTGACTAATGGTGACCAGAGTGCTGTTGACTTTCTGTCCTATCGATTTGTCTGTAACTACTAATACGTTTGAAGTGTCATAATGGAGGACGCCACAGGGTATAAGTAATTCCGCTGTGTATACTTCGTCGAAATATATTGGCTACTAAAGAAACTCGAATTTAACCCACTTATGCATGGAAAGTTGAAAAAACAAGCCTTTATAACTCGAGAAGCACTTTGCTGTAGTAATTGCACGTATGTCTGACCGTATTTTGCAGTTTTCTACTCACCCATACATAATGAAAATATTAAAAATAAAAGAGCTGCTGATGTTACATGATAAAGCGTTCTTTGGAAATTCCCAATAATGAATAGGCAAAATAAGTACAGTTAATCCCTGGTAGAAACGTTGACGAGTTTTTCGCGAATAAAACCTTAACGGTTTCAACAATAAAATCTTAGCCATTTTAACAATAGATAAATAACGGTTTTAACAATAAAACCTTAGCGATTTTAACAATCGCGACAGTTTCTAGCGAGTTTGCTAAAAATGGTTAAAACGCGGTTTGAATATATTATTTCTTACCGCAAATCAAATATTTGTGTTAAATACAAGTATCTTGAAATATATAATCCAAAAAAATAGAATGTTATGAATCACGTTAAGATTATTTAATACATTTATTTATTCATATCGCAGCCAGCCAGACTGGTCAATTTTCTACCAGGGACAATATTGTTTAATTTTTGTTCAGCACTTATAAATTATGGGAGTGATAAACTTTGTACCTACAAGGCGGGAACCTCATACTTGCAGCACCCTCCTTCCAAATTAAACCATCGGCTATCACGAACTTTTATGTCGGATAGGCCTATATAAACGCCCATAGCCTCAGGCAACTTCTTCCAAACAACGAGATCTTACGTATAGTATGCGTGATAAACGCGAAAATAGCTTATAAGCCCTCAAACTATATAGCATGCTTTTGCGAGCTTTGAAACACAATCTCTTCTAGAATATCTTCTCAATCTTATAAAGTTTTCATTTTTTCTTTTGCGTATAATTAAATATTGAAATCAAAAAATAATTAAAAAGTAAAGATAAATACAAAAGGAAAGTACAGTGAAAAAAAATTGAAAATTCATATACATTTAAAACGTTACAAAAAGATGCAGATTTATCACATTTTTTTCTCACACTTATAAAAAAGTTTCTATCTTCGTTACATTCTCTTATATACAGAAAAGTACAACTGCGAGAAAGTGTTATAAAATGTGAGAAACTGTGACAAAATGTGCGAAATATTCTATAATATTTTTTTTAAACTTCGTTTTAAATGTAATCATAAATTCAGTTTTTCACAAGTATCTCATGTTTTTACATACTTATACACAAAATAGGATGCCCATGCGCCTATGCCGCCCCAAGCTAAATCATGGATAGAGGACCTATAAAATTGACGTGAGCATGAATGATTTATAAAATCTTAAGCATTTAAACAAAAAATTCCTTTTGTATAAAGTAAAGATCATATAAAATAATTAATTCACTAAATTTTTACTACTTAATGGCTGATCAAATATTGATTTTTTTCACTTATTTTATTGAATTCGACCCCCTTTTTTTAAAGTTTCCCTATACTTCCCAGGTTTAAAATTTTGTTTAATGTTCATATTAGGACACACTCTACAAATAGAGTCAATTTTGTACGTCCTTCGGCGACCCCTGACTTACTACGCATGCGCGGCTGTCCTCCTTTCTAATGCTTTCACATACTTTTTTCACACAGATTTTTCACACTTTTAAATTTCCACTTGGGCAGGCCAATATTTTATCATTTTTTAGAGACCACGTACATTCGCCTTTAGAGTAAAGATATGATCGGTTGTATTAAAAACTCGCATTCTTTCCATAAAAAATGGTCCTAAACTCCAAATCATATTTGATAAATAAAAATATTAATTTGTTTTAAAAATGATGCAAAATGTGTAGAAAACCACTTAATTTAAATACCCACAAATCATGAAATTCTCATGCATTTTTTCCAATTCCATGATTTTCGATTGTTCACATAACTTTGAAACAAATTATATTCTTTTTATATGAAACAAACAAGTTTAATTAAAGCTTTCTTGAAACCTTAATCAACGTTTTCGCCTTTTAACATGATTATTCTATCCAGAAAACTTTCCAGAGTTATAGACAACACGCGAATTCCAAATACAGAAGAGTTCGTGCCTTGGGCCAAAGAAACACAAAGACCTACTACACAGATTGTGGACTAATTAAAAACTACATTCTTTCTACAGATAGCGAGCTTTGGCTGACCTGGGGTGCTGTCGGGCGAGACCGAGTCGATGTTCTGTAGCGAGCTGCAGGGCACGGGCGAGACGCTCTTGGGCCCGTTGTCGGGCGAGTGGGCGGTCGAGTGGCCGCTGTCCGTGGCCATGCGCTCGCTGTCCGGCGAGCTGTCCTCGTGGCGCAGACTCGGGTGGCACTTGCGGAAGATGAGGTGCGGCCTGCTGCTCGCCGCCGCGGCCGCGGCCCCGAGCTCCTCGGCCAGCGACGGCGACGACTGCATCGACAGAGGACACGACAGAGCTGCAATCGGCCAACCAATTTTCACCCTCAGTTTCAATCCTTCGGGATAATTTTTGCCTTTTTTGCCTTTTTTGCCTTTTTTGCCTTTTTTGCCTTTTTTGCCTTTTTAGTCTCATGTACTCTAGTACACACAGATTGAAATGCATGTTATTCGAAAATATGAGTCTGCTGCTTTTTAAGAACAATTTTGTTTTTGGCCGCCAAAGGTTGCCAAACTGTGCTAAAGAGACAGTGCATTGTTCTTTGACAAAGTGCGCCAAATTTTGATAAAGTATGTTACAGTTTAGAAAAGCGTGCCAAAGTGTGTGTACCAATAGTGTTTTACATGCGTCGATTTCACATGTTTTTCACCGACATTTGACGTACTCTGGCACATTCTGGCAGACTTTGGTGTGTATTCGCAAACTTTAACAAACTTGAGCACACTACATTTTTTCCACTAGGGCAGCAAATAGTTTTCTAGTGATGGAATTCTGGACGCGCGCTGAACGAAGTAGTACTAATGGCGGTACGTTCTCTAGTAGCTACTGAGAGTATACGTTAACGAGAAGCGTTCTTTATGAGTGATACGAGTGAGCTTCATCTTTCATGTGGTTTCGGTTTCGCGGTTGCGAGGCGATACAACTTTGCGATCTGCTGCGATTTAGAATTTTTCAAGGTGACGGACACGATGTTTTTGTATTGCCTTACAACCGATTGAACATGACTTATTTCATTGAAATTTAATTAATCTTGTACTTGAATGAATTGATCACTTTTTTGCATTAAGTTTTTCGATCGACTACTGATCAATACATGAAATATAGGGAAAAGATTTTTGTTTAAAGCTAACAATACTTTTAAGATGAATATACTGTAAAAATAATCAATAAATCTCTGTATTCCGAAGTACTTAAGTATTGATTACTCTTTTTATTATATGTATGTTTGTATTAAGTAGAACAAGTGCTGCGTTGTAAGACTGACACAATGTGATATCATTTTTTAGGATATCTTACCAAGATTACATAATTTCTTTTTTTGATTGTTTTCAATAATTTAGTAACTTAAAGTTTATATAAACCAAAACTTTGCTTTAAGAGGTTGTAATATAGTCGCAGCAAGAAAATAAAACATTTTCTTGGCAGCTTCTGTGTAATAAAAATTAGGCGTAGCATTTTATTTCTTAAATGATTTGATATTTAAGTCGCATTTGGAGTTGCTTTGTGATAACAATCACTACTCCCAGATTGTTTTAATATAAATAAAAAATACAGAAAGATTCAGTCGATTAATTGGTTTACCTACAGATAAGATGATGCTTTCTAGAGACAAATTGTTTTTTAACAAAACGATGGCTATTTTTATAAAAAGTGCATTTTCATTAATAAAAACTGTAATTTTTCGCAAATAAAACAAAAAGTATATATTGGAAAATAAAACCCTTCTTTTACTAAATCCTTATCTTTTAAGTCCCGTAAACATCCTGCATAATTTCAAAAGAATCGCTCAATTAGCTTTTGAGAAAAAGGCCTTTTAGAAGAAAACGCGTCCAAACGTTTGATGTTTCGTGAGTCCTGTATATTTCAAAGAGTTTTTGTCGCATTGACTCGAACCCCTGAAGAAATATGTTCGCCATCAAACACGCAAGAAAATTGAACAATAAAAAGAATCAATTTTGTCATCACCCCGACTACACATCGACGGTTCACGCAAAGACTAACGTATTTCAAATTTCCAGCAAAAAACACCATTTCATTGTATCTACATTTATAAAAAAAATGAATATATTTATAAATTGCAAAATCACATAAATTTGTTCACTTGATCGATACATTTTACTTGCGTACATCGATGGAAATCAGTTTTTCACCTCGCGAAATCTACACGATTCGTAAGAAAATGTGAAATACATCAGTCTCCGCATACTGCATCGCCATAACCCCTCGGTCACTCACATTTCTTCTTCGGAATCTCGGGCAGGCGCCTGCGTCTGCGCTCGGTGCCGGCGCCCTGGCTCTGCGCCGCCGCGCTGGCCCTCGGCTGGTGCTCGGGCGTCGGCCAGGAGCTCAGCGACGAGCACGAGTCGCCGATGTCGCTGATTACGCTGTCGCGGCCCCCGTTCATCCCTCCTCCTCCTCCTCCTCCTCCTCCTCCTCCTCCTCCTCCTCCTCCTCCTCCTCCTCCTCCGCGAGCCCTGTTACAGCTGCCACCGCCGATGAGTCCGCCGCTGCTTAGCCCGGCGAACAAGCTAATCGTCACCCCAGGTGCAACAATACCAAGATTCAGCTACGTACTACTCACGAGCATGCCTTACTTGCGCTGGGATTGATCGTTGGTTTGTTTTTGTTTTTTACTTTTTTGTTACGAGGTAACGAGTTGACTAATGCGCTTTTTTGTTCTGTATATTCTTTGTGTAATATAGTTGGCTAGATGCGGTGCCTTTATAGAGTTTTAGAAGAATAGAGTGGTGGGTGTGTAAGTGATTGAATGATTTTATTTTGTTTTATTTCTCACCTATAAAAGTACTAATGTTCTGTAATATTTATGAAAATCTTTTAGCAACTACAGAGGACTAAAACTTTATGTCTTTGGCTACTGAACATTTTACGATAACTAAACATTTAAATAAGGATGAGTATTAAGTGCTGATAATCTGAAATAACAGACAGCAAGAAATATAAAAATGTTTTAGTATATAGGCATAGTATTTAATTTTCATTACTCTAGCACATTACAAAAAAAGAGGTACAAACAAAAAGATAATCTATATAAGTAGTTTCAAGTTTTATTTGTTTTAAAATCGCAATGGCACAATAGAAATCATAGAGCAATAATTATTATCACCAAAGTCGAACACTGCGTATTGATAAAAGTTGAGACTGAGAATTTTGAACGTTGATAAATTCTAGTCTAGAAATGCTATTCAAATCGGAGTACTGGTGCTTATAAGGGGGAGACCACGGAGTCCGGGTCTCGGATTTTGATGAAACTTTGTTGATCGATTTTTGGAACCTAAAAATGAAGCACACAACCCGTAGTTTTATCTAATCGGTTTTTAAATCTGAGATAGAGCCAAGAAACATTAGCATTACTCATATGGGCAATGCTAAAAATCAGATATATATAGATATATTATCGACGTTAATAAAATTCGCCGCATCTGCCGTACAAATAGCATTGGATAAAACCATGAGAATTTGGCTTCATTTTTAGGTATCAGAAAGCGATCCCTGAAATTTCGTCAAAATCCGTGACCCACACTCCGCGATTCCCCCTTATTAGTGCGTTAAGTTTGAAAGTTATTTATATAAATGCCGTATAAAATTAAAATTTTGTTTAAAGATCTACGGAATTTTTTCAAAGCAAGATTATATAAATTTATTTATTGAACTTAAAAGCGGGACAAAGGTAGCACATGATTGCCGCAAATCTACTTTTTCCCGCAAATGTAGTATTTTTTCAAATTATTTTTCTTTATATCAATATACATTTTCAATAAATTTTATTTCTTACCGAAAGTCCCTCTTTTTAAGTCAATAAAGTGTCCACATATAAGTTGGGGATAAAGTTCTATATGCAACACGGGAATAAAGTTATGTATTCCCTTGTTACATAATGTACTATATTATATAAATAACTAAATACTATTATTATCTAAAACCTTTAGATTGTATTCTAAAAACAGAAGAATTTGAAATATTATGAAAAAAATGAACTTTTCTGTCGTTTCTTAAAACATGTATTATTAAAGAATTGTTAAGAAACATGGTTACTCCCAGTAATAACTCATATGCAGCCATTTTTATCAATGCTCGGCGTTCGACTCCATGATTATTATTATGCACACTCTATTTCTAAAAATAACAAGACTCAATTAAATCATTCGTAAGTAAAACACACGTATACATAAAGAAATATACTCCAAAAATATTAGAAATCTTTCGATATTTAAAAACCATAAAAAAGAACATGCGATATAAAAATCTTAATCACTGTCGAACGCAAAAATCGTTTGAAAAATAAAAAAAAAAGATATTCAAAAGTATAGAATGAAATTGAGCGTGCACGCAAACGTGTCGAAGGAGTAGATGAGAAAGGGCATATAAACACCTAAAGTCACTGTCGGCGACGATGGACGAGCAGCACATCTGCTCGCAGTCCTCGCTGTCGTCGGCGGAGCTGTGGCCGCTGTGGCCCTCGTGCCTGTGCAGGACCACGACCTCCTCGTCCTCGGAGTCGCCCGCCGCCCCGACGCCACCGCCGCATGACCTGCTGCCCGCCTCGCCGTCGCTGCCCTGCGACGAGGTCGGCGAGTCGTCCAGTATGACATCGTGCACGAGTCTGCGTACACCAAGTTCACCCAAAGACCCGCTTGTTAATTATGTTTTTTTCTTTCTCCTAATCAACACTTTATGCAATGAGGTTTTATGTAATGTCAATTTTGTTCTTTTACTCAAAATACATTTGGCAACGGATTTCATTTTTCATATTTTATCAAACTCATGCGACAAGTTGTTTCGATGTATCTAAGAAACCTGTAAGAAAATGTTAAAATCGGTAGAAGTTACATTTCAAAATGTTTTAAACACAAATAAATACGTTAAAAGTTACATACGCTACAAATTTATCTTTTACAGTTTTTGATATTTTTTGTTGAAACTTTTTTCACACGTTTCTTAGATCATTCTGAATAACTTCTTGCGCAAGTTTGGCATAATATTTTGTAGCTTAAGAGATACAAAATAAAAAGCGATGAAACGTCAATTTTCCGTAGTGCCTGCCCTTAATTGGACGCTTTGTTGAAATTATCCTCTAAATAATCAAGAGTCAGAGTTACTAATGCGAAACATTTTCTAAGTAGGGGTAATTAAGTTAATTTTATATACTTTGATCAATGAGTAAAGAATAGTTGATAATTTATGCCCTTAGGCAGATTATCAATCTATTAGAGCTTATAAAGTAACTTTTTTTAGTAGAAAACAACTAGTATCGGAAAAATTCCTACAATACAGCTGTCTGAAAAATAAAGAAAGTACACAGTTAAGACAAGCCATTTGTTTTGCGGTGATGATTAAATATTGAAGAGAAGATGGACTATTTATATCATTACACAAGTGAGCTGAAAAATATTAATAAAATCATGTATTTCTAGAATAGATAACTAAGCTATACTTATATCTTATTAGAAATAGTTTTTAAACACCGATTTAGAAGAGGAGAATTAATGATTGATTTAATTGATATAACTTTAGCAACATTATATCGCCAGCTCTTACGAAAACTAGCACGTCTGTTGCGATTCCAACAAAAAGAAACACATTTGGATTTTTACCACAAAGACAAGCACTTTTCATCATTTTCCCATGAAGAGTAGCACATTTTGCGATTTTCCGCCACCTGACTTTTTCGGGCTAATTTTATGTATTCGGATACACCGATAATTGTTTGAATACCAAAAGAGTTTAGTACCCGACCCGACCCCAATAAAAGAAGAATCGAACCGACTCTTCGAGAGTTTATCGGAACAGCACTGATTTATATATTCTATGCGAAAAGTGCTAGCCTTGGTGAGAAATTTATGAAAAGTGTTATTGTCTCTAGAGAAACTCGTGAAAAGTGCTAGTTTTTGTGGAGGATTTCCAAATGTGCTACTCTTCGTGGTATGTGCTGAAACATGCTAGTTTTCGTTGGAGTTTGGAATGTGCTAATCATCGTAAGGGCCGTCGATGTACATAAGACTAACACATTTTAGATTTCTCGAAAAATGCTAGTTGGTATTAGGAGTTCCCTTATGAAAACTAAAACTTTTTAGATTCACTAATGACGTTTACCACTGTTTTTAGAATCTCCGAAGTGTAAAATGTGTTATATTTTGCAAAAGAATCCTCGTTATGTATCAACACAGAGCTCTTCACGTTCAAATAAAAATGTTAACTTAACACTGAACAATAATAAAAAAGTGTCGAAACTAATCTCTCGACATAGAAGCTCCAAAAAGATCAAAAGCTTGTTGCGCAAAAAGCAGCCCCGGCCGCGTCAACCTCGCAAGCTAGAAACCTCCTAAAAAACGTGCCTCTCTCGCAAAGTAGAATATCAACTTGATTTTCGCCCCTCGTGTCGCATCTCCCGCTGAGCATGCTCCTACGGTGACGTCGGACCGCGAGTGTCGTTTTCATTAAAAAACAAGAGCAGCAGCGGGCACAGAAACATAGGTTAAACAGTTGGCGGCAAGAGCGTGGCGCGAGTAGCCCAAATCGATACGCTCTCTTCGCTCTGCACTCGAGCCCGCGGACGCGAGCGACACTCGCTATAGATCCACCCTGCGCCCCATCGGAGGAGGGAAAAAAAAGAGACGAGGCCGAATCGCGGAGGATTCGTCGGGACTCTCGAGGACCTTCGTGCAGCCTGCACGCGCACACGTGCACGTACGCGTAGGAAATCGCACACCAACGCGAGAGAGAAACGGAACGTATGTATCGCTTGCTGCGTATACGCGGGCTATCGCGTGACACGCGTCGCGGCGCCGACAGCTCCGTATTCCATTCCCGAGGGATGACGATGCACCCCGCGCTCCTTGGTCATTTTCAATTGGCTTCCCTTCCCCGCGCGTCGCAGCTGTGGCTGTGTGTGTGTGTGTGTGTGTGGAACTTCGCGCACGATCGCGGTGCACACAGGTGTATACGTATACGCCCCGAAGTTTTTCAGGTCACGCGGCTCAAATATTCACGACGTCTTGCCACAGATGGCTTTTACCACTGGAAACTCGGAGAAGCTGAGCTTCTTGCTTCTCTTCGCGTTTGCGTGCGATGCGCGAGAGCGGACGACGATGCAGCAGAATGCAGAATGATCCACCCGCTGTATCCGCGCGATTCCCAACTCACGCGAGAGGAACAATCGAAGCAATGTCACTACTTCGCGCTGTCGAAACAGAAAGCTTAGAACGTCATCTCGAATAGCGTGCTTAACCCCCAACACACGCGTACACACGCGTACACTCGCGAAAGCAACAATCGAAACGAATGAATCTAAGGAGCTTGGATTGGCAACGAAATGTAGAAAGACGATCGTCGGCCCCGTTGGAGTATATAGCGTGCGTGCGAGGAAAAATCGTGAATCCGCCTACCTACATCAGATGGTCCAGCAGGCGTAATAAACGAGAAAGCAGATCTTGAGGAGCTCGCAAAGCGACATGGGTGTCAACTACCTGCGTCGCCTGCCACCGTCTCAATAAACCGAGAAACAAAAGTCCGGCTCCGCGGCGTCTATAGACAGACGGTCAATGCTAGACCGTCAGACTGCACGGCGCTCTCGAGAGCGGTGTAACGGCGATCGAGCGTAGGCGATTGGACTCACGTGTAATTGGAAATGGGAGCCTTGAGGTGCTGGGGCAGCCTCTCGAAGTAGTAGCGGAACTCCTCGAACTCGGTGTCGGCCATCCTCTCGGAGTCCGCTGCTCCCTTGCTTTCTCCCTCTCTCTCACACTCACCCTCTCTCTCTCTCTCTCTCTCTCTCTCTCTCTCTGTACGTGCTGTGAGAGTACCGCTCGACGGGGGAAAAAAAGGAGCGCGCTCGCGTCGTCGAGAGCGAGCCAGAGAGCGCGGCTCCTCGGCGACGTCGCCTGCGACGATATTGATTCGGGCTACTGGCTCGGCCGAGGAGAGCGGAGCCCCAGCGCCACCCCCGAGCTCACTGCGCAGGTCCCGTGCTCGAGCGCTGTTTCTCGCCCTTGTGGCTCGGCTGCGCACTGCGCCCTGCGGACCTCGGACTATTGTGCTTTTCTCCTCTTGTGTGCAACGGGGGGAAGGGGGCGATCGAGATGCAAGGGGGGAGCGCGACTTCTGCGAGTCTCGGCTCGAGAGACTTTGGGGAGATCTCGTTTTAGCGCCGGGAGCGACTCGTCGATTTGGCGGGCTTTCGTAGTTTTAAATGAGCGTGCGGAACTTTGAGGTAGCGACAGAAAGTTCTACGTTAGAATTATTCGAAGAGTAGTAGATGATGATTCGTACTTTGATAAAATAGTATTAAGCTGACTTTTTACAAAAGAATCGAAAGATTTTTTGGGATATTTTTTAATTTAAATTAATTTTATAATTATAAGCATTGTCAAAATTCTAAGTTTCAATCAAGTTAAAACTTGACTGGCAAATCAATTTACATTAATAACGTACCAAATTAAAAGTTTAAACACGCTTTCCTTGAAACGTCATTTTCTAATTTTGAAAAAGTGCCTACCGTAAAACTGTTTGATTAAACCATTCTATAAAATTCTACAATATTTTTCAACTCTAAATGAGAAAGTCTTTGAATTTTTTAAAGACATACGCTGCGTGCGCATCTCACACATCCAAGCCTACTAAGGGCGCATTAGATTGCATATTTATGCGTTAGCGCCGCCCAATGACGCTTTTTGGAACTTCGGGAACACTCACGGACATGTGTGTGTGTGTGTGTGTATGTGTGCGTGTGTGTGCGTACGCGTGTGTGTATGTGCGCGCGTGTATGCGTGTGTGTTTTAATACATTATTTCTGAATGACTTTTATACTGCAAGTGTAGTTGATTATTATAATCAAGGAGAATGATAATTATAGAAACCAAATTATACACTAAAAATACCATGCTGATTACATAAAATACGCAATATTTTTTAAATTCAGCTAAGTATAAGTGCAATCATATCCTGAGCCTGACCAATAATGAATACAGATTTGAGTTTCTATTATTTAATTTTAGAATCAATGAAACCTCGATGACAAAAGACACCCTGCTCTACGGCAGTGTTTATTGGAAAGTACTAATTTATCAGTGGTGCATAAATCTTGGACAGGAAAAGAACTTTCATTGGTACAAAAATCGGTTTATCGACTTTTTCCTCAAGTAATTCGTTGATTGAAAGAACGGGTAGCTCTTCCTTAATTGCAATAATTTTAATTAAATTCTCTTTGAGAAAGCACAGTGCCAAAGAAATATGTATGTTATAAGCGTTACTCTTTATTTAGCTACAGTTCAGTAGCATTTTTTGGCATACGTGGCTCGTTTGATGAGTATGATAAATTTCCGATAATGCTACAATTTACTTTGTGACCTGCGGCAAGCAAGCATCACTCTTCAAAGTCCGACATAGCGAGTTTTAACCAAAAGTGACGAGTATAATTTACATTTGAGAGGCATTAGGAGCGAAGGTTTCCGCAGTTACCGCAAAAATGGAGGAAAACAAATTACATGCATCGATATAAGATTTAAAAAAGCAATATATTAATAGTACATTATGCATCAAGGGAGTAAAGTGGACAATGTACGCACTGTGTGACGTTGCCGACCGAGCGAAGCGAGGTCGGCATTTCACACAGTGCATGCTTGCCTACTGTACTCCAGAGGTGCGTATACTACTTTTCACCACACCCCCGTAAAGAAATGACTGTACGCATCTCAGCAGGCCGTACAGTACCCCATGCTCTGCCTAGAAGTAAAGTGACTTGTGTACGCGCGACGCACTGTTTTACCGCTCGAGACGCAGTCGAGAGCGGAAAAAGGCGCATCGCGCATGCGCAAGTCACTTTATTCCCTAGGCAGTCCATGCGGTACTGTACGGCCTGCTGAGAGGGCGTACAGTCAGCACTTTACGCGCAGTGAGGTGAAAAATCTTTTATCTGGTTACCTCAATAAGTACATCAGTAAAACTAAATTTTGCTCATTTTCTCAAATATTCATGCATTTTCAGTTGACATCTTCAATTATCAATAACTTTGGACTGGATTAAAACTTTTATTCGAAATAAATCTTAAATTAAAGCTTATTCTGACTACTTCGAGATGCTTTTGTGCAATTTTTTAGTTTAAAAGCTTGTATAGTTATGATCACAACAATTCAGGTAATTTTTTAATGACATATCGCATATTTGAGTAAAATAATTGATATACATCAAGGGGGAAGCCACGTTGAAAGCATTGAAATCATAGGTATTTTTAACGATTTTATTACACTGAAATAGCATAATATAAGCATATATTACACACGTATTGAACATTAACAAAAAAATTTGTATCTTTTAGCTAAATGGCGGTGCTTAAAAGCCGTTGCGCGGTGGGTATGCAAAACTCAACTCACTCATCTGCGTTGTGCGGATCTCAAACCTGATGTGCCGTAGAAAAAAAATTAAATTATTTCATAACCTACATAATAAAAACTTTAGAAGTACGTAAGATTATTTTAAAATGTTCACTTATAAAAGTATGGCGAAGATTTGAAGAAAAACAGCTGCCAATTCATTGGCATTTTGCTTCCTCAAACTAAATTAATTGTTCCAATATGAAATTCTTTGTTCTAATAAATTAATTTTAAATTGAAATCCTAATCATATAAAATTTTGTGAACGATTTGCCATCATAGATTTCCGAGATATAACCGTTTAAACTAAATATGACATTTTCGTGTATACCAAAAGAAGGGAAAGAGTCTATCCAAAATTTCCGGTCGGAAAAGATGGGTAATTTTATGCTCTTTCAAATGCATTATCATATAATCGATGATATTATTTCTAGGGTATCAAAAAACTCGAAAAACTAAAACTCAAAAATCGATACACCTCTAAAACAACCATAAACGCATCAAAAAACAAAAAAAATCATTTTTGAGCCGCCTTTCTTAAAGAAAAACAAAATATGTTGATCCACATCTATACATACACACTCACACACACGCACGCACGTATGCACGCACGTACGCACGCACGCACGCACGCACACATACACACACACACACACATACACATTCATACAGACATTTTCTAAAAATAGTGTATATTGATTCCCAGTATCTCAAAATATGTTTGTAACATGTATTCAGTAAAACTTTTATTTTACCATTACAACGCTTTCTCTATGAGGAAGCAAACATCTATTTCAAATCAGGAAGGAAATATCTATTTTACGTCAATCAGTTGAATAGTTTCTGAGATCCGAGCAATGCAAAATGGCGAGTCGGTTTTTGCATACCCACCTAGCAATAGCTCTAGGAACCGCCATTTTGCTAACAAAAGAAAATAAAAAAAAATTTATACTTAATGTTTAATAATTGTATAATATGCCTATAAAGAGATTTTCTCTCTACTTCGGTGTGAAACAGTGTAAAGCAGTGTAAAAATCGTGTGAAAAAGTGTAAAAAAGTCATAAAAGGAGTAAAAATTGTAAAAAAAATGTAGAAAAGTGTCTGAATTTGGACAATTATTAACATAATTTTACACTTTGTAACACGTTATTGCATAATTATATTTTTTACACTTTTTAATACATTTTGCACTTTTTACACTTTTTTAACAATTTTTTACAGAAATAATTTTCAGCAGATTATTATCCATATAAAACAAAATTTTAGGCGAAAAATCGAATATTCTGCAGAGTTTATAGTAATATTTGTCAACATTATGATGATCACTATATTGTTACCAAACTATTTTTAAAGTAAAAAAACCAGCAATTTTTCTTTAACCTTACATCACCTACAATGCCCCTGGGGACTATTCACTTGAAATAAAAATCAATACCCAAAATTAAGGTCCTAAATCGATCTGATTCCCTCCGCTACTCAAAAGAAAGATACTGCTTGAGATAAAATTGAAAAAGAACTTACCTGTCGCAAAATTGAAAATTGTGGTAGCATAACAATAAAACAATGCGTATAGTAAAAAACAATGTTGAGTTTTTCAAAGAAATAGAAAAAAAACATTTTTTGGTAATTCTTTCGATGGATTCTTGCGTAAGGACACTCAAACTAACGATCTACCATGTTATTTATTTAAATTTAACTAGTTTAAGGCTAGAGGGAATTTTAGTCGTTTTTAAAGGCCACGCTTAAAAAACATATTTAGGGCTTAGTATTATTTAATAAACTCTTGGAATCTAAGTTTAAGACATTCTAAGGATAACTAAATGCAAAAGAACTTTTTTCTCGATTTTAAAATACTCTAGGCCTTACGGGGTTAAAGTGTAAAAAAATATAAAGCGTGAGTATATATTAAAAAATGAGAAAAATGTATGAAAGTGTAAAAAAGTATTAATAAGTGTAGAGTTATATAATAAATATATGTCCAAATTCAGACACTTTTTCTAAGCATTTTTACTCTTTTCAACACTTTCTTATACTTTCTTGAATTTTATTACATTGTTTTACAATATTTTACATTTCTATATTCTGTGATTTTCGAATTATTCAGGTTCAACTACCAATAATACAAAGAAAAATATTTCGACTAGTTATTACAACTAATTTATAGTGCAATTTTTCATTAAAACTGTGGGACATTCAATCTTTTTCCATTCTTCAACCACTATTGTTGAATTTTCTTATTTGTTCGAGCCGACTGTCGATTTAAGAGGATAAAGTTATTTGAAGATAAAGTTATTTGAAGACACTGAATATCCATCTTCTTGCTATATTTGACTGAGTATTCAATGGAAAGAGTCTTTCTCATTTTTGTTGTGAATCGTTTCCAAAGCAGTGGAAATTTTGTACAATAAATAGTCAATTTTGTAATCATGATCTGCATTACTTTAATAATGAATTTCTGGAACTATAATTGAAAACTTTTCAAAAACCTTATAAGTTACATAATTAATATCTCGCTGATAGTAAAAAATATAGCATTTTCCAATACGTAAGTATATACCATATATAACACCTATTGTATTATCAATTGGAATGCAAGATAAAAACGAAGGAGCTTCCCCCGAGATTCTCGCGGTAAGTGATTGATCCCTCGTAAAGCAGAAAACTCTCCCCTTTTATTTCCCCGTAGCTTGCTGTTCACGCACATTCTCGAACTCTTACAAAAGTTGACACAAAATTGCGTATAAAACACCTACATTTTCCATATTTGTATAAATTGCAGCAACTTTGTAATGAATATATAACTTTCTGCGCTCGAAATACAAAGATATTTGATATACTGCGGAGAGGAGACAAAGTTTCGTATGGGGGCTATTTGTTAATTAACGATCTTCTGCAGTCGACGTATAAATCTAGATAAGCCCGTCAGTACGCTTTACCACCATTATAATTAACTTTTGAATTACGCTACATTCATTACTTTATTCCGCGTAAAAGTAAAAATATAAAATAAATTATTATAATGAAACGTATAAATGAATACGTATGAAGAAAATAATAAACGTTATTAAAAAAAGTAGCCATCCGTGCATATTATTATAACTATTATTACAATGCATTATCCTTATAACAAAGAAAAAAAAACCGTAATGAAATATTCCTTGGTTCTTCTAGTGCAATGTGATTTCTCAAGATTGCATAAGCAAAGCCAGCGCCAGCTTCTTGTTCGCTCCTCAAGAGGTCAAGCGAGCAGACCTCCAGAAATCAAAGGAAAAGTGGTACTCTGAAAAGCCAGGTCCGTCGCAGAATCGCAGGAAAAGCCAAGCATCGACGAAAGCGCTCTGATTAAAACTTTCGCTAGAAGCAAAGGCAGAAGAAGAAGAAGAAGAAGAAGAAGAAGAAGAAAAAGCTTATACGCCTGTCCGTCGGGGGGTTGCGGGAGAAAAATCGTGGCTCGGCCCGCGCAATTCAATCGCGCGTATAAACATAAGGCGAGCGAGCGCGATAGCGCACGTAAGTGATGGCCGCGCGGCCGGGGCTAATGTGCTGCATCTGCTTTGCGCGCGCTATAAAAGTAGCTCTCTCTCTCCCCTCATCCCCGCGGGCGATCGGCACGGAGGGACCGGCTTTTATTACGAGTCGGACTCTCCTCCTCGGCCACTTCTATCACCTTATTGCGAGGTCCTTTTCTCTGCCCACTTTCGTCCTCCTGCCTACACGGTATATCGTACGCACGAGATACATCCCCCTTCGGGTGAATTTCGAGTCATCGCTTAGTGAATGTCTTTCAATTACTTTCTTAGCTTCGTGCGGATCGTTGGTTATGATGTGCGCCTTGTCGGCGGCCATTTGCGTACGATTCTATGAGGGTAACGAGCTGCGACACCCTTATCTTCCGGCATGACTAACGATTTTTCATTGCTCGTACAAAGGGTTAAGACTAGTTGTAGTTGATCAATAACGCTATTTTCGAGATTTTAAGAAAAAATTACTATTAGATATTCTTTTGTAACTAATAATTCTTTAAGTATTCCAAGATACTTAAGGTGCTTCATCTGTCAATAGGTGCTTGAAATAAAAAAATTTGTATAATAATCTGTTCTTATGTCACAGTGTGAGGAACGATATAATATAAAAGATGGACACTTCAAGCGAGGAAAAAGAATTTTTTAAACCAAATTTCCATACTGCAAAAGGCATAAATATCGTCGACTAGAGAAAGACTGTACAAAACACTGGAGACATTTTTAGTTTATATTCGATTTTAATTCTGAAGGTCTCATTCTATTCCTTGATAGATTTCAGGGGGACTTAGCGTTATGAAAATTGCAAAAATTCGATAAGGGTACAAAGTTACAGCCAATTATTTATAAGTCAATACTCGTGTTTTTGTAAATTCGTAGGTATACGAGTATAAATTATTGGCTGTAACTTTGTAGGTGCATCGGTCTTTTGCAATTTTATATCGCTAAGTCCCCATGAAATCTTTCAAGGAACAAAATGAGACCTTCAGAATTAAAATCGGATAGAAAGTAAAAAAGCCTCCAGTGTTTTATCTTTATAGTCGACGTTATTTACTTTTGGAATATGGAAATTTCGTCGCTTAAAGCATCCTTCTTTTACATGATATTGTCTCTTTTATATCATATTGACGCATAAATCATCTTAAATTAAACGACTTAAGAAGTATCATCTTCAAAAAATTTTTTTTATTAAAAGTGCTAAAAGGTGAACACGATTTTTCCGCGTCGGTTGCTCTAAAGTCATTAAATGTACATGAGTTTATCTTCTTTGTTAAGACGGCTTTTCTATTAGAACTCTTTTTGATTAGCAGAATCCTTTTGATTCCTTTCTTTGTTACTCCTTAGTTTTGCAATATTTTGCTGCGAAAAAATGATCACAAGTTGCTTACTATATGTATACATTCCAATAAAGAATTACTTGTAAAACAAAGTAAGGCATATGTGACCCATAAACAATTTATAGAAACATTTGGAAACTGAAGTACTAGAAAACTAAAGAAACAATAAATTTTCCTCCTCCTATGCAGAGAGCAAAACATGAAAGCGCGATTGTCTGAAAAACTCGATCGGCGCTGCCGCACGCTCCATCCCCCCGTGTGCGTGCAGTTCCAGTGACGTCAAGGAATATTCAGCAGCAGCAGTACCGAGCACTCGAAGGCGAGCGGAGGGCGAAAGCTCGCTCGAAGGAAGGATGGTAGGAAGGAAATGAATGGGGAAGCTTGCGGGAAAAAGAGAGCCGAGAGAAGAGAAACTGTAGAGCGCGGCCGGTTTCGCCCGCCAATGGGAGCTCGGCTTCTCGCAACAGTCGCGCGGGCCAATCGGCTTCGATCGCGCCATTCAAGAAGCTCCTACGCCCGGAGGGGGCGAAAGCTTAAGTAACCCGGGAATCCTCTAAGACGCGACACTGCTAGTTGTACTTCCTCAACAAGTGCTCTGCGCGAGAACCGCTTTCGCTTTTATTCGGCGCGCATTACTCGATCAGTTCGACGAAAAGGAGGATCGGCATATCGGTTTATAAGGCTTCGAGTTTTACAATTTTGGTGCGCGTATACTTGTCAAGAAAGTTGATTTTTCATTTAGTTTGAGTTCAAGTTATTTTTATTTTTAACAATTACTGTGTTAGATTATTAAGGAGGATATTGGCTAAAACGCGCAAAAATAAAGAGTAAGTGAAGTTGTCACCAAATAAAATACTTTTGATTTCAAAGTCCGCAACCTTCTTAATTTTTACCGCTTTGAAACTCATTTTTCTTGTGGCATATCCTAGAAGCCACGGATTACTATCAAATAAGATCATTTCATAGAAGAGGCAAAAAGGAAGCGATCGCATCTCTCGAATTTTCATTTATTATATTTTTAGTGACGTAAGTAGGGTGGAAACTTTTCTTCGTTTACGAAGTTTTCCAAAAATTACTAGATTTCGCTGTGGCTAATACGTGTGACGCGACGCCACATCAAAATCGGCTAAATACTCAATCATATTCAGTCATTTAATAATAAAAGAAAATTGTCTACTCAAGGGAGAACGCCACCGATTGTTTACTAAAAAATTGAAAATATTTTTAATGTTTATAGTTTTATGAACATTTTTTAAGTGGAGAAATTTACACTAGATAGCATATCAAATTAAAACTTTAAACACGTTTTTCCCGAAACTTATTTTTCTTATTTCAAAATGTCTCTTTCGCACTATCTCATATCAATGTATATTTTTGAAAATTGCAGCAAATATCGAATTAATTATTGTGAAAACTAGTTATTATATCTCTTTAGGGTATAATACTGATGTTAAATGTTTTATTTATCAGTTTTTAGTGTTAAAACCTATAGTTTTATAATATTTTTTAAGTTTGAAAAATGTTTTATTTATTTCAAACCGTAAATTCAGTACAAACAGCTTAAATAATATTAAGTGCTTATTATTTAGAGTTAAAATATATTCTTGAATTTTTTGAAATAGGTTTACGCAAGGAACTTTGTCAAAGGCCCTTATTTTTATCTCAAAATATGTATTTTCTACAATATCTTGTGGACAGATTTTAGTGAAAAATGCTTAAAATCTTTTTGTGATCTTCTTTATTCATGGCAAAACAAGTTACTGGAATTTTAATGTTATTGAACGAAAGGGGTAGATTCTTTAAAAATCATTTAAGTTACCCCTAAACATAATGTGCAAAAATATACTGAAAAAGTTTTGAAAAAATTCGTTTCACCGGCTGTTTTAAAACGATTTCCGAGCTTAAACAATCTTTTTTATGTTTTACATTATCATAATCCCCTCTTAATTATCTTCATTTCGACAATATTGTAACAATAATGTAGTGAGAGCCTGTTGACGATTCATGAATTCTTAAAAACATTTTTAGTTTTTTCGATTGCAGATTACCTTTTATTGATTAAGAAAGTGTCTTACCGTAAAGTAAACATGAGCGGATCAGGAAAAGGATTATTAGGAATGTGGCTTTATAGAAGAGACGAGGAGTGGACCATTAAGGAAGGAAGTCCTTTGCATAAAAGTCGCAACGTGAGTGTCTATTTGCAATCGCTCAACCATTGCCGACGAAATAATTAACTTATTAAACTAAAAAGTAAAATGTTTGTTAAAGGTCCCACAAGTAGAAAAAGTTGCGAATAACGATACGAAGAATTCCGTTGTATTCTCGTTGAAAAATCAAGTCGGAGGCTTGGCCCGAGCTCTGCAAGTTTTCCAGGCAGGTTTCCTCATTTTTACCGATACTGCTTTTGCGCGTAAATACTACATTTTTACACTTATGTTTCGATGTTAAAGGACTTAGGCGTTAATGTAGTGCACATCGAGTCCCGAAAATCCATTCGTCGCGGCTCGGAATACGAGATTTTAGTGGACGTCGAGTGCGACAGCAAACGAATGGAGCAACTGACGAAGATGCTTAGTCGTGAGGTCGCCGCGATTAATCTTGACCAGTACGAGGAAATCGGCACTGTCCCGCATCCTCCTTTGTCGGCAGCTCCCAGTTTCGGTGAGTTTATTTTTACATTCTATCCTCCGCAGGGAGAAATAAAAAGCCAAATCTATACGGAAACGCACGTTGACTATGCTAAAAAAGTCTATCTTAGCAATCATGTGCAAGTTACAACAGCTTTCATAAACGATAGCTTGGGGTCAAAGGATTAGGGTTCAGATTTCTATGCGGAAGGTCTAGGTTTACTGGCCGATATTTCTGAGATATTTTAGAAGAAAATTTATTAAGACGGGCTTGCTACCGTGGATCTTTACTCGAATTCAATGCAAAATTGCATTATACTGATACATATGTACTTGTGGTATATACTAACAGAACGGCGATGGCTGGATACATCAAAACTATATAACATGGATGCACAAATTATATATCACGTTTAAGCGATGGCATATTAGCGTCTCAGTTTCGAAACCCATGAGCAAGAAATACAAAATAAAAGAAAAGAAAAAAAAGAGGTTACAATCACTTTGCTTCCTGAAAGAAAGGAATGTTGTCTTCGGTATAAAAGAATCCGTTGCTATTTTTAAACTGAGTTAACCACGGAATAACCACTTAAGTCCATTTTTCGTGTTTTCGAGATATTGAGGTTTTAATTTTAAAATTGCCATTTAAGCCTATGCAAAAGAAAAGCATAACTTATGAAAAAGAGAAAGTTTTAGATGAACTTTTGCAACTTTTGACTTTTTATCTGAAAGTACACCAAACTTAGATACCAAAATCAATAAAAACTCAATTTTCGGGAATCCACAGAACTATACTTATATTTTATTTTTCACCGTGTCGCTATCTTATGTTATTCTTAAAAATAAAGCTCATTGTGAAATTTAAACAATGAAATTATATATTAAAAAAGCATTAGAAATTTTTTATAAGGATAATGAGATTTGTATGGAAAGAATTTCAGATAAAACTGAATAATATATTATGTTCATTTAAGAATATAATTTAATAATAGCAATGTATTAATTTATATGAGATTAACAAGTATAAAGATACTTTACTTGATTGAATGTAGTTATAAGCTCAATCCATTTACAAGAAAATATTTTCGTTTATAGATTTTAGCGAAGTAGATATGGTGTGGTTTCCTCGGAAAATAGCTGATTTGGATCTAGCTCAAAAAGTTCTTATGTATGGTACAGAATTAGACGCTGATCATCCCGTAAGTGTTGCGCATTGTAGGTTTGTAAATATTGCACATATTAAGAGGCCGCATCTGAATTTCATTTCTTTAAAAGGGTTTCAAGGATCCCGTATATCGTAAACGTCGTGAACACTTCGCAGACATCGCCAAAAACTACAAATAGTAGGTTTCTAATATATGTCGATATTAAATTTTATAAAGCATTGTTGCAATTGCAAAATGTATTTGTCTATTTTCAGTGGAATGCCTATTCCAAAAATACAATATACACAAGAAGAAATAAAAACTTGGTAAGTTTTATTCACTATTAATTTCCCTCGAAATAGAAGTGTTGTTGGTAAAATTGTTAGATGTTAGTTAATGGATAATATCATATAACCGTAAGAAAAAGGCGCGTTGAAATCGATGCGTTTGAATAACTAAAACTCATCAATCACGCAGTATCTTGAGGGTCAAATCGGCGTTCTAATCAGAACTATATCTTAATGGTCACGAGTCGAAGAAAGTTTGCAATACTGCACGCGGCAAGAAGCGTGCTTCCTTGTTCACGAAGGCAATCTCTTGCACTCTTTCCCTCTCTCTCTCGCTCTCTCTCATTTACGCGCGTGGATTCTTTTAACTCGGAGCCGTGTGATGCAATCGTATATAAGGGATGAAGCTCTCGCGCGTAAGATATAGATAGATATATAAAGAGGGGAGAGAGAGAGAGAGAGAGCGTAAAAGAGCAAGACTAAGAGAAGCGAGTTTGCGAGCTGAATGCAGCCTAATTGCCCTGATTTGATTCGTCGGCTGTACGTACCGTACGTAGTCTCATCCTACCTAAACGTTCAGCGTCATCGACCATTGCGCGAGACTTGCGCTCGAGTAGATAGCAACTCGGAAAACAAACGCGGCTTTACCTTTTTCTCGCCTTGGCTAACTAAATTACATTATACACTAGCTCTTACTTAACTGACTCCTTCGCTCTTTCCCCCATTGTTTCTAGGATGAACCATTATACTTGAAAGTATAAGGTCAAGATTTAATTTAATGTTTCTAAGTGCTTTGTTTATTGACATTATTATTAGGCAGTAAAATGTCATTTTAGATAAGATTTCAATTTAGATTTTTGGATATAATTTATTGTACACAATGCTGATCATATTGAGACTGATTCACTTCTAGTAGATTTTTCGAAATTGATCAAGCATTTATGTATAAATGTTATTTATTATGATTTAGGGGAACAATTTTTCGCGAGCTTCATCAACTTTATCAGAAACACGCTTGTAAGGAATATCTTGAAAATTGGCCAAAGCTTGAAAAATACTGTGGCTACAGGTACGATACATTTTTCAATCAATAAATTGACTGCAATTAATCATTTTTCTGTTTATATTCCATAGAGAAGATAATATACCGCAATTACAGGACATTAATACCTTTTTAAAAAGTGCGTATTTGCCGATAAATAGCCCGAAGACAATGGAAAAAAAATAATTTTTGTTATTTGTTATTAACAGAAATGACCGGCTTTCAATTGCGGCCAGTCGCTGGTTATTTGTCACCCCGTGATTTCCTAGCAGGGCTGGCATTTCGCGTATTCCACTGCACCCAATACATCCGTCATTCATCAGATCCTTTCTACACACCCGAGCCGTACGTAAATAAATCGCATCTATAGAATTAAACGAATTTTTATACGATTTACGATTAAATATATCAACTGTAAGAGAAAATAAATTTGTTTTCAGTGACTGCTGTCACGAGCTCTTAGGACACATGCCACTTTTAGCGAATCCCGGTTTTGCTCAATTTTCACAAGAACTTGGGCTTGCATCTCTAGGAGCATCGGACGAAGATATCGATAAACTTGCGACGGTAAGCCATGAATTTGTATGCTTAAATTAACAATAAATTGTTTAAATGTTATCTTTGTATGTGTATTAGCCACTAATGTGTAGAACATCTTATTGAAATTTTGGACTAATTGACTCGAAAGTTGTTTGCGAAGGATAATTTATGTAAAAATAATCGATTTTTTAGTGGAACGCCTTCTTAAGCTACCGCACTCTATTCTATTTGCATATACACGTAGTTATAAATTTGATTCTAGCTTCACTTATAGACATCGAATTTCAATACGTAACTTTGCAGGCAATTGTCTATATGAACAACTATTGATTTAGGCAATAAAATAAATATTTTTTTAAAACGAAAAAGTTGAATGTTCCCTAGAATTTATTTAAAATCTGTGTCCAAAAATATAACTTAAAATAATTTCCTTTGTTTTATTTTTTGATACTTTATTTTGTTAATGGGGACGAATACAATTTTTTTTAACGCAGGCATGAAATAGACCCTTTTTATACCTGTAATCCGGATAAAAAATGATGTATTTTGAGCGTATCTCATGAAAGTGGTGAGCAATAGCCGTTTCTACCCTCTTTAGTGTGATGCACGAATCAAATGCACAATTTCCCAACCGACCTGCATGCATCAATTATGCCCTTGTTAAAAAAATACAGTCCGTAATGTGGGGGAGTGGGAGGGGCGTATGTCCCAAGTACCCCCCCCCCCTGTTGTATGTCTCTCTAATTTTTTTGGAGATAATTTCTCGTTCTAATTGTAGAGTGAAATTCGAGGGTTCCACTCTAAACAGAGTGGCTTTCCACTTTAAAAGAGTGAATACGATCACTCCAGTCTAAAAAGTGAATTTTACCACTACAAATTAGGGAGTGACTAAGCACTCAATCTAATTTTTACACTAGTTTGGAGTGAAATTTGTATCATAAAACCTATAAATTAATCAAAGTTTTGAATTCCGACTTTTAACTTTTAAAATATTATTTGCACCAGGAAGCTTCAATTAAATTTTCAAGAGATTTCATTATTAAATGCACCAACAAATTAGTTGAAAAATATACGACTAGGCGTATTGGTGAGCCTGTCCCTATTAGTGTACCTTTTCTTTAAAAGGGCGTATAAAGAATAACCTTGAAATAAAATCATTTTTAAAATTAAGATAACCTAATGATCTTTATTTTAAAAATAATTCATGTTATTTATTTCCAAGTTGTTGCTAATACGCTTAATTTGAAAAAGGGCACACTAATAGGGACAGGCTCATTAATACGGACCGTTACCCGTTAAATAATTTAACTAGAGGTGAAAGGGTACTCTTTAGTTAAAAACTCTTAAAAATATAACTAGATAATATTCTTACAAATTCGAAGGTAATAGGAAAATCATTATTTTTCAAAAATATAATATTTTACAGGGATCTGTATAATTGACTTCTTTATTTTAAACAGTTATTTGAGATTAAACAGATCTTTTAGATAAAAATGACTTAGTTTATCCTGCAAATTTGTATTAGCATTGTTTGGATAAAAATTCAAAAGATTCCGGTACTATTTGCAACCAGAAGACAGTTTTAAATATTTTCCATGGTAAGCAATGTATGGCGATTATTTTAATTATAACATCCTCCTAAAACTTTTCGACCCATTTTTTAAGAAAGTTAATGATACATCTTGAATAATCAACTAAAGATTTATGGCAAAGGCATATAATGCTGTTTTTTTATAAATATTTATTTAATGAAGAGAAAAAAATATAAATGATAAGCGGGTATAGTAGGAATCGGTCAGTATTTTACATCCCCTTAAATTTTTAAAATTTTAGTATTTACCTACATCAGAGAAAGTATAGTAAAAAAGTTAGACTTTTCGACCAAATATTAACATTCCCTAAAAAAATGAATTTTATATAAAATATATAATTGTTATATATAATAACAAGATAATTTTATTAGCAATAACTATTCATTAGCTCTAAGGTATTATGGCTTAAACTGATTTAGTATTAAATAACTCATCAACGAATTCGAATACATAGGACAAATCAGTGTGGACGAATTAGTCAGATGCAACAGTGGTCTAGCGCTAGAGTGTCAGTACCAGAACATGAAGGACCGACATTCAGAGACATGTACAGAGTTATTGATGGTCGTTATCCATATATGCCCCGTCGTAGGTGGTGTTGACCAACACTAATTTACTACTTCAAAAAGCTCCATACATAAGACAAATTCCTTTTTGAAATTTTGATTTTTATAAAGACAATGAAAAGTTACAGCCAACATAGCCATGAGTGTCCGATACTAACTACTGGGGTGTACTATCGCCTAACACATTCTTACATAATTAATAGTAAATATACTGGCCAAACAAACGCCGTTTTCATACTGTACCGTACATTAAACAAGTATAATTTAACTTGCTCTGTCTTGTGATTTGATCTAGTATCATTAGTGCAGTTATTAAAATCTACGTAGACGTATATCATTATTCTGCGAATCCGTGGTATTAATCTTAACTGGATGTACTTAATCATGTGAATTTACTCTGTTTAGCTTTACTTCTTCACGGTGGAGTTTGGATTGTGCAAACAGGACGGAAGTCTACGCGTTTACGGGGCTGGTCTGTTATCGTCGATTGCGGAACTGAGGCACGCAGTATCCGCGCCGGAGAAAACCTTCAGATTCGAGCCGGAGGTCACCGTGAAGCAGGAGTGCATCATCACGGCCTTCCAAAATGCCTACTACTACACCGAGAGCCTCGAGGAAGCCAAAGAGAAAATGAGGTTAGTCCCCACCGCGGCAACTTTTGACGAGACAAGGGCCCTTAAGAGGATGTCGGAGCTAAAATCGTGTTTTTTCTTCGAAGTGCTCTGTATAATAAAGCTTTTGCATGCAAGATAAAGTTGATCTGTTAAGTTATTTTTCTAATTAATTTGAAATACGATAGATTGTTTACGCATGGAAACCTAACCTCAAAATTTTAATCCTACCAAACTTTTGCAAATAACTTTTTATAACGTCATTTTACAGTAAAATTCGGAGCAGACCCGTGTAGTGCTTACTATAATTAACCGACCTGTACAAGATAAAGTTAATCAGACTTGTAGTTTTTACATATGATATAAAATACAAAATAGGTCGGACAGCAAAAGGGGGGGGGGGTGGGGGTGGGGCTCCGACATCCCCTTAATCTATCATCCGTGTTTTCAGGCAATTCGCGAGCCAGATAAAGCGACCCTTCGGCCTGCGCTATAATCCGTATACGCAGTCGGTGGAGGTGCTGACGGACGCGCAGAAGATCACGGCGGTGGTGAGCGAGCTCCGAGGCGACCTGTGCATCGTCTCGAACGCGCTGCGCAAGATCCACGAGCAGGACGAGTCGGTCAACGTCGAGCAGATAACGAGCCTCCTCACCCAGGGCATCGATCTGCAGCTGGACCTCACGCCCAACTCGTCCTCGGGCAGCGACTCCGACGACAAGAGCCCCAATCGGGACGAGATGCTCGTTCATCCAGCGGCTTGAACGCGTCCTGCCCTGGCTTTAGTTTCTTTGCGTGCTTATTCCTTTTGCGATAGACCGATCTGTTACTGTAAATGATTCTCGGCGCTTGTTGTACGATATCGATTGTAAAAGGGGAGAAATTGTCGCAGATGTATTTCATTCGGCACTGGCTTTGACGTGGAATGATTTTAAGGATGGAGTGCAATAATATAATGTAATAAGTATTGATACGGTAAATAAATAACTGTTACATTCTGAATAACTTTAGTGCCCCTATTGGAAATAATTTGTTTGCCCAAATTTGCCAGGACTTGCCAAACTTTGCTAGTCTAGTCGATTTCAGATGTTTTTCAAATCACGGTTTGTTACTCACGCTAGTTTTGCACAAATCTTTACACTTTTGCGAAACTTTGTTGAATTTTGTTACAGTTTGTATAACTCATTTAATTTTTCTGTGATTTGTCAAACTTTTCCAGAAATTGCTAAAAACACAAAATGAATTCGTAAAAACATCATTCCTTCTATACTTAGCTAATGACTGCTTAATTTCGCTTGACTATCACACATTTTACCTCAATTTTCAAGGTATCCACAATTGATTAGTTTAGTTAGACATAGTTTAGTAAGGTTTTCTGTAAATGTGCGAAGAGTAATCTGAATACATGTCTACTAACAGAATGGAATCCGAGAATGACGATTATAGCGACCTCAAGGTGTCTGACAAAGCCTTAAAAAAAGTAGACGAGTTCAAATACCTCGGCACGATAATTGACTTTAAATGAATGCACTTTATTCGGTGGGCAAATTACTAAAATCACAACTACCATTACAGAAGACAAAACTAGAGGTATATACAAAAATTAATCATTCCAGTAGCACTATATGGATGCGAAACGTGGACACTAACTTAACGGGAAGAGGATAAGTTTCGAGTATTTGATAATAGAGTTCTGAGAAAGATATGCGGGGGTAAAATAGATGAGATAACAGGAGAGTGGAGAATTTTACACAATCAGGAATGAAATAAGTTATACGGAAAGCGAAACATTACTAGAGTGATTAAATCTCGAAAACTAGGATGGGCTGAGCACGTAGCTAAGATGGAAAGTGAAAGAACAGCACTTAGAGTACTAGTTATATGAAAACCAGAGGGCCAAAACCTACGGGTACACCGCGGCGAAGATGGGAGGATAATATTAAATCAGATCTATGAGAAATAGGATGCTATGGGGTGGACTGGTTGGATCTTGGAAAGAATAGGCAGAAATGGCGTGATTGTATGAAGAAAGTTATTGATGACATAGTTCCAACAACTAGTAATGATAGCTACGGTGATGATGCATATGTTATGATCACAACTGATATTGCAAGATTATGATAGCTGCAGTCATCCAAGCACTATTACTACTAACCATTAATAGCTGACTATTATAATAATAATTGGGTTGTTTCGTATTTTTTTTCTTCGGCAGTATCAATGATTTCGATAGGGAACTTGAACCGATTCACCAATCTGTTTGAATTTTGCAAAATGAACGAGATTTACAAGAGTTACAGCTATCGAAAGTTTATTTATGACGTTATGATTCATGCGATTTCAAAGACGCCGCGTATGAACCATGAGATCACAAGGATTTTCGAAGCGCTGTATGTTCTTTAATTTTGGTTGTACTGCAAAAATTCGAAAAGTTTACAAAGGAAGTACGCTATAATCTATCAGAATATGATGTACAAATTTTCAAAGTATCCACAATTGATTAGTTTAGCAAAATTAGACATAGTTTAACAAGGTTTAGTTAAGCTAAGCATAGTTTGGTAAAGATTAGCCATGCTTGACAAACACATTTTTCCTACATTTTTGTGGCTTCGAGGCATAAGAACTTAAGTCCACTCTTTTTGATAAATTAGTTTTTTATGATTTTGGTACTATGCATGGTATATTTTCATATAAAAAAGTTGAAAGTTACAGATAGTATATAATGCATCTAGGGAGTAAAGTAGGCTTTTGACGCCCGCGAGTGAGTTGCTGCCTGATCGTACGAGGGCAGCAAACTCGCAGGCGTCAATAGCCCTCATTACTCCCGAGTTCAGTATAGGATTTTTTCTCATGCCCAGCGGAAAGTTGTTTGCGTTTAATCCTCGATTTCAGGGTCGCAAACGTCACATAACCTCAAGTAAAAGTAGAGTCGAGCATAAGCGTTGCAGTTTGTAGAAGTGAGGTAATGTGACGTTTTCGACCCTGAAATCGAGGATTAAACACAAACAACTTTCCGCCTGGCATGAGAAAAAATCCTATGCTGCACTCGGGAGTCAACGAGGGCTATTGACGCATACTGCGAGTTTGCTGCCCTTGCTTCGCTCGGACGGCACGCAACGAACTCGCGGGCGTCAAAGTCTACTTTAATTCCTAGGTGCATAATATACTATTATAACTTTTATTTTTTTATAATTTATGCTTTTCTTATGCATAGGTTTAATTATAATCTAAAAATTATAACCTTAATATCTCGACATCTCAACAAATGAACTTAAGTCGTTATGCCCTTTCACCACACATTTTATTCACTATAGAGAAGTGTGGAGAATAGACATGTAACAAAAATAAGATTATATATATCAGTGTTTTAATGCGAATTTTCAAGAGTTGACTATTACGCTGCAGCGAGTATTAAAACCATCTTATACATTTATGTGCACTAGTTATAAAGAATATCAATTCAAAGTTTGTTAAATATATATATACATAGTTATTTATATTATATATAGATATTATTTATTCTCTATATAAATATTGTTGCACGATTTAAATTTATTTACTTAAAAATGTCATTACTAAATGTTAATAGATAAAATACAGCAAAAGCACTATTGATGTCGTAATACACACTGTCTTTTTACTTAAACCCTGATACCCTTAAATTAATACTTTTCACTAGACGCTATTATCTCTTTACGTATTCTTTTTAGCAAAATAGATGAAAAATCTAAATATATCGACTGTAGGTACTCACTTGAAGGCAGAGTGCGTGCAAAGCCCTGAACAATTTTGAGCTTTTCTTCCATCCGCGTGCTAAGTAATACCTCTTGGCCGCAGGAATACCCAGGGTGCGGGCACTGCGGGCACTGCGGGCCCTCGTAAAAGCGGCTACTGCCATTCCTGCAAACATCCGGCAAGGGAGCCCCGAGGTGCGCGCAGAGTGCAGACTGCAGACCATGCAGCGTGCACGCATTCACGGGGAGACGCAGGAGCTGCACGTATGCAGTACAGTCCTCGGCAAGAGTGCTAATACCTTGGTGTATACTTGACCTGTGTTAAAATGGGCAGTGGCGCGCCTTTGGTATAGCAGACGCGAGCGGGAGAAAGACAGAGAGAGAGAGGTGGGACTGTGCTGCGCGATGTTGTTGGAATGTTTGGCCATCAACCACCTGTAAGATTCTTCCTCTTGGCCATGCTGTAGACGAAATAGGTAAGTTGTTTTCCGTTCACGAGCAACATTCGTCTTTTTTGGTCATGCGAGCTTTGCGTTTGCAAAGGCACGAGCCTTATTCCTTTCCATAGACATTATTGCGAGACTGCAGAGGTAAACAACCTTTGTTTATATACACTTGCATTAAGGCATTTGTTTAGTTTTTAACTTTTTGTTTTTTATGATTGCAGTTACTTTTGTGCTAGGTAAAATGGCCCAAATCACCAAATCCAGCATCGATGGGCTACCAAAGCATTTTGTTTCCGCTATGCGGACACTTTTTGATATTATGGATGACCAAAATACAGGTATATTTTATTCTGTACTATATTTATACTTATCTACTACATCTATACTTATTTACGCTCTATTGTATTGTTATTCTTGCTATGAAAATTAATATACAAAATACTTTTATCCATAGGTTATGTCAACTATTCAGACATCGAGGCACGTTGGCGAGATGATGGTGCATCTGGATTACCAAAGGGAGTTTTAGATGGTTTAAAGAAAGTAACTCCACCAAACGGTCTGCTGTCGTTTGAAAGGTTTTGTGCTGGCTTGAAAATATGCCTACTGCATGCTCAAGCCGATAGTGAATCAAAGAAACTTGATGCTACTCAACCGAACAGACCACCTTCTGCTCCAGTCCTCGAAAATCAAAGTAAAGCAGTTTGGACTTCTCCGAACACAGCTACTATAAGACCAAATAATGTTATTTCACAACAGAGAACACTTAGTATGCCACAGTTGCCAGGTAGGAAAGAAGGAAATCCACAGTATGATGTTGATACTAGGATTTGTTCAGAGTCAAAACTTATCAAAGGTTCATACACTATTTATGTTTCTAATTTTCTTCTTTGCGTATAAAAACTACATATTTATTTGTTCGTGTTGATTCAGTATATGGTCCACCAAAACCTCCTCGTACTGGTGCAGCTCTTGACAGTAGAGTTTTAAATACAGACAGGAGTTTTGATAAATCAGAAATTCGCACTGCCTTACAAAATTGGCAAATGGGTTTAATGATGGGTGCAGATAAAGGATCAGATAAACGTCAAATACCTGGTGCCAAATATCGTACAGACACAAATACTTTACTTCATCCAACTAGAGTGTTAGGTGATGGCAAAGCCATTGATATTCAAAACGCTCAACAGTTGGCCTTACAAGCACAAAATAAAAAATCACCTAGTCGACGTAGAGAACCAAGGAGACATACCCTGCAGAATGGTATTGATTACAACATGGTAAGCCACATTTTCATCAAAAGGTTCCAAATAAAATACTATAAAAATATAATTTTATACAAGAAGTAGTGTTTGGGAACCTCAAATATTTCATTTTTTAAATTATTTTATTTTTAAAGATGAAAAGAATGAAGCAAATAGAGCAAGAAAAAGATGTGCTACTCCAAGGTCTTACGGCAGTTGAAAAAGCAAAGGACTGGTATCTCAAGCAAATTTCTATTACACAGGAAAAAATTAAACATTTGGGAAGAATGGGTTCACATGTGGTAAAAATTGTGTTGCAATTTTGGTTTTATTTATGAGAAATAATTTTTGAAAAAATTAATTTATGAGTTAACGTTTCTATTTTAGGAACAATGGACTGAAGCACAACAAGAAAGATTAGAATTGCAAAGGGCAAGAGTACTTGAAGTCAATCGCCACCTCGCAGCTTTAATTAGTAGTTGGGAAAGAGGTGGATTACCTTTACACATGAATTTAGCTTTTCTAAGTACCCCAACATCGGCACAGTTACAGCAGGATATGTTGTCTAGATTAAAGCAACAAAATCACAGGTTGACAGAGGTGTGTACAGTAATAGTCTTATTGTTTGTTATCAGTTTAGAAAAATTCAATAACTTTTTAATTATTTAGGAGGTCAGCAAAAAAGGTCATAGAATAGCATTATTAGAACAAGAGAAAGACGGTCTTGTGCGTGAATTGTACGACCGTCAAACTGGAATCGTCCAATCCAGAAGATCTACAATGATTCACGAGCAGCATGATCAAACATTCATGTAAAGTACTATTCAAGTACCTACGCTTTGAGAAGAATAATGAAGTGCTATTATTTAGTTATAAGAGTATCGATAGAATAAAAAATTTTATTTTTCCAGAATTTAACGAGATGAGAGAAGGTGCATTTGAAGAAATATTTCAATGAGATTTCTTCAAAATAAGTGAGCATGAAAAGAGAAGTTACATGGTACAGAAAAGTCGAATATTTCGATTTTTAATATTATTTTTACGATTTCTTATATTAATAAAAATATATTGTAAAATACATCTGTTACTGCGGCTTACGACCGTATTTTGATCAAATTTTATAGTATTTTTAAGATTTTTATAGTATTCTACAAGTTGTATTAAGATATTATCTTTATGTCGCGACAAAATTGTTCTTAAGGCGCAAGCCATCTAACTAATGCTGTGAAATCAATCCATCCAATTGTTCTAATTAAGCATAAATTGAAAAATTGTTTCGTTACATTTATTTTTTCAATAAATTATTATTGTTCCACTGTAAAAAAGATTGTACTTTTTTGAAAAGCCTTTGATATAGGTACTTATCTCTCGAAACCGGAAGAATTCTTGGAGTCGTGAAAAATTTGAAAGAAATCAGATTACCGATCAAGCTCCGAATAATTATGCTAAATATCAAATGTTATCGTGCATCTCTTCATCCTGAATTGATAAAACTTTTGTTCTTCAACTAATTAGCTGCGCAATGTATACAGTTTACTGCAAATTATCAATTAGAAATTTATTTACGCAGAGAGATAAGAATTTAAAATGTATATTTTGAAAGAGGTACATGTGTCTATAACCATTAGCTGTTTAAACAGAAAAACTAATTTAAACTAAAAATTCTGTCATCGACGCCGCATTTCGTCTTCATTTCACGAAGAGAAGCCAAGCATATGCACAAATTAAAAAATAAATATAGCACAGAGTCGACTGAGCGATTTGAGAAAGATCGAGCAAGCGCGAAGAAAAAGTAATAGGCCGGTAGGGGTGAGGGAACGAGAGAAAAACGGAGAGAGAGAGAGAGAGAGAGAGAGAGAGAGAAAGAACGAAACGAACCGAAAATAAAGAGAGTTGAAGGAAGGGGCGAAACGAATTCAAGTGAAGAAGATTGAGAAGGAAATGCGTGCAGATGCGCCCGATGCTCTGTAGAGACAGAGAGGGAGAGCGAAAGAGAGAGCAAGAAAGAAGGAAAGAAAGAAAGAGAAAACGTGCATGTTTATCTTATGCGTGGCTCTCGTGGCGCGTGCATGCTGAGAACCGAGCCTGACAGTCGTTGCACCCCACGCGCGGTTCCGCCGGGACTCTTCTTTCTTTTGCCCTCGCATCGCGACCGAGAGGAGCTTTAGCTTTTAGTTAGTCGTCTTCCGCGCTCCACTCCGTCGAGATCCGCGCGTGCTGCCTCTTCTTTCGTTCACATAAATCAGTCTGGCACTCTCCGTCGTTTTTAACTTTATCGGTCTTTTTCATTCCGCGCGGCACCCGCGCTTCACTGCAGGCTTTTCCGATCGGACGATAGATAGATCGAGCACCGCCCTTATCGAGCCAAGAGTTTTTTCACCCCGCAGTTAGTTCGTTCTTATAAGAGGAAAACAAAGACTCGATTATTTTTTGCAAGCTCGCTTGGAACGTATTCTCATGAGTGTCTTCTTAAATTGCAATTAACGCGCGGCAAGTATTTTTTATGTATGTACTTATAATTGGTGATGAGAAACTCTGAGGATAGACATTTTACCAAAACTGGATTTATCATATTTCAAAAGTGCTTTTATTACATTTTAATTTGCTTTCATTTTATTTACAAGTTGTAGTTTGCATGTTTTCAATTTATTTAAAAGAGCTAGTACGATGTTTAAACAGAATATACAATACAACATAAAAAGATCTTGAAAAGTCTGCCCGCATTATTAACGCATCTCTCGTACTTTGACGTTTTAAAAAACGCAATTTTTAGAAATTTTTTAAAAGTAATGTTTAATAAATACATTCAATTTTTTTACTAATCGTTATTACTTTTAATATTATAGTCGTTACTCTAATAAAGTTCTTGTGGTTGCAGAGAAATCATTCGAAAAAGGGTTTGCTTTAGCGAACGTGATTCCGAACTTTCTGTTTATTTATTTATTTATTTATTAAAGGGAAAATATCCCTGTACATTAAAAGAATATTTTTACATTTCTAAATTATAAAATAAAAAAATATTCCTGTTCTAGGTATACAAGTCTGTCTATCGCATGAACTAGAATCAATAAAAAGCATTAAAAAAATAAAAATTACAGAAAATAAATAAAAAATATAAGTATTATTTTGACAATTTTTTTTAATTGCTGCCACTTTTTCTTTTTTCAAAATTTTGTATTAATTTTAGTTCCTGCAATAGCCATATCCATACGGAATAAGCAACTTTTTAATATATTTTATTTTAAATAACGAACGGAATTGTTTGTCACGAAGAAACATTCTTTTTGCAACCATAATAATTCTTAATATTATTGTCATTATAGCTTCAAAAATTGCAGTACATTCTTTGAATGTGGATTAATAGTTTGTAATTATAATTTTAGATATATTAATTTTAAAATCTTCATATAAATTGCTTTATTAGAACATCAAACTGTGGAGATCTCTTGAAGAAAAATATTTCAAAGTATAATATTATGCAAAAGTGACTTATCTTAAATTTTAAATATGTTAGTCATAAGGTAAAATGAATGTCATTTTAAAACATTATTTTAATATAATAGAAACAACTTGTTACTTTTCAAAAATTATTTCTGCTTAATTGAATTATTTTATTATTTTTTATAACATATTCTGATAGATTATAGCCTACCCTTTGTAACCTTTTTGAATTTTTTAAAATCATTGACACTGCCAAAGAGAAAAATATATGATAAAGCCCAATCGTTTAAAGTAAGATAAAAGCTTCTTTTTAAATTTTTAGATTACTTAAAGTATAATAAAATAACGATAACATTCGTAGTTAGGAAGACATAAAAAGTAGAAGCGATAAAAGGGTTTCTATAAGCTGGTATTATATACTATAAGAATTTCTTATGGTCGTGAATCTATAACCTTTGACCTATGTGTGCGCCCGCTACTGACTTATCGGTGTGTACCTACTTATTTCAGATCACCAAGTTCGACGATCTTTCTTATCTTCTTGGTGTCTTTGTCGCACAAATTTGCGAACGTACTGCCATGCGGGGACTTGCGCTGCTGTTTGTTATGTTTTTCTTCACATTATTAGGTATTTATGAAGAATTTAATTCGAATTTTTAATTGTTAAGAAATTTCTTGAATAATTAATTTTACAAATTACGACTACAAATTGTTTATTTTTACATTATACAATATACTTATAAGCAAATTCTTCCACCAAAAATTTTCCACAATTTAAAATTTAAAATTATTTATTTTTTAATTAAAATTTGTTTACACATCTATTTATGTAAACCCTTTTTTATTCAAATTCGCGGCAGCATTTTCTTAATCCTGTATTTACCAGATTCTTAAAAAGTTTATAAAAACTTCTGAAAAGTATTTAAAAATGTGTTTAGAACTTATTGGTAGTTTTAGAACAATACAATTTTTTTACAATGTTTTTTAGTTTTCTCGGCTTCTATGCGGCCAAAAATGATTTATAATATTGATTTATAATGGCCCACATTACGAAGTCGGAAATGGTCAACTTCGACCTGATGAACACGTTTATTTCTTATACTTAATAAAGGGTTAAACTACTGTAGATTTGTATTATATTGGTAGGGTACTAACGTATTTCTGTATCACATTTTGTAGTTCGGTGAAAGTGTAATTTACATTGAAAGCTATTATTACTAAGCTAGAAAAGGATTTTGTAATTATTTAAAGAACATTCTTGAGACCCAGAAACATGCAAGTACACATACGTAAGATGCAATTTTGATGCTATTTATAAATATATAGATAGAAATTTAAGTATGCACTTCTTATTTAGCCCTTTAATTTTCTCCTTGTTATTTGTAATAGAAAAAAGACTTATGAAGTAATTTGAAATGGTCAAGAGAGATTTTTAAAAGGAAAAGCATACAAAATACATTTAATCCGAAATCGACATCTCGTGCGTTGAACTAGTAATGAACTATCTTTGCGTGGTGCGGGAAGTGCGTCGACGATTGCATCCGGGCGATTGTCGTCGCCTGCACCCTTTCTTATCGTTTTCTCCTTTCCGTATCTTTTAGGGCGTACGATACGCGCCCGCAGTGAATGCACAAGAAAACCCAAGAGTCAAGCGATAAAAGACAAACTGGTCACCAACAAACTTTTATCGGTCAAATGTCAACTAAATTATTATAAGCATTCTCGTAATTGATATTTAAAGAACAAAAATTAAACTGCGCTTTGGTCGATTCTAAAAAAGAACGCCGATATTTTTATTGCAATAAAAACAAGTTGAAAATTTTGCAGAAACACAGACGCAAGCATGCGAACTAGACAAAATGGGAAACGGATGCAGAATTTTCAACGCTCAGTGCTCCTGCGGATATGGCTGTAAGGCTGAATTCAGATACGCGAACATGGAAGAGTGCAAACTTGCGATTGCTGGTAAACGCATGCTTTCTCGATATTTTACTATTATTATACTTTTAATTTGCATTTTGATACCGTAATGATAAGCTTTTTAATGTGATAGTTGATACAAACAGAAATTAAGATCATGTAAATGAAAATTAATTACTAATTGAAAAATGTACTTTTTTAAAATAAATTATAGGGGGACGACACAATGCTTGCTACAGATCGACGAGGTGCATGCATGGTGGAAGTTGTCTTCAGATCACTTCGGAGCCCGGATTCAAATGCTTGTGTGAAGGAACTGGCTTCTTTGGAACTCAATGCGAAAGACGTAATTATCAATTTGAAATAATGAAAAAAATGTTAAATCATAAAGAAATTTTTTTAAATAAAATATTTTTACAGCATGTCCTGGACCGGAGAATCTACATTATCGAGGACCTTTTCCTTATGAATGCGTTGTTATATAAAAATAAATAAATCATCCATCAAGATCTTTTAAAGAAGACTATCCTATTGGAATTAATTCTCTAGATTTAAAACTTTTGTACATAAAATAGATATATACTGGAAAATATAAAAAATTTAAAAGTAACATGTTTTTCTTTTGTAAATAAGGTATAATATTAAATTTTGGCGTAAATCAAATTACTTTACAAAATGGTACATGAAATTCATTAATTTGGAATTATTGAATTTCACGAAAAGTATACTAATGACACTGTTGGTATCTTGTTCATTCTGATGCTTCCAATGTTTATTCACCAAAGGAGGATTTACAGTATGTTATGGTACGATGTATTTTGTTTCGAATCTATGGGACACAAGATGATAACAAGCGCTCAAATTCTTTTCGTGTGTGCTTGTTTTTGCAATTTGCTTTCATTCACTCTTCTTTTATATTTCCCTTTTACGCTATTTTCGTTCGAGACTATAGAAATATTACCATCGTTTCTAGTACGTTTGTTTCATTTTTTTTTGTATTTTTCATTTGCTCTTTTTTATATTGGTCGCAATGAAACGATGGCAAAATTTCAGGTTAAAATGCAATCATTCAGCAGAACCCTTTACTCTCATTATTATTCGTTTTATTTCGAGCAGACATTTGTCTTTCGTTACTTTCACACGACGTTTCCTTTTTTTTGGTTGTCAAATTAAAGAATTTAATCAAAAAGGTTTATAACTCTAATTTGATTTTACAACACGAGATTGCATCAGGAACTTAACGACAGACTTGTGCAGGTGCGCGTACGAGCGTTTCGAAGGATTTTTGTTTTGCTTCTTGTCCGGTAGTTTTGCTTAGGTTGTAATAATGGTGACTGTAAAAATGCTCATACACGCACGCGCACCCCAGGCTTTTAATTTCTCATCTTTATTTAATATATTCTCTAGGACAAATAGTTGTCCAGCGTAATGTCTTTTTACAAGTTTCGTTAGACATCACACGTCGACAAAGTCGTCGACATATGTGTAGAGATTCTATTTCTCCTGACCTTTTTCGTTTGTTCCTTTATTCGAAGTTTCATTTGATTCCTTAGCGCTTCTTCGTAAATATGCGTTCGCATTACTTGTTTATTATTTGTCTTTCTTCAGAACTCGCTTTTCTTGGGTAGAAAAAAAAGTACGGTTCGAAGAAATCATAACGTAAAAAATAGTATCAACATGTACGTATATTTTTATAAAGACAGACAGGACAAATTTCATTGTCGCAAAAATTACAAACAGACGACAGCAGAGCGACCTGCCTTTTTATATTTTTTAATTTTTTTTTTTGAACGTTAAAGCCCGTGCCTACTTTCCTCCGTTACTTTTTGATGATTCTCAATTTTTTTCTTACGTGTACCCACATTTTCCCTGCTGCACGCTGTCCGTTTTTTGTTCCTTTTTTTTTAAATTTTTTTTCTGACTTAAAACACTAAATCGGTTTCGAAACCTTCAAAAATGAGCTTACGTATGACAATTTCACAATTAATTAACAATGTTTGGCGATTTCTCCGGGATTTGAATTAATTTACTACAGTGTTTGCGTGTATTGTTTTTTTTTCTGTTTTGTAGGTACGATGAGAGGATAAAACACTTTCCCCTCGAATAAAAATAAAAAATAAAAAAAATATAGACTCGTTGTCCAATTCATCGCCGCCGACTATGCGCGTTGTCGTTACACATTTTGTATTTGTTACAATAAAGTGTGTTCTGGATTTGGCAAATGTTCTTAGTTTCGCGTTTCTTTCACCTTAATAATAAAATTATAATGATAATAATAATAATAATAATAATTATTTGTTACAATAATCTCGGCGTCGACGCGTGCATGGACGAAAAATAGGTAAGGTAGGTATGCAATCCGAGGACATGTGTCATTTCCCTCCGTCCCATTCGTTAGGTACAACGGTTAACATTATTCTTCGATGGCACCTGGTATGCGTTGCATCCTCTCTTGACTAAAGCCTTTAGTTCCATCGGGACCCTTGGGCTGCCTGACTACGGTTAATTTCGGTCCAGAGTCTTCTAAAGAGACAGTGCGTAGTCGACTTATTAATCGTTCTGGCCGTTGTAACACTGCATCACTGCAAAAATCAAACAATCCACATTATAATTTCATGTTTTTAATAATTTTATTTTCATAACTCTTTCGGCAAATCTCGTCATAATTTTAGTTTAAGCCTTTAAGTCCCAAGGTCCTTATTTGGTTTATTAGCTCAAGAATGGCCTAAAAGGGGTATACGAATACTTTCTGAAAGGAAAAATCACTCCAAGTATAATTTTTCGAGGTAAATCTAAAATATGACTATTTACCGTTTACGCCGTTTATACTCTTAAATTTATTCAATCATAACAAGTAGCATGATAATTAGTTAGTTTAAGTGCTATTATACTTGAAGTATCTATTAAAAGGAATGCAGTATCTTTTTAAACAGATTGTAGAATATTAAAATATATCAAGATCTTTGTCATGATCTCCAGATACATTTCTGAAGAAGGTAAAGCGCGTGTGGTTGCAGGCACACTTGGAACCTCATAAAGGGTTAATTATAAAAGCAGCCGTTGGAAAGAAAAGAGTAAACGTTGAAAAAATCCCTTGGTCAAATCTTGTCCCAATGTTGGTGTTTGGGTAAAGGAATTTGAGCGTGAAGGAAGAATATAACAAATGTGCTAATCTGACCTGAGGCGAACGACGTTACAGGCCGAGGACTTTCCGGAGCGTTGGTTGGTGACGAGGACGAACTCGACCTGATCGCCCGCCTGCAGCTTGACGTGATCGCAGACCTCGCTCATGTGGAAGAAGAGCTTCTTGCCCTCGTCGACCTCGTAGGCGAGAAAGCCGAAGGGCCCCTTGACCGCGTCGACGGTGGCTCGGCGCTTTTTCCTCACGGCGACGATGTTGGTTGCGTGGTCGTCCGAGTCGACCTGGAACTGCACGGGATCCCCCGTCTGCAGGAGCTCGCGCTTGTTTGCCAGGCCCATGATGCCGAACTCGTACTCGGGCGTCTCCTCGTCCTCGCTCGTAGGATTCACCTTGAGCATGCCCGCGTACTCGGCCTGGTCGGGATTCGCGCTGCGCAGAGGACGGATCACCGTGCCGTCCAGCACCTCGCCGTAGACGCTAGGCCGGGGTATGCTGCCCTTCGTCAGCAGTCGCACGGACTCGGCGGCAGTGCAGCCCCCGGCCCCGCCGCGACTCCCGTTGCCCGTCGTTATGTTGCACTCGATGTCCGCGCCCAATTCCAAAGTGCTCGCGTCTCCGTCAAAATTGCTGGAAAGACAAAGATCGTACGGAGGAGATTATAGCGGCCGATCGTGGCTTCGTTGCGGCACGACCCTTCCGCGTACTCACCTAAAGTGAAAAAATATTTCTTTGTCGTGATTTATCGTTTCGATAAAACCGAAGCCATCTTTAAGGGCAGCAATGAAGCCTTGAATAAGTTGTCCAGTACTAGTTGATTTTTTGTTGCCATTTTGGTTCTGGATTTTCTCGCCACTAGGACTTAATAGAGAAATATCTACAGCAACAAGTTCTTTATTACGTTTTACTTGACAGATACTGAACTGAACCTATCATCGTAATATATATATGTTGTTAAACAAGTTTTGTAATAAACGCTTTTGCAAGCGATACATTCAACAAGGAAATACTAACTTTATCATTGAGTTTTGGAACATTTTTAGAATTACAATCCTTAGTAAAGAAAATAATGCTTTTGTCTTGATCGTCTTTGAGGTAGCCTATCAGTCCAGGCTCATTACCATTGGTGTCTTCGATTACATTACCCAGCACATTAGATTCTATTATGGTTTCAAATTGAACACTCCCAGCTGGCAAATGTTTCAATCTAATTCCACTTTGTCTTGTATTAGAAAATGATGAAGAAGGATCCTAAATCGTATTATGAAAATTATTCTTCAATTGTTCATTTATACAATCACAATTAATTGTAGAATAATACGATACCTGTATAACTGTGAATTCTACTTCATCACCAACACTTATTTCTCTATCAACGTCTAGCACCTCATTAAAATGAAAGAAGAGTCTAGCATCGCGATCAACACAACGAATAAAACCAAAACCGTCTTTCAAAGAAGCAATAATACCCTGTTCGCGTCGCTCGCCGGATACCGTAAATGATTCAGGTAATAATGAAATTTCCGTAGCTCTTTTTAATTGATCTCTGGTATCTGTTGCAATTCTAAACTGAACCCAATCTCCGTGTCTAGAAACGTTGTAATATAATAATTCAAATTTCAAAATCGTTATATAGTTACAGAACAGCACCAAATTTTACTTGGCTTACCTTAAAGTAAAATCACCCTTTTGATCTTTGTCACCAAAAGGCACTTCGACTTCCGAATGATCAGGTGCTCTATAACGAATGCGGCCTGGTAGCGGATCATTTTGGTGTCTAGCTGAAGTACCCCTCTCAAGTGGTTTTAAAACTTGTCCTTTAATAACTTCATCGCTAATTTCCTCGAAAATAATAGATCCTGGTGGCAACTTTGTTATATTACATGCTACTTCTTTGCCCTACAAACGGATTAATCGGTTTATTATAATAACAAAAACTAAAATTAATTAATTTTAATGCTTAGATCGATGTTCTTACGTTTCGTGTTTGTATAATAAATTCAACATCATCGCCAAGCCTTAGTTCTTCTTTCATAGACTTTGCTTCGCTGAAGTGGAAGAATATTTCTTTAACAACATCCGCTCTCTCAATAAAACCAAAACTTTCTTTCATTGAACATACAACTCCACGATAACGAACAGGATGGGCTGGATTTTCTAATCTGACGTGGCAAGCTCCTAAGTTTCCACTGATAGATAGTAAAAATAATTAGTTGTTTGTTGAATTAAAAAACACCAACAGGTTCTTTTTAATATTTACCGTTGATTTGTAGCGATTTGAAATGATACTTTATCGCCGTTACGTAGAGTTACATTCCCCTCGACATCGTCTTTGGTATATGGTAGAAAAAAACATTCGCCTCTATTTTCATAACTGATTCGACCCTGAGAATCACCATTTGATTGCAATTCTGTTGTTACATTACCCGTGACCCGTTCTTCACTTAAAACCTTCAAAACATTATTATGAAAGTATTAGAAAAAAATTACTGGGAAATCTGTATTTAATTAACAATAATTTGTTCTAATCTCTTACCACTTCAGGAGCGATTTTACTAACAATACTTGCTATTGGTTTGCCAGTTCTACGATCGTATGTCATTTCAAATTCTACAGGATCTCCAATTTTCAGATGCTCAATATTACCACTGAATTGGCTAAAGTGAAAGAACAACCTTGCTTGTCTTTCACAGCATTGAATAAATCCATACGAATGCTAATAATTAAACAAAATTATTGAGTAAGAGAGTTACCTACTTATGTGTAAATATTTATATTACATCAATTTTGTCATAATATCATTTATATAATATTTAAAAAAATCTATTTGTGCTTTACTTGATAAAAGAGTTGAATTCTGACAAGTACATTTAAATGATAACTAATAAATAAACTAGTTTACATGAAATCTTTAAAAAGGTTTTTATGTTTCAAATAGGAAATAATAATTAAACATAGAAATATTTAAAATATCACATATTGATTGAATCTGAATATGTATTACCAAAAGTTTTTCAATGATGCCAGTTTCACGTGTGCCCTGATTTGTAGAATTATCTGATTGATAAGAAGAATTATTTGTCGTCACTGGCTCTCCTGAATGATTCACAGTTCCTTCTAAACCAGTAAATGTACTAATGGGAAACCTCGCTGTTCCGTTGCGAGGAGAAGTTTGTGCGCCTGAATAATTATTGAACGTTGTAGAATTCTTTCCACAAGCAGGAGGCGAGTCCATGTAATCACCGCTGTAGTTGGTGCCATTACGATAAGTGTTTGCTTGGTGAGTGCCACTGATGACTTTAGGACTTGGAATGGCCATGGACTTGTACTCTAATATCGCTGGGTCAGAGTTCATGATTGGCGGCTGGAAGGTTTTCCACTGAGGATTGTTGGACATATCTCAAATTCTTTAGTATTTTTAATGCTTATTACTATCCCTCTCTCTTATTTTTTGTTTATCTGTCTCTTTGTCTTCTCGTTGCAGGTGATGGAAATGATCAGTCGGACTTTTTCTTTTGCCCTTAGTGTTTGTTGGCCTTGTCAGCCACTCACGATATTATATACTTATACTTAGAAATTTTAGTCTTTTCAATTATTTAAGTGTTAACATAGATATCACAGAATGGTTCTTGGTACCTTATATCTTCGTTTATTTATTATTTACGACTTTACGAGAACTTGACAAAGAGGAAGAAAGGCTCCTTGAAATGCTGCCAAAGAACTTTTGTTACCTTCCTCTTTTTTCCGTACAGGAAGTTGGAAGGAAGGCGATGATCTTGTCGCTGCTATTTGGTAGCTACCTTATGTTTTTTACGTATCATCGATACCATTCATTGAAAAAGCACCGATCTTCAAGGCAAGCGACTTGTGACTCGTTGGCACTTTCCACACTGCTGCAAACGTGATTTTACGTATACGTTTTTGTTCCAGTCCCACAATAGTTTTCAATATGTTATATATGAACGTATGATACACTAGCTTTATTGAATTTCTTTTTATCGCATATTATCAATTTTCTAAGAGCGTATAAAATTATTAGCACAATATTCATGTGTGCCAACGATGATACTTTCCATTCGCATGCATACGAGATTTTTTCATAAGGAGGTGACCGTTTGCCCAACAACTCCGTTTTGATAAGATTTTTTAAATTACAGATAATCAAGGCATAACAGAGAAAGAGAGAAGAGAAAATCGCGTTTTTGTTCAGACATCAGTCATCCCTTATAAAAGGTACAAATCAGAAACGTTAAAGATTTGAAAGGATAACTGTTGTTGACTTGAAAATCCTCAGATGTCTTCAATGCGTGCTGAGTGTGGTTGTGTTGTTTCAGTAATTCCTATATAGTTGGTTTCTTGTTCTTCGGCTTTTAAAAGTTGAATTTATAATGAATGTTGTTTCAAAAATGTCCTAAACTAACAATTACACAAGCTGAAAAGAAAGAAAATATATTTGGTTAAAGGGTTAAGGATCATCCAACATCACTAAAATATGGATCGCCAGCTTTGGAAATTGCTTACTTTTGCTTTCTAGGTCAATGTATCCGGTGAAAAAGTATCAAGTGTAATAAGGTAATGTTGTACCAAACCGTATATTAAATTCTTATATGTAACAGAAGTGAAAATAAACTTTGGTCTATTTTGTTGTTATTATAATAATGTAAACTCAATTTTGAGTTATGACACATATTTCTACTTTCTCAAAGTAAATAAAACATATTCTACAATAATTTAGAATATTTATTGAATAACATTCGAGCTGTAAAGATAAATTCTCAAATTGCGATAAATATAACAAAAAAAAAATAGCTTTTATTAACCAATTCACATCCAATCTGGATCACTTGAGTCACACAAGACGTACGGGCCGTTTCAGAAACGGAGAAAAGCGTAGAGAAAAAGTTCTCCATTGAAAAATTCAGTAAAACCGATGATTCACGTTAAACAAAACAGCCTTGCGAGCAAATCCGACGTGAATATCAGATAAAAATCTAATGTACCGTCGCAAGTTGGAAGATTCTAATTTTTTTTTCCATTCGAGAAAGGGAGAGAGACAGAAATGGCTCAGCGATCGAAGTCGTCGATTAAATCCGGACGACCAATTGACTCGTTGGGCTCGAAAGCTTTGCAAAAGTGTAGAGCAAATTTCGTTACGTCGTTTTGACGTTTTTTCGGACCAAAGCTCGCGAATCGGAGGGATTTAGAAGGCTCGGAAAACTCACCACGACACAGCACAGCACTGACGACATGCCGCCATGTTGAATGTCAACATTCAGCATTCGCACACTAGTTTTGTCTCCCTCCATTGCCGGTTTCGCGATGTTGCCATGTGTTTTTTTCTCGATCGCTGCTTTTAAATGGACAGTCGAGCCAATCACCGACGACTTTTCTCAACTCGACACTTGCGCAATAAGGAGGCTCAATTTTCAAAATTGGGTTGAAAAACCAAAGCATTTTTTCATCATGCAAGCTCTTAGTAAATAAATCGTATTTCAAGATGATTAAAACTTCAGAGTCGATTAACGATGCATAATGCACATCAATAAATTGTATTTTAGAGTTTGAAGTTTTGAGGACGAGGCAAGGCGGCAACAGCGTAAAACCTTTAAAAAAGTGGACAAAAATAGCGGATAGATGAAAGAGGTGATAGGAAGGATAATAAATAAAAATATTATAATAACGTGGAGAAAATACTTGAAAATATTTTAATGTAAAATAAAAAGATTAATAATTTTACACTTTATTTATAAATTACTTAATTTAGATGTGTGAGCGTTTTAAAAAAATGAATAATAAATTATTTAAGAAATAAATGCTTTTAATGTGCTGTTTAATTACAATACAAAAATCTTATAAAAATTTAATAATTGTTCTTATGAAAGCACTTCATTGTTTAAATATTCTCTGTGATATTAGGTAATCATTACTAAGTTTATCTGGTATTTAGATCTGACATATTGCTTATGCAATGTTCTAAATACTTTTTTAGATAAATTACCATCACATTATATAATAATTTACTAAGCTTCAGTTGATTCTTGCTGTTCAAACTTTGGATATTTTGCTTCAACATCAGACCACCTTATTTTTCCTAGTGATAAATCTCTTACAACAGCTGGTAATTCTTCTAGCTACAAGGTGAAAACAAAATTATAAATTAATATTTATGTTTAATAGAAAACGCTGAAAAAACTGAATACTATCAAAAAACTATTTACGTTTATTCTGACTTGACCCATGCTATCTCTTTCTCTTAATGTAACACTATGAGGTTCTTTCAAAGTGTCAAAGTCAATGGTGATGCCAAAAGGTATCGCGATTTCATCCGTTCGCGCATATCGGCGACCTATACTGCCTGAAGAATCATCGACTCTGTGTGAAACGTCCACCTTTGTGAGTTCTTGTGCTATTAAACCCAAAATTTCAGAGGAACAATTACTTAGGTATATTTTTTGAAGAAAAGTTCTAGGATACTACTTACATAATTTCTGAACAAAAGGAACAAATTCCGCATTTCCACTGAGTGGCAAAACGGAGCATTTTAAAGGCGCGACAACTGGTGGTAAACTGAAATATCTTCTTTGTTCATCACCATCTCTTATTTTGAAATTATGTTCAAAGACTGAATACATAATTCTACCAATTCCAAAGGATGGTTCAATGACTGAAGGAACGAATTCTTCAACATGAACAGTTTTTTGATAGCGTTTGATTGTTATCATATCTGCAGTAATTTTGTAATTATCTTCAGGTATTTGTAATTCATATTCTCCTTTTTCATTAAGAGCTTTTTCTAAAATATCAATGTCTTTCTCTTCCAGTGCATTAAGTGCATCTAAGATTAGTTTTGCTTCTTTGCGGAAAGTTTTTCCAATAAGACCACGATTTGGAGCAGCTTCACATACATCAACAGTTTTGGGTTGGGGTAATTTTTTCTCAGCAACCAATTTAACTCCAGTAGCTTTCGTATGTTGTGTCAAATCATAGGCTGACCTGCAAATTTTAATTTGTATAAAGTATTTCTTAATGTATCATATAACGTAATATATAGCAAACTATTTAAGATCTAAATTTTTTTACCTGTCAGCACACCCAACACACTCAACCCAACCATAGGAAGTCAATAATTCTGCATCCCAGCAATCACATGCATAATGGGCCATTTCATTTCCCATATGTTGCCTAAATCGTAATTTTTTTGGGTCTACACCCACTTTTATCAGGAACTGCTGAATTCTAGCCATGAAATATCCTAGTGTTTCATTGGCTACAAGACCACTTCCAACCGCTTTGCCTATAGATAAATATTCAGCACTTTTGCCATCCATCTGATTACAAGCAGAATATAGAAGTAGCGTAGTGTCTTTTACTGACTCAAATTTGTGATGACTTTTGTCAGTAGGATCACAAAAATGCTCAATTTCTGCCATTGTGAATTCCCTTACTCTGATTAATCCAGATCTTGGAGAAATTTCATTTCTAAAAGAGTTACCTATTTGAGCAGCAGCAAAAGGTAACTTTTCTTGATTAAACTCAAGTAGACGTTTAAAATTAACAAAAATGCCTTGGGCAGTTTCTGGCCTCAAAAATCCTTTGATCAAGCCAGTAGGTCCAATTTGTGTACCAAACATCAAATTAAATTCAATGGGTTCGGATAAATCATTTGCAGTAATTGGAGATTTCATGTTAAACTTTTTAAGTACAGCATCCATCTCTGCTTTATTCATACCATCTAGCCTAATTACTATATCCTCGCACTCTTTTTTAGTTTCCTCAGTTGTTTTCTTATCAGCACACAGTTTTTCTAAATGTGCTTTTATCAAATGGTCCAGTCTAAAGCATTCACCATTTTTTGTATCCTTAACCATCAAATCGGCAAAACGTTCAACATGCCCAGAGGCTTTGAGCACTGGTTCTGGTGTTAAAATGGAACAGTCGACTTCTAGCATTTGCTCTTCGAGTACAAAAAAATTCCTCCAAGCACTTAAAAGGTTTGCTTTGAAGGCACACCCCATTGGACCAAAGTCATACTGTCCAGTGATTCCTCCATAAATTGCAAAGGACTGATCATAGAAAAATCTACGTTTTAAAAGATCTTCCATTCTGGCTCTATCAAAAGTTGCCGCATCAGGAACCAACGACAGTTCTTTGTCTTCCAACAATTTTTTGCGTATTTTAAGCTCTGCAACAGCTTTCTTGACATCCAACTCTGGAGCTCCATCTGCTTTTAATTTGCGAACCAGATCTCCCTAAAAACAAATATTAATTTAATATACTACTATTACTTAATAACAATCAATGAAAAAGTTGAATAATGATTTTATGTTAATCTATTTAATAAGTTATTCGTATAGCCTTGAAAAGAGATGAAATTTATACATCTAAAGCAGCTAAGGAGAAATAGGCTCCTTCTACCTAATGATTTTGTATACTTTCTTGCAAAAGCAGTACGTCAGCAGGCACAAATTTCTGCTCCGAAATGAATAAGCTACAAGCATTGATAGTCCCTTGAAGAAAGAAAAGAAAGAGCGCAGGTAATCAAGAATGCAAGCTATACATCGATCATTAAAACAGCCCTGTCCATTGAAAATGAAGAAACGTCAGAAAGCCCATAGAATTGAGCGGCACACGTGCACCCGCGGACCAGCCATATGTCGGGGGGGTAAAGTGCGCAAGGATGCTGACCTGCTCCTTGACGCTGGCGCGCAGCGGCGCGAGCTCGGCCTCGGTCTTCGGATCCGCCATGTCCAGGAAGAGGCTGAGCTTGACCCTGCGGTGCTTCTTGTTGCTGCCCCAGAGGAGCGGAGTCGCGGCGGCGGTCGCTGCGTGGCTCTTTAACCTAGCCAAGAGCGTCTGCTGGCGCTGCGATGTTTGTGCCGCGGCGGCGCGCAACAATGAGCGCCCGTGCCGCCAGCTGCTCCAGCCCAGGAGAGCGCGCATCCGCGGGCAGCCTGGATTTGGATTGGAGTTCCGCTGTATCGCCACTCGCCGCGCGCGACTTTCGCCGACCGACCGACCGACCGACCGACCGACTTCAGGATTATAGCAGCTGTGCCGTGGATCGGGCAGCCGCCGGGCCCGCGAGACACTTGGATTGCGTTGGAATTTGGAAAATTTTACCGATGACTGACAAGGGCCGGCCACTAGATCTTTGCGCTACGACCCTGCGTTAACGGCTCGCAAGTTCCTTTGGTAAAGAAGTGTCCTCTTATTTCTGCCCTTTTATTTATTTACTTATTTATTAAGTATTTCATGAATCTTTCTGATGTGTACTTGTATGGAATTCGGAATTCGGCCCTTGTAACTTTTTCAATGATACTTTCAATGATTTATTACCAATACGATATTACATTTCCAAACTGGGAAAACAGTTATACAATTTGTAAAAATAAATCATAAAATGTATTTATCGTTTATAATGATTATTGATTTATATTTTACGAATTTATCGTAAAAACATTAGCAAAACTTATAAGTCTGACTGTTCTATTTAAAAAATGATCTGAAAAGTATTTTGGATTTTATTTGTCGAAACCGTGAAGAGGTCGAAGATTCAACAAATAAGTTATTTTTACATTGTCGATGATGACGGCGAGAATAAATTCTAGGGGACTTTTGGAGGCGCACGAGCCTGCAGCAGAAGGCCCTCGATTACAAACTTCCGCTGGACTTTCTCTCTCTCTCTGTTTCTCTCGTGGTCTCGCTTCGAAACTGTGTGTTTCTGGGATTGGTCGGGAGCAGCATCATCATTAATCCAATCGCGCGGTGGTCGGTGAGCGGCGCTGCTTCTGCTTTTTCTCTCTCGAGTCTCGTCCGTGCGCATATTTCAGTTCAGTCTCGTCGACTGGGGCTGGACCGTGTCAGAAAAAAAGAAGAAGGAAGAAAAGAATATAACGGAGCGCAAATTCTGACACGGCAACAGGGCAACAGGGGAGGATATCCGGAGGAGCAAAATGTCACACCAAACGGGAATCAAGGGTAAGCGCGACAATTTTTTTCCGAAAATCTTATCTCTTGCCAGCGTGACCTTTCAAATGAAATGCGGAGGGAGGGCAACTGGCAACTTCGTCCCCGTGAGCTCCTTTGACGGTCCCTTTGTCATGGAAATTTTTCAACTTGTTTCTAGCCAACGAAGCGTTAAAGAAAATCTTCGCCAAGTGCAGGGATGGGAAGATTCGGGTTCTCAAAGTTTCCATCGAAAACGGTAAGTTTATTGGCTTTTCGTTCAAGAGATTATTTTTTCTAAATGTGTACATTATGATTCATTCAGCTTTAAATACAAAGAAAGATAAATTAGCCACTCAACCTATAGTAATGTTTGATTAACGATCTATTTTTCTTTTTTTTTTTCATTTAATAATATTACTATTTATATTCAGCAGTATATTAATTTATAGAAACTCGTAATTAATAATTTATATATATATTTATTAATAAATTAATTAAATTTTTTTAGAGGAACTATCGCCATCCTCTTCATCCAAACCAGTAGGTAAATGGCAGAATGATTATGATAAGTTGATAAAGCCACTGATTGAGGAAAATCAGCCGGCATATATTCTTTATCGTCTGGATTCTAAATCTCCTGATTCTGGATACGATTGGCTTCTTATATCGTGGTCACCGGACACTGCTCCAGTTAGGCAAAAAATGCTGTATGCTTCGACCAAAGCAACATTAAAGCAAGAATTTGGTACAGCATCTATAAAAGAAGAACTTCACGGAACTGTACCTGAAGATATTAGCTTAGAAGGTTATCATAGACACAAGAGAAATGACGCAGCTCCAGCCCCTTTAACTACTGCTGAAGAAGAACTTGCTGAACTGAAAAAAACAACTGTTCATACTGATTATAGTGTTGAGACAAGACATCAAACTTTAAGTGGTGTTGCTTTTCCTGTGACGGACGAAGCTAAACAGGCAATAACAGATTTAGGAAAAGGTGTTTATGAATATGTACAATTAAAAATTGACATAGAGGAAGAAAAAATTCACTTAGTGATGGCAGGTGAAGTTTCCTTAGATAAATTACCAACAAAAGTACCTGCTGATTCTGCTAGATATCACTTGTATAACTTTAAGCATACTCATGAAGGAGATTTTATGGAATGCATAGGTAAGATTTATATTGCCTTTTACGTATATAATTATTTATATTCTATTTTAATATTTGTTGAAATATTTTCAGTTTTTATATACAGCATGCCTGGGTATAGCTGTACTATAAAAGAAAGAATGTTATATTCATCATGTAAAGCTCCTTTGCTTGACCTAATTCAATCCTTAGGAGTGATAATAGTAAAAAAGGTGAGTTTTCTTTGTATTTTTTACTTCAAATAACACATTATTTACTGCATCATGAATGATATATTGCATGAATGGGGATCAGATTCTAAAATCTTAAAAATCATTTTTTATAAATATTCTTAATGATAATAATAAATACGTGACTAACTAAAAACTAAAAATTACAATAATAGGTGGAAAACAAATAAATCGTAACAAATTTAAAACTAAATGTTTTAATAGTCAATGTTAACAAAAAATATGTAAATTTATAAAAAAAATATTTTTATAGATTTTCAGATGAATCTGTTCCCTTCACAGATAAGTTCCTCAGCTTAAATTTGTTGTTTTTAAAGCTAAGTTATGCTTTAATCTAGAAATGATTGAGTCTTTTCAAAATGAAGTTTGCTTTTTAAAATTTGATTAAGCTTTGCAAAAAAAGAAAAAAGAAACAAAAACTTAAAATTCTATTTCACGAAACTGCGATTGATCGCAGTTGGAAGTGACTAGCGGCGAAGAGTTAGCGGACATGTTGGAAGACCCGCCGGTGATAAAAGGCACGGGCACATCGACGCCGGCGACTCCGTCGACGCCTTGTACCCCACCGAACACAATAATCCAAAAGAAATCGAAGCCGAAGCGATCCTGCGTTTTAAGTTAACAGGCCTAATATTAATTCGTTGCCAAATGCGTCTCCTTTTCCAAGAGAAAAGAGACTAAACTGTTCTCAATATCTTTACCAAATGAGAAAAAAAAAACAAGAAAAAATCGTCCAGAATTTCGGATTTCGAGCTTGTGATAAACGCGAATCTTTCTGAGATATATTTAAATGACAGCCTTTATGGAAGTCGTATTTTTCTGAATTACACAAATTTCCAAGTTCATAGGATTAGTCGATTAAAGTAATACGTATTACAATACGTAAGTAATGTAATAGCAGAGTAGAGATCTAACAGTGTATTTTTCTAAATTTTCAATGATAGTATTCTTTTGCATTGTACAATGTACTCTTCAAAATACTTCAAACGATACCAACAATATTTTTGCTTTAGGATTTATCAGAAAAAAGTTTAGCTGAATGCAGCACAAGAAAATTATAATTTAGATAAATCGTTATTTTATAAGACAACCTGAAAATACTTGGATATCTAACAGTGATATTATTATGAGATCCTATTATATGTCGACTAGAAATAATAGACTTAGAAGTCAGTTTTATTTTGTTGTGAGATTTGTAAGTTTCTATCTTGGCCCAGTCGTCCGACTCGTTTCGAAATTAAGTCCTTTGCACAAGTTATTTAGTCTTAGATTTTTGTTTAGTAATTGCATTGTTTCCTACTCTTTTTTTAATTGATTCATTTTAACGCATATTTTTACAATCTAATTTTTCGCACAAAAAGCGCAACTCTATTCAAATGTCAGTGCTGCTGCAGATCGTACAAAATTTTCATTCAAAGCAAAACTTTACCTTTGCTCAACAAACACATGGAAAGTCTATTGCACTGCCTCTCTAATTAGTTCCTAGTCTTAAAAAGGTGATATACTTATATGTATAAGTTATGTGTACATGTATTATTCGTTGATACATACCTTCAACGTTAAACAAAGGCTTAAGTCGAGTCCGACGTCGGACCTTGATATATATATACGAATTTGCCAAGAAAAGTTAAGAGAAGGTTAATAAGGGAAACTCATTTAAAGACCAATTATCTTTTAATCTCAAATTTTGTTTTATACTTGTGATTTAAATATTTTTTCTTTATTATATGGTGAGCAAAATACTGTAGCAAATAAAAAATTGTATTAAACATTAAATTATTCAAAATATTTAGAACTAGATTTTTTATGGCGCATTAATTTGTTAAGACCTTTGTGTATTTTGACGTAACAAATACGAAAGTCTTTTAATTTTAAAAATAAAAACGTATTTTGAGATTATAGAATGATTGTTCTTTTAAAAATTAACTGATTATTGATATATAACTTTGGTAAAATGTGATGAAGGTAAAAAATTAGGATTATATCTAAAATGCTTGAAGTACTGTCATCTATACTTGCCTAATTTTTGTGTAGGCTCTAATATATTAGAAAGAAACAATGCAATAAAATGAATATTGCTAGAAAAAACTTTTTATAAATAAGTAGGCTACATAATTTTGATTTGCTTACACGGAGAAACCAGCTACTTAAAAAAGCGTACAGGGTAGCCATAGCTTAATCAGCGTACATCATTTATATTTCACCGTGACAGTACTGGAGAATCTTGAAATGTGCTTCCGAAAATCCAGTGCATTGCTGCCAGAACGAAAAAAGTGTTTAAAATACATTGAGAATCATCGTATGTGCACAGTAAAAGACAGTTGATGCACACCCCAGTGTATAACTGCAGGTATTGTCTTTTCACGTGGAGCATGCACGCTTTTTATTAGGTGTTGGATTTCTCTGTGTATCAATATGACGTGTCTACTAAATTGACTTTTTTTTAGCTGATTCAAATTCACTTCTAATAAACGCTGTTCTCAGAAAATAATAAAAATTATACCCATAAATGATTATGACATGTACACAATTTCTTTCATGATTTCTAAACAATTTTTGTTGTTTATACTTGTCAATAATAACGGCAATTTATTTATACTACCGTGTATTCTTAAAAATGTTTAAACAATCAGGAACAAGCAAATATTTCCTTTATTACTATTTAGAACAATAACAGTCAAAATAATTTACTTCACGTCTGATATGTAATTGGTACGTTTATATGCTTAAAGATTTTTTAACAAACCGTCAAAATAATTATATTTTTTGTTTAAATTTGATTGAATATTTACTATAAAAATTAGAAATAGAATAAAAGGACCTTATTTTCTGAGAATTGCTGTTGTACTGTTTGTAAATGAATATTGCAAAAATGTTCAAATGTAAAAAATTATTCCAAAGATAAAACTTACAAGAAATGTGTTACAGCTTTGCAAAACGGGTTTTGATGAGGCTTTTGGAGAAGTTTTCTGTTACTTAAAATTTAAGCTTATTACCTACAATTTATTAAAATGTGCCCTTCTATTCGAGTTATGAGCTATTTTTCGTATACAGGAAACTCTTATAACTATAAATATTATGTATACATTTACACGAGAACAAATATAAAAGTAGTCGAAAAGTCTTAAAGTTTCATTTTAAGTTTTGTTTTGTAAAAAATTGGCTAATAATTGAAGGTGGACTGAACATGCATGAAAAATCAACGAATTTAAAAGAGTTAAATTCTCAAATATTCATGCATTTTATGTCACCATCTTCAATAGTTAATAACTTTGAACCGGATTAATATATTTATACGAATCAAAGCTTAAATAAAAGCTCTTTTCCACATACTTTTATTATGCTTTGGAACATTTTCCTAATGCAAATATATACATAATTATAATAATAATAATAAGTATAAGTATGTACCCTTTTTAAATAAGGTAATGTATATTTGGAGTAAAACAGTTCATACCTCGAATACTTTATATCTGAGTACCAGAAAATATCTCCCAAAGTCTCATCAAAATACGTTTCTTAAAGGTATAACACTGTCCTTTTTAGTTTCCAGATCAATTTTTCTATTTTTAATTGAAACTATTTTTATTAATTTTTACACTGTTACTCAAGCATATTAAATATATATAGGTACATCTATGTATATTGTTTACAATCCTAATGTAAAAATGATCATATATGACAGTGGAAAATCGTAATGTTTAAGACTGATTCTGGCAGTTTCCATTTACTTTAAACTTTTATAGCATGTATTTAAGTTTGATTAACTGTTTTGATGAGCTTATAAAGAAACCTACTAACATTCCAGATCTGTAAAAGAGAAATTCTAATGGTATTAATTCGCTAATTTTTGTGATTTTTTCAAATCTTTTTGAAACTGCTTTGGTTTTCTTCTTATTAAACTCATTTATATTTCTCTGATAAAAGTTTAAGTAGGTGGAAAAACCAAAAGGTAGCCATACAAAGAATGTGAAATTAAAGAGGCATTCTCTATTTTATGTGATCTGTATTTTTTTAACAGTAGCTTTTATATAACTCAAAGTTTCGAATCCATTGGTAGTTTTCCAATTAAACTGAAGCAAACTTCCAATTGTAAATGTAACTTACAGATAGATATTTAAAATAAAGTGAATGATTTCTATTAATAAATGCTCATGAATTATACGAAGTATACTATGTTAAATTAATTAATCATTAATCAGCGTTGATATTTTGTAATAAGTCAACGTTTGCTTGCCTGGGGCTGAATTATTTTTATTTTCAAGAGAGCAACGTTTGCTCCAGGCCTATTATGTAATCAGTTTTTCACTTGTTTATCAAGGAACCGTTGTTTATGTGTAAGAAGACGAGCAGAGTTCTGTTAATAATAGATGTAGGATTTCATCAGTTAAGGAAGCATTATGAATGAAAATTAATTGTATATCTTGCCAATGATACACTAAGTATCAAAAGTATAATAAAATGCTATGCCATGAAACTGTAAAAGAATTCAATCAAGTTTTTAAATTATTTATCATTCTTCCATCGTCACTTTGCTGTCAATCTAGGGTCGATTTTTGAAGACAAGTCATCCAGATGGTATGTAAAAAAATGATAAAGATTAACTTATATAAAACAAAAATAGTTTACAAAATAGGCCTGAAGTATTCGTCAATAATTTTCAATATTTTATTTTATTAAATTCACAATTTAGTATTTGATTTTTTTTCTCTTTCTCATGTAGCTTGAAATAGATGATGGGAAGGAGCTGACGGAGGCCTTTTTACAAGATGAATTACATCCCAAAGTGAATTTGCATCGACCAAAGTTTGCCAAGCCGAAAGGTCCACCAAATAGAGGTGGAAAACGCATAACTAAGGTTCAGGAAACTGAGACCTCGGAATAATACAGTTTTGAGCAAAGACTTTTTCAGAATTTTATGTACATACAAAAATTATTGGATTATTGCAAAACAATCAGGGTTAAGGGCTGTTGTTCGATTGGAAAATTTTAATTTAAGTATATAATTTGTGAAGTATAATCATGTTCTTTACTTGTGAGTAAAATAACTAATCAAGTATTGGAAGCTTTTAACAAACATTTGCAAGTAATTTAAAGAGAATTTTAATATTATATTTTTGAAAAAATTTACATTGTTCGATGATAATCAGGCCTATTCTGTAAGTGTGATTTTTAATTATTCACTTTTATATGAGTGTTATTTTAAAATTAGCATCATTTTAAACACTAGGTTTAGAATTTTCTCAAAATATCAGTATATGTATTATTCAAATAAAAAAAAAGTGAATCACCGCTTAGAGTATTATATGTAGAGGCATTATACAATGTTTATACATGATTTCAATGAAATGCATTAAGTTAATAGTTGCATCAATAGTATTTATTTTTTAAAACAGGATAATTTAAAATATGACACCGAATAAATATAAACAGTTAATAACTAAACTATGTTTAGTTTTTTACTACTTTCCTTATTTTAGAATAAAAAGTATGTTAATATATTATTTACAATTTTTATTATTAATTAACTATGTAAGTAAATTTCTTTTTTACAAACTTAAATTAGTAGCTGTAATTATTGTTCTTTACTTCATGAGTTTAGGATTATTCATAAGTTCTGCCATTTGTTCTGTTTCTTTGGCCATATATGTTCTTTTTTCTGTTTCTTTAATGGTTCTAAAAATTAAAAATTAATATAAATAAATAGTCTAAAAGATCATTTACATAAAAAATACTTACTTTTCTCGATCAGTTTTAAATTTAAATTTATGTTCTCTTAATTGTTCTTCTGTACTATTTCCCATTTTTAATAAGATATACTTCATACTAGCATATATAGTTCCAAAAATGCTGCCAAAAAATGCACCTGAAATCATGCCTTTAGGACCAAGAGAAAATTTATATATTGTCCCTGCATACATTCCTCCAACCGTGTAATACCAAACGGAATCTTTATTCCGATAAACTGAAACTGCTGTATATGCAACCCTGTAATGAATTATATTTTGAATTCAAATTAGTAAATACTGTATATTATAGCTATCAGTAATACTGGTAAGGTACTGAGTAAATATGTTACACGAATGATGTGCAGAAGAAAGACAGTTTTGCGCCCCATCTTACACCTCCTTTCATAAAACTCGTAAACATTTTATCTGATAACTGTCTTTTTGCATGTAAATGATTTTGAAATTGTGTTGCTTCATTAGTTTCAATAAAATTTATAAACGCAATTCTCGACGATTTTACACCGCCATAAACAACACCGATTAAGAAGCTTGCAAATGAAGTTTGAAATATATTTACTATTTCAGGATGTATTGTCTTATTTTCACTGAAAAAGAATTAATAATCGTTTTTTTTCTTTAATAAACATTTGTGTTAAAAAACTCAAATGTTAAAATCAAATTCACTATTAATAATAATTAGTAGGGCTTATAAATAGGATACTTACTACGGACGAAATAAATTTCTTAACCTTTGAAATCCAGTTTCATTAGGATCGGAATTTAAAATCCCCTTTTTGTCAACGATGACATTATCATATGGATTGTCTTCATGCATAACGCTAGGCAAGAAAGCCAAAATTCGTCCGCTTTTTATTAATTTGATAATCATATTGATGCTTTTCTCAATTTTTCATCTTTATTTCACTGTTCGCAAGCTGCCTGCTATTTAGCACTGTTTAGATAGAATATAATATCGAACTACAGCTCCACTGGCTCCGCAGCTGATTGGTACATCAGTCGATAAAGAAGATATTTATTACGAGAGGGTAGATCCCTTCATTGATTTATTCTGTTTTATCGTCGTACTACTTATTTAAATTTATATTAAGAGCTGCGTACAATTTATTATATGTAGGTATGATTACAGTTAATAATGCCAATAGATTATTAAAGTTTATTTCTAGAGCATCGAGGAAATTTTAGAACATCAATACATCTGTTTTTTATATTGGTCTCTCCCGCTTTTAACTTTCCATCTACTATATGATCACCTTCAGTATCTTATTATCTTAAATAAATGTTTGAGCAAGTCATTATGGGATATCTTAAGAATATTTAAGTTTTTCTGTCTTGAGTCTATTTATTCATACAATCATTTAATTATCACTTGAAAACGTTTACATCAAAATTCATTATAAGTCATTACAAGGATTCATTTAAATATTGATAATTTATCATTGTTTAAAAATATGTCACGAGAAACAATAAATAAATAAATTAATAAATAGATAAAATAGAATAGTTTTAAACCATATTAAGGAGACCTGACCACCTTGGAATGTTAATTAAATTGGTTCTATATTTTTATGTGACAATGAATTATTCATCATATATTACAGTTTCTTTTTCGGTAAATTTATATATTTTATCGAAATATATCAGATAAAAAAATTTTTTTGGTCTTTTGGTCAAATATTTATCGAAGGGAAACTGTTTTTTTTTTCATCGTTCATATGATTTTGAGAGTTCTAAGCATCGATTGAACTTTTCTAACGGTTATTTTGTTCAATATACAAGTAATTCTGTCATTAGCGAAGGAATTTGTATTAAAAATTCACAAACATAAGTTATATAGCCTTTGAAATACAAAATTCATGATAAAAATTTAAAAAATGTGACTTTGTGAGACTATAACTTATGTCTGTAAATTTTTAATACAAATTCCTTCGCTCATGTCAGAATTACTTGTATTTTGAACAAAATAACCATTGGAACAGTTCAATCCGATGCTTGGAACTCTCAACATCATGTGGACGATGGAAAAAGAGCAGTTTCCCTTATTCGATAGATATTAAAGATGACCTAACGAACAAAAAAAAAATATATTTTTTCCGTATTTCGATAAAATATATAAATTTACCAGAAAATAAAATGTAATATATGATGAATAATTCATTTTCACGTCAAAATATATAACCAATTTAATTAATATTCCAAGGTAGTCAGGTCCCCTTAGACGCTGGTCAGAGAATTAAATGAAATGAGAATAATGATATGACATGTATGACGACTGAAAAAATATTTTTTTCTCTTTTTATAACTACCTAAACTAAATCAGAGATGATAGCACTTAGCTTCAACAGACTAAATTAATTGTTCTAATAAAAATTTTTTTGTTCTAATAAATTAATTTTACATTGCTATATCTCTTTTTAATGAGAATCTCAAAAAATGTATGCTGATTTATCATTGATTGTTTATCAAAAGATAATTTTTTTATTAAAAGTAGTTTTTTATTAGAGATACTATTGTACTCCCTGTTCTTTTTTTCATTATGATTTAAATTTACTTTTTTTTTTAATTTTTAAAATTCCTTTTATTTTTCATTTTTTATAAAAATACGACAATTAAAGAAAAATTTATATAAACTTAAATATCTTAAAAATTAAAAAACCTCATGGTTTAAAAACTGAAAAATTATACATTTCCGAGATTTAACCGTTTAAACTAAATATGACGTTTTCGTTTATAACAAAAGAAAATAAAGTGTCGATTAAAAATTTGCGGTTATATATAAAAATATAAAATATTTGTAATTTTATGCTCTTTTAAATGTAATTACACTAAATTTATCATAATATTTCTAACATATCCAAAAACTTGAAAAACTAAAATTAGAAGATCGAAATATCGTTATAAAAAAAAACAATTAGATAGATTTAAAAATATCATTTAAAAACGTTAGTTTTTCGTCGATGTCCATGGGGAAAGTATGTACGCTAAAGTAGAGTGAGATTCACTCTACTTAAAAGTGAAAGATTTCCACTCTTTTTTTAGAGTTAAAAATCCACTCTAATTAGAGTGACTCCAACGGGTCGAGCGTGTACTTAAATCGTTCATACGTATCATTTTTACCCAGATTTATAAGAAATAGAACATAAAGAATATTAATATACATTATTTCATTAATCTTCAAATGCATTTTCAATCAATATTTCAAAATATCAATGTAAATAAAACTAGAAATATCACTGTTTATAAGTAATTTTATACTATTTTAAATGCAAAATGAAGCGATCATACAAGCCCCCTTGACTCAGGGGGTAAGACACCTTTCTACCGATACAAAACGCTCAAGCAGTTGAGGGTTCGATTCCCGGTGAAAATTGTCGAGAATTTTTTCTTCGAGTTTTTGTCGGGGAAAAATCTCCGACTACGCATTGTGCTTTGATGCAGGACGTATGCGCCTATATAGCCTCCTCAAAAGTGTCTGAGACGCTAGTAAACAGGTGATGGGTTTCGCTCAACCGACATCGCACAACACAATAAACAAGTATATAAAATACAAATGTGACATATCGGAGTCCCAAAAAACAGGGGACACATGGACATTAAAATCAAAGAAAGAAAGAATTAAACAATCATCTTATTTCTAAAATACAAAAATAATTTACCTTATCGATTTCAGAATACCGAAAAATATTGTAAAATAAAGAAATCATTGTAAAACCAAAATGGATCGATGAAACACCGAATTTCTTTTCAATCCGGGTTCTTCATTAGTAATCGAAAAAGATGAGCTGTGGTTTGCAAAAAATCACCGCAACGTTCTCGAGATATAAAGTATAAAAAAATTTTTAAAAATTATAACCTCAAATAACTCTGGATGTAAAGGTTGTTAGAGTCTAGACTTCTGACAGTCTCAAGAGATAGTAAAAACCTACCTCTCTGGAAATTTACAGAAGGGATAATGACATTTTACTCAAGCTATCCTTCGCCCAAAAAAACGATTTTTTTTACGAAATTATTTTTTTTTCGAAAAGGAAATGGATAAAGGCTTGAAAGTTTCACAAAATATATTTATCAATATTCCTTATCGCTACAAATTTTTTCAAAAATTTTGCATGTTATATTTCCCAGATATCACGGTTGAAACAAAACACAACGTTTACGTGTATACCAGAAAAAATAAAGTAATTTATTTAAAATTTCAGGTCGGAAAAGATAGGTAATTTTATGCTCTTTCAAATGCATAAGAAACCGAAAAACAGCTGAAAAAAACAAAAAAACATCGATAAATAACAAACATCTTTTTACATCCCCCTCCTTTTCAAAAAATCAAAATCATTGAGCCCTGAAACATTCATTTTGAGCGTGCATGTTCAGAATAACACACACACACACACATTTTCTAAAAATAGTGTATTTTTACTCCAATGAGTCTAAACATGTTTCTAACATGTTTTTAGGAAAACTTTTTTTTTATCATCATAAAGCTTCCTCGAAGCAAAAGTTGCACATTCTCATTCGAGCAATTAGGTCCAACAATCCCAAATGACTGTACTCGGGAGAATTGATACCGAAAAAGACAAGCAAAAACCCCATGGATATACCGTATTTCCTGAAATAGTACGAGCTAATCGCTGTCCCTCGACTTGCCACTCGTTAATCCAATTTCAGCGCTTCGGCGCCAGTCCACGTCCCACCAGCAACATTCTCGTCGCCATCGTCATTAGAATTCAGCGTAAGCAGCGAATAATTCCCATCGAGCCAGGAAACGAGCCGTGCGCCTCGCATAGGTGGGTGGCAAAATAAGAGGCGCCCGAGAGTAAGTAGTAGGAAAAGGCCCGAGAGAAAAATGAAAGACGAGGGTATATATCGAGGAACGGAACTGCCGGCCGGCCTGATCCTCGCGCGAATATGTATCTCCCTTCGCTCCTGCCGTGGATGACCGCGTAGCTGTGTGTGATGTGTGTGATGTGTGTGTGACGGTGGGCGTGCGCGCTGCCCGCGGACCGCGTGCACGTCAATAGGACCCGTGAGTTACTCTCTAGCCGCGTACGGCGGCGGCGCGGTGTAGGCAGAAGGGGTTGCGAGCGCTGCCGAGTGCACGCGCACCCTGCTGACCCCCACACCGTGAAAGCCAGGGCCGTATCCGTCGGCGGTGCGAACCTGCGGCCGAGACTTTTTTCCAATTTTCACTTGGCAACAATTAAGAGAATTTTATTAAATAACGCATTACGCTTGTTAATGATGTATTGTGCGAGCTGTAAATAACGTAATTAGGAAGGATTTTTCAAATCTAGCGTTTTTTTTTATTAAATTTAAAATATCTAACCAAACAAATAAATTTGTTGCTTATAGGTTATTAAATGGTTATCTATTATGTTAAAATGTTTTTTTTCTATCATAACACTATAAATTAAGACAAAGTAGATGAATAATAATAACAGTATAATAATACTAATAATAATAACTAATATAATACTTAATATACAGTCAAAATTGAAACATAATTAGATTTTACCTGAGTATGTTAATTATGACACAAAAATCAACATTTCAATCAAAATTATTATATCTCAGTGCAAACTTACCGACAATTAGCGATGTTTTATTTTTCTCGGTGAATTTTTGATCTGGGTCGCTCCTCCCACGTTTCTGCTTGTCGCCCAGGCGGATAATCAAAAATTAAGTTTCCACAAGAAAATGCAAAGAATGCTCGAGCGGATGGGCGATTATAACCACTTACACCTTTTTGTCTTATATATTTGTTTCACATATAAAAATAGTCGAGCTCAAAAACAACAAAACAGAATTCTCTACAAAATTAGGAATACCGCACACGCAAAAATCGCCTAAATGACTCAATGTTACATACGACGTTTTTATAAATAAATATTTTAATTTTGTATTATTATGTAGTTGAATGTTTGATAAAAGGCGGAATAAAATTTATTTTAAAAAATTAGGATCAAACCGACGTTCTTCCGCACATGAGCTTAGCAATTATAAGATCACTTATAAATTTTTTTAAGTGCGGTATTTTATGCGATAGTTTCAATGAAGTAATAAAAACAATATGTTTTTACTAGAGTTACGTGATTCATATACAGTAAGTATAAAAAATTCTGGAGCAGTGAATTATTTTATATAAATTGCGCTATGGAAAAGGATTTTATATAGAATTTATAGGATACCGAGCGAAAAGTTCATTGATTCTGTTCATTTTGGCTATTGATCTTCAATAGATCATGTTGTCATGATCCTGGGTCAAATAAAAGTCATTTAAATGTTGTTCTTTTCTGTCATAATTAACAGAATCAGTTAAAATCTAATTATGTTTTAATTTTAACTGCATATTAAGGGGCAAAATATTATGTTATTTATAAATTACCAGCCCAAAAAATAAATTTGACTGCTGTTATACAGAAAATTTATGTATTTTTACAGTGACAATGACTATTATTTTATTATTATTGTATTATTATACTGTTATTTTTATTTATCTACATTGTCTTATTTCATACTGTTATTATAGAAAAAAAACATTTTAACATAATAGATAATATGCCGCTTAATAACCTATAAGCAAAAAATGTACTTTTTTCGTTATATAATTGAAATTTAAGCAAAAAAAAACACTAAATTGAAGAAATCCTTCCTAATTACGTTATTTACAGCACGCACAACACATCATTAAAAAGTGTAAAGCGTTATTTAATAAAATTCTCTTAAGTGTTGCCAACTGGCATCGTTTTCACTGGTCTTCACCGCTCGGCCGAGATGGCATGCTTTTCCTCTCAACCGACGATTTTTAAAATTTTTTTAAACTTTGATTTTTGACCAGGCAATTGAAAGTTACAGTAAGTATTACTATGGGTGACGGCAGCTTGCAACTTTCCCTTACAACGAATATAACAATGATGTAAAAGAGTTAACACTTTAGATCCCTAAGAGATTGTATATTGAACTGATAAAAGCCCTTAAGAAACTAAGTAGTATATCCATACGTCTGGCCTGTGCGTGCTCCTTTCTACTGTCGTATATATGTAAGTATAAAAAAGTTAATACTTCAGAATCATAAAAGACTGGAGAGTGATCCAGTGAAAATAGCTGAGAAACTGTAAATATTATATGTAAATCCGTCTGACTGTAACGTGACATTATCTACTGCTCTTTAAAACTGTTATTTTTTCATTTATATAGTCTTGCAAATGTTAAATTAATAATTAACTACACATTTTCTTATTGTCTTCATTATGCAGATATCTTGAGTAAAATTTTTTTTAATAACCGTACGACTATATATTTATCTTATAGAGATTTGTCCGGCACAAGTTAGAAATCTCTACTACAGTGAAACGTTGCTCCGATCTCCGTCAAGTTATACGTTTCCTTTTTTATCGTTCTATTGCGCTGCTTATATTTCCTTTAACGCTAGTAACTGTTTAAATTGAAAAAGGAGGACTAATAGATGTTTTCAAAACGCATATAAAATATACTAGTAAAAATTAAAGTGAATTTAAAAAGTACCATAACGATATATTATACACACAGAAATTAATTTTGTCTCACTTCAAAATTTATGACGTTTCATGTATACATTTTTGAAAAATGAATGATTAAGCACAGTATAAAGACATTTATCTGAAATGCAGATTTCGCGCATGCATCAAGATGCGCTCGGTTAACGCGTCATAGCCCTCGGGACTTGTGAAACAATAATGTCCCTGTGCCCGTAGTCTTACGCATACGAATGGCGATCAGGCTGGGACGCGAGAATATCAATCTTGTGCTCGTACCGAACAGCTTGAGCTATGGGGAAAATCTCGTATAAAACACGCATGTACATGCACAAGTAGCATTAGGAGCTGGTAGCGCTACTTTACAGCGTTCGAGCGATATATAAATAAAGGGGTCAGCTAAATCGAGTAAAAGACGAGGGTGAATGTATAAGGAAGGCGCGAGCCGCGAGGACAGATAGTTGGAAGATAGTTGCAAGAATTCGCGATAGAAAGAAAAATTCGCAGTCGCTTTGTTTGAATTCTTCAAAGTGGTGCGATTGAGTCTGCGGAGGTGATGGGATTGATCGATGCAGGATTTCGATAAGCAAAAATGGATCAACACAGTTGGGTTTCGAATATTGAAGTTTTATTATATCGTCCATACTTGCAGAATTATGTTCTTGTAGATAATTTTATTCATGTAGTTAAAAAGCATAAACTGAGTAAAATGTATAAAAATAAAAGATTGTTAGTATATTGTGTACCTAGGGCGCAAAAAGCCCACTTTGCCCTTGGTGTACACCATATTTTTTGTAACGCATATATTGATTTTTGCGTTTTTCTAACATATTAAGCGGGGCTAAATATATATAATAGCAATTTTCCGAAAAATTTTACGCAAAAGTAACTTTTGCGCCCGCCGGTCTAAGCAATTGTTCTTTAGGCCCGCTTAATAAGGTACAGAAAAACGCGAAAATCGTGCTTGTGTTACAAAAAAATATTTTCATATTTTTATTATTTTTTAGATGAGTGAAAGTAGTTTTAAACAGTTAAATCTATTTCTATTACTGAAATATTATTAGATCCTTTCGTATGGCTACTAATAAAGTTATATTGATGCATTATTTTATTACGAAGATATTTGTTTACTGTAGTGGCCAAATCGACGGTTGAGAAAAAGAAGTCGTCTCAGAAAATACTTGAAGAATGGGCTAACTCAAAAAACGTGTCAAGACATACTACTTATTTAAGCTAATAATTCCTCACTATTAAGTTTGAAAACGGTGCTATTTGGAAAATATATGATGGAAATATTTGTAAAAATTTGGTCTGTTTAGGAATATAGAGAAGAATATCCTGTAACTTTTTCAAGTCTTTATCCTTTTTTTTCGAGAAAAAAATAATAGTGTAAAGAAAACCAATTTTTTATGGCCCACGATAACTTGAATCAAACGGCACCATTCCTTCTGAAAATTTCCTGAAAGGTAGATTTTTACTATCTATCGACTGAGTTTTTTGCACAGGCCGTTATACCTGGTAAAAAAGTTAAATATAAACGTCTAACAACCTTTATATTAATAGAATAAATATAGTAATATAGATAATAGTTTAATGTCTATTCAGGTCATTTGTTTACGTTGATGAGAACACCAATTAGGTTCGAAATAAGGTTTTCACGTCTAGTCTCCGTTGAATTTTCGGTTCTCATCTTAGTTACTGTAGCAGTAATAAAATAAATTTTACCTTCACATTTCAAGAGAGTCTTGGTACACTTTGGCAATCAAATGAAGAAGACAGCCGTTATATATTTTTTTGTAAATGTATTTGAGGTTATAAGCATATTATCTCTTGACCATTTCTTGGTCAACATATGAGTAACTGCTGGCTAAAAATTGAAGAATGAATCTGGCGAGAAAATCGTGAACGGGCTAGAAGAGATGGTCAATTTTGTACCAGGACCGAACAAAAAATTAAAGATACATCGATACGTTTATGTTTTATAAACGACTTTTTTATTTAACGATATTTTGAAATCAATAATGCAATTTATAATCATAATATAAGCTTATAATTGTTTTAAATTTATCTTTTGACAAACAATCAATGATAAAAAAACACAATTTTTGAGATATTAAGCTAAGTGCCAATGAATCATCAGCGGTTTTCTTTATTGCACAGCGTATGCGTCGCTGAGATACTCACCCTCTGCCCGTATTTTCATCCCTTAAATGGGTGTAAAATTCTAAACTGACCTCAAATTGTAAAAGAGCATCCGCGAAATCCCCCGAGCACCCGCTTTTCCCAGGCAAGAGGTACAGTGTATTTTGCGCTGAGAAACTCACCCTGTACCTCTATTTTCATCCCTTAAATCTCCGTATCCATATAATAAGTAAATAAAAGACAAGAATGACAAATTTGATTTGTGAATTACTTGATGACTAATTCACAATTACATTTTTAATTACGCATGAAATATTTTGCAAATAAAGAAATTATTCCGGCACAAAGCAGGATTCACGAGAGAAGAAATTAATAATTTAATCGCAGTTTAAACTTTCAAAATTATATTTATTCAAATGCCTAGCCGATATATTCCTGTGACGCATTTACGCTAAAAAGCCGATGCTTTCCCTAACAGTCACACGATGTGAACCATACAAGAGTCTAAACTGCACTGCCCTGTCGTTGTCGAGAGCGCCAACGTTGGCTCTTTTTTTACGACCTTCTTTCCGGAAATGCACTTGAGACAAAGAACACATGCTCAACCTTTACGCGTAGCCGATTTCATTTGGTTCTCTTTCTTTCATAACGCTGTAGTTAATGCATTGCATCACTTTAGCACTGCATATTTATTTATTATAAACTTAAGATTATTATATTCGCCGTCAATTTTACTTTACAATAATTATCATTATTTCTGTCGGTAAGAGAAATGAAATTTGATTTGTGAATTAATCGTCGAGTAATTAACAATGAAATACTTAATTATGGATTAGATTCGCTAGGAATCGGCAAATGAATGGTGATGAAAGTCTTAGTAGTAGTGCGCCAAGATGCGCGTTAGTATCGCGAGATTTGGGAGTCGGCGTTAGCTGGGGGGTCGGACTGGGCGGGCGCACGAATTCCCCCGTACAGTCGTACGGCCTTGGCGCGTGTCCGGTGCTGCGAGAGAATCCGCAGGAGGGAGCGGGAGCGCAGCGCGGGGCAAAAAGCAGAGGCAGGTGGCGCAGGCGCGCCTTGCCCCCCCAAAGCAACCTCGCGTCCCCTTCCAGCTGGGGGGAGAGCAGTCAACGGAGCAGAGCGCAGCGGAGCGGCGCCGTGGCTCAGTGTGTCAGAGAGACGCAGCGAGGGACGATCTCGGTGTGCAGAGTCGCGCGCGCGAAATGTGAGGACGACGCGTTTGCAGCCCGCCGTGTGGAATGTGCGAGCGCGCGAGAGAGAGAGAGAGAGAGAGAGCGAAGTACAGTAGCCAGTACGCGCACCGAGGCCCGCGAGGATGAGGACTCGCCGCGCGAGAGATGAGGGACAGCGGCTGCTAGTACCTTGCTCCGGCTCTCTTCTCCTCCTCGTCCACTGAGACACTTCCGCTCCTCTTGCTCCCGACGGACGACTGCTCGATGCCCATCGTTTTAAATGCGACCGCTGCACGGGCTTTAGCCTAGAGAGAGAGAGAGAGAGAGAGAAAGAGAGAGAGAGAAGGATTGTATACTTCTTAGTGCGTTATCGATTACCCGCGCGCGCGCTAGCTGCCGCCACGGGCTCTGCTGCTGCTGCTGCTGCTGCTGCTGCTGCTGCAGGAGAGCGAGAGCCTCCGAGCTCCGTTGTCTCTCTCTAATACGATCGGCCTGGCGCATTCTCCCCGGCAGTGGGGAAATCCTCGTGCCGCGCCGCCGAGGATCAATCGCTCGGCCGATGCAGCGCTGAGGAGAGCAACGGGGACAGGCCGAGCCGACGAATTGTACCCTCCAGCTGAGAGGCCGAAGAGGGAGCGCAGGGGGAGAGATCGCCGGCGAGGAGGACGCACTTTCACTCGGCAACCGGACGGTGCGGACCGACCCGACGAGGGTGAGTTTTCCGCCTTTTCTCCCTTTATTCCCCCATTCCCTTTTGCTTTTCCGGGAGGCTCGCCGCTTTCCATTGCGCGCTGCCTCGATTAATTCAGTCTTTCGAGGGAAAGACGCGCCATTTGAGAAAACTTTCTTGCGGCTGATTCTTTTTTCTACCTCGCTCGCGAGCGCGAGATTCATTTTCTCTTGTTCCGTACAAGCGTGGAAAGTTCACGTAAGCCGTGTCAATCCTGCACGAGGGAACGAATGAAGATTCACAATGCGGTATTTTCCATATTTTTACAAGTTACAACATCGCCGCGGAATCAATTCGCAGGAGTAGGCTACGTACTTCTATCGATTGCGAGGGCGCATACTGAAAATAAATCAGAGCGCGCAGGATATATTTCATCAACGGCTTTCTAAAAATGCTCGCTTCATAACTAAAAGTATCATAACTTTCCATCTCTGCGCTGCAAATATTTTTAATGAAAATTCAAAGTTTCACCAACGCATTTCCGCTCGCTCCTCTCTCTCTCGCGCGCGCCTCCATTAAACTTTGATGGAAATAATTAAATTTAGGTTTTCCGCGCGGAAAATATCGTCCAACTCGGCGCCCCGCTAAGAGAATGTAAAGCACACAGGGGAGCAGCATTGCATTGTGTACACACACGCGGGTAACTGCATTTATTCTCGCTCGCGATAAAACACGTTCAGCGGCAAGTCTATAATCCGTAAATCGGATAAGCAGGAGCAGCGGCAACGAGCTTCATTAAAAAAGAGAAACATTCCCCTTCGCTTTTGCGATCGCGGACGCGCCAGAATAAACGTGTATACCGGCAAAGTTTTTTAATCATTTCCAAAGTTTGCCTTGTCGCTGCTGCTGTCTTTTCTTTCTTTTTTTTTCAACTATTTCGCGGCTGCACCGCGCTACCGCGCGACACCGTACATCCGGAAGTTTCGAGGAGAGCGCACTCGACTCGCCTTTGTGTATAGTCGCTCGTAATTCACATTGTGGCTCTTTAAAATAGTGGAACGCCGGAGAATGGATGGCAAGGAGTAAGCATGCTCTCGGCCATTGTGTGTCGAGAGTAATCGAAGAATAGGGAAAATATCGGCTTTTGTGTTCTCAGCTTTCTCTTCCCCGCTAAGATCAGCGATCGATGAGCGAGGGATTTTTAAAAAAGGTCGGATCGGAAGTACAAATATCGATTAGGCACGCTTTTCGGGAATGTCTTCGTGTTCGAGTATATTAGTATCGATTTAAATGAAGTGTCGATAAGCTGCTTAATTGGATATTGCAGTTATCAACTGCTTACAGGGCATATCAGTGTAATTCAACTACGTTAAGTGATGGATTATTGCTTCATTCAGGTGTCATTTTCGACAAATATGCCATGTCCAATAATCGCGTGATGGGATTCATAACATCGTAATATGCTACTGCATGCGAGACTCACGACATTAATATAAATTATCATCCCATGAATTTGCTACTTTTCATTATGGGTTTTTCCTTTTCAAGGAGTATTGTGAAACCATACATTAGAGTTACATGACAAAGCACTAATATAACAAGTTTTAGGTTTTAATGTTATAATTTTCCGATGCTAACGAACTTTATGGTTAATCATAAAGGTGACTGCGTCGCATAGTTCATGAGATATTATGCACATGAAAGACACTTTACAGCGAATTTTCTACACACTACCTCATCTAATTTTCAAAAAACGTTAATAACAAAAAGGAACTCCCTTCTAAATAACTGCTTTCTCAAAGAGATTTAATGCACAATAGTTTATTGAATATTTACATTGAATTCACTATATTAACGGCTTTTTCATTATTCTCACGAAAATATTCGGAGTTGTGATTTAAAAACAAGAACCTCCGATAATATTTAATAGAACTATAATATGCATCTAATCCAGCATATAAAGTTCTGCCATTTAGCGGTTGGAGCCCAATAGTCATGGGTGGTCATACTGGGGGACTTTCCCCTATATTCTGATTCAGCGACCTCAAGGACGTCGAAATCCATCAAAATGTCGAATATAAAAAATATCACTATTATAAAGCTTAATGGTAATAAAAGAACGTGCAATTAAAGCTAAAATCAGTAGTTAAAGTAAAGTATCGCCAGACACTAGTATGCAGAAATATTTCTTGGCTAGCAAAATGTATAATTTTTCTAAATTCAGGATTACAATTGTGTCTTTGTATAATAAGTAATGCAAAAACTTTCATTGGTAGCTTTTCTTCAAACCGGCATCTATAAAAACTTACAGCAGAACTTTTTTTAGCTTCCCCGAGAGTTTGGCACAGTTTGTGCACAAGCACATGTACTCGTATCAATCAATATTTGAGAAAGTGCACAAATAAACCTTTATCGTGAATCGACAAGTATCCATACTGTATACATAAACACCTCTTTATCCGGATATCTAAATGCTCTGGGGTCTCTGCAGAAGCTTCGCGAGGTGCATCGAGACGTCGCCAAGCAGCAGCAGGAAGAAGTAGCGGAGCTCGCGCTAGAACCGGGTAAAAGGTGAAAAGAAAAGCAAAAGGGGCCAACTCTCTGAAGAGAGAGAGAGAGAGAGAGCGAGAGTACTCGCGGCTTTGTTCCTCCTCTTCCAGCGCGGCCCGAAAAGCTCGAAGCTCGAAGAGGCGGCGAATCGTGAATCGCGCGCAATGAAGTCGCACTCCCCATTGTTCCGCGCAATCGGCGCGCACGCCGCGTGAATCAACAGGGCTGCTTTTACGAGGACGCGGAGCTGGAGCTAGGCGGAGAAAGCCGTTTAGCCGCACTCGGGGCGATGCTTTGCTCGAGCGTCGGTGTGTGCCGCTCCTTCCTCCGGAATGTCACTTCGTCCATCGCTCTACATGTTATGTAAACTCGTTTACTCCGCTTGGAAGCAAGTTCACTCGGATGTACTTCTGGGTTTCATTGTTATGTTTGTTGCTTGTTCTTGCTTTCTTTTTTTATTAGAATCTATGGTAGTTGCGTCAAATTATCGTACACCTGCATTTTTTTTGAAAATAAACTTATTGAACGGTAATAGGACATTTTTTCTCATCTCAAAATAGCCTTGATGATAAAAATATAAGGTTGCGGTATCTAAAAACGCGGCTACTCAGTCCGCGGGCAATAAAGACGAAGTAATTTTAGAATAGAAGTTCAACGAGGTATAAAGAATCGAGGCATCAGCTGCGCGTACCCCCGGAGCGAATTGCTCGAGGAAAAAGAATGTAGTTTGAGAGAACATTTTTTGTTTGAGCGTTAATGTGTAATCGTGCGCACGGCGCCTTTCGTCTGCATTCCAGAGTCCCGCGCGACAAGTTTTTATTAAACAGGATTTCGCAGGGCTGACAATGCCGGAAAATCGATTTCGCGCTGCACGAGGGTTCAGGGTTAGATGCGTGCGGCGCGGCCTCAAAACACGGATAGACGCCTTGTACTTTATCGTTCTGCATTATTGATTGTTGTTCGGCGCTTAACGAGAAAAGCGCTTGAATTATTCCGGGCTCCGAGCCTTCAATAGGTCGCCGATGCCCGACTTTCGGCAGTGTATATTTCATTGCGTTGATTCTGCAAAATTGCCGCCTGCTTTAGCTCGATCGTTATTTACATTTTTACGTTTGCTCGACATGTTGTTTATTATTTGTCTCCATTTTCTTTAGTGTACATAATTTAGACAGAAAATAGTCGGGGATGACGCTACAAAGAAAAAAGACATAACGCAGTCTCACTCAAATCGATATAATAATAGCTTATTATCTCCTCATACGTTTTTACTAGTCACGAACATAGCTCGATGTTTATTCAGAAAAAAAATCTAGTAATTTCGATTATACAGCGGCAGCGATAGAAAATGTACCGTAACGCTGCTCGTAACGGGAACGAGAGAGTGAGAGAGTGATATATAGAGAGAGTAAAGCTTTGTGGCGTAGGGATCGGGCGGCCGTAGTAGCGCGGATGTCGATTAATTCCAGTCGGCCTGAGTTTCTCTCTCTCTCTCTCTCTCTCTCTTGCTTGCTCTCGAGCAGCGGGCGTTGATGCGGGGTGTGCGCCTATACAGCGGAAATGATCCCGAGGCGATTTTGCAATCGCCGGGAAACAGCTGCCGCTACTGCCCGCGTTTGAGGAAAATTACGCGCTGCGGGTGTCGTTTGTCTTTCGGCTCCCCTTTCGCCTCTCTTTGTCGGACTCGCGCAAAAATCGATACCTAGTACCTTCGCCTTCGATCTTGTTTTCTCTGCCAGCCGCACTAGCCCGAGCGATAACATTTGGAGAAATTTTGTTGTACAGCGTCTAATTTGGCGTAAAAATGTAAAGAAAATAGCTTGTGTTTGGTTTGTCGTGTATAGCGGGTAATTGGAATTCTGCATTACGTCGGTCAAAGGATGCCTTGCTGTACGGTGTACCGTGAGATTGGGAAGATATTTCGATCGGAAGTAAATTTTCAATTTGCCATTTACACTGAAGCGCTTGCTCACCCGCCTGTGAGCGTACTCGATTGAAAAGAGATAAAAAACATACGGACTACCTTGCGATATGTTTCCACTCGTTCATGGTCAATCCTCGCGAGGTGCAATAAAGTGTAAAAAAGGCAAAGGAGTTGTGTGTTTACGCTGATAACAGCGGAAAAATATATATATTCATTATCCGCGAATCAATGGAGCGCGTCGCAAAGGAGAATAGATGAGGCCACAGCCCGTATCTCCGACATCCCCCCGAAAATATCCCGAAGCCCAGCGCCGCGTATCCGGTCTCGCTCCTATTAAACTCACTCCGCGAAGGCAGGTACTTTCGATCGAGATCTGACCCCGTTCGATGGCAGCAGCGTTTCGCCTCTCCTTCCTTCCTACCTAACCGTGCTGCGCCGCGAAACACTCCCTCCAGGGTTGGCCGCTGGCCCGTGGTTCGCGGCACACGCGAGCCTCCGCGCGCACGTCGGCTGCTGACCTCGATGTCGCAGCGCGGCAACTTTCTCGCGCGAGGGCGGAGAAAAAAGAGAGAGAGAGAGAGAATATTCGTCGACGGATTTCCGTCGAGCAAATAGACGCGAGCGGTACCCGTGAGCGAGGAGCCACGACCGAGGGGATGGATCGAACGGCGAAAATGTAGAGCTGCGCCTGGATGATGCCGCGGTGTAGGTGTGTGCCTGGAGTTTGCGCGCTTGTACTACCGCTCGGGGAGAATCTGGGACAAACTGTCATCGAGAAACTTGAATGGAAAAAAAGAAAAAATGTGGGAACTTTGTTGATGTGGATTCTAACGAATTGCTTTGACATATAAATGTTGCATTCTAACTTTGAAATTGAAATGAATGAGTTTGAATGTATCGAAATAAGAGAATTAAGCTTGCAGGGAATCAGTCATTTTAAAGGATATTAGTGCCTTTTCAATATTCTTTTTCTTAAATCCTAAATGTCAAAAGTCACACTTTCTTGAATGTAATCTTCACTCTATCAGGGTTAGCCAGCAGTATGCATCGAGAAAAAGTGAGATCAAGTCCAAATTCACTCGAGTATATCGAAAAACTTTTAACTCCAAACACTTTTATCTTAGAGTGAAAATTGTCTGAAGCATTCTTAGAAAGAATGAAGAATTTTCAGTAAAAATCAACGCTGTTGGAGTGAAGTTTTCACGGTTTAGAATACAAAATTAGGTTTTTCATCCAGTCCAATTTAGACTCCATTAGAGGTGCTTTTTACTCACAAAGCTGGTTTACGTTCACTCATATAAGCTTTGTAGAATTAGTCTTTCAATTTGACCATTATCTCCACTCTAAATTAGAAGTTATAAGAAACTGCTTATCCATATACTATTATTAAATTATCGGACTCATATTAAAACACATCAACTGAATCATTTTTTCGAAAATTATGATTGTCAGAACTTGGAGGAAAAGTATGCTCTTCGAAAAAAAAGTTGCACAATGCGCGCCAGAATTCGCGATAAAACGCAAACATTCAAAGCATAGGATATGAAAAGAATGCAATGTACGCAGCGAGATTATACGTAACCGTTTCGGCCAACAAAAGGCTAAAAAAGCGGAATAAAAAGCGTCATGCCCATCCAAAAACGCAGCCTCCTCCCTGCCTCGGCCCCAAACGCGTACTCCGCTCGTAGTCTTATCCGAACGATCGAGTCGGCGCAGCTGGGTGCCGCGAAATTCCTGCCAGGGCGCAAAGGCCGCCGCCAGCGCTAGCCTGTTGCTCGGCATAGGTAGTACTATACGCGAGCGCGAGTGTGCCGCGCACACTCAAACTCTCTAAATCGCGCTTCACCGGGCTCTCGAGCCGATATATCCCTTATCGAGTGCCCGCGCACCACAGCACTGCAGTTATAGTGTCGAGTGTGCGCTTGTTGCACAAACCGTCGCCGCGTGTGTGTCTGTCTGTGTGTGTGTGTGTGTGTGTGTGTGTTGGAAGAGCTCGCGCACCCCCGAGACTTCGGCTTCTTCTTCCAGGGGCCAAGGAATATGCTTACGTGCGCGGTAAATTGGACTGTAGCCGTGTGCGCGGCCCTCGAGTGCCGAGCGGGTTACTTAACTACTTATTAATAAGTCTGCTCTTATCCTAATTAGCTTAAGAGTCTCATCGTCGGTGGGCGATTATTCCGTTGCTCGGTGTTATGTTCAATTTTATTTCAATTTTTATGCCTGCGAACTTGCAACTACCTCATCATCAGATTCATTCAAATATGTAAATTTGCGGGGCATAAAGGATCTGGAGTCCTAAGTCAGAAACATTATTCAATTCGATTCTATAACTATGCCAATATTATATGAGTACATAGTGCACATATTCAACTCTCTAAATAATTTATTGTTAATGCTGAAAAATGTACAGAATATTCTATCAAATAAAATGTATATCTACACTGAAAAAAAATTTGTTAAATCTAAGTAAACGTTTCCTTGAATCGTACTAAGAAAAGATTTATTTGATAATAGTAAATATTTAATTATGTTTAGACTGGTATTCACCAATTCAATAAATATTTACTTAATTTAAGAAATATTTACTTTATTCAAGTAAATCTTTTCTTAGTACGATTCAAGGAAACGTTTACTTAGATTTTACAAATTTTTTTTTCAGTGTATCTATCTATCCATGCCAGCTTTGTAGGGTCCTCCCCATTTATTTCTCAATAATGAACTTTATAGGATTGGCGTTGCACTTAAATCTGGAATAAAGAAGAACAACAGTTGTTTCAATCTATTCAACAGATTAAGGCTTTTATGATCATATAAAAATTAAGTTAATTAATCCAAGAATGACGTAATTCTGCAGTTAGCTTATCTTGATAAAAGCATTTTGAGGTGTACAGTAGTTATTCATCAAAATTTACGGACAAGTATTATTAACTCTCGAGGGAACCGCGCCCAAAAACGTAGCTCATATCAGATATCGCAATGGGTCACAGGTACAGTGAGCACAAAACATTCTATGATTACTTTACCATTAGATCGAAAGTTAAATAGAAGCAGTATTCCCAAAAACGTCACTGTACATCACACCCGTGACATCAACTCACCCTTGTTCCACTCTTGGTGAGCAAATCACGGGATCGTCCGAGTCACGAAAAAAAAAAAGGAAACTGCCCCGCGCACTCTGAACCGACGACGAATAAAACCGGAACGAGCATGTGTGCGCGCGAACAGGGATTCGCTGGTCGCATGCACGAGAGAGCGAGTCGATGGTCTCTAAGGCAATATGGGAAGCTAGTGCGCGGTCACGTGGAGCGCGTTAATCCCTAAACGGTTGGTGCGCGCGAGCGGCCGTACAGGCGCATCAAATGAAAAGTCATTACGGAAGCCGGGGGGCAACGTAATTACGAGCTTGCGTGTAACGCGCTCTGCGTGCGGCTCCGGAGCTTCCCGACGCCGTCGCGCCTCTATCTCTCTCTCTCTCTCTCTCTCTCTCGTTCGTTTCCTCGCTACGTCTCGACGCTGTAGTTACGCGGAGCGAGCTTAACGCTGTGTCCCGGCATTTTGGAAAATACTGGGACGCGAATGATTCCTGCACGATGGATTTTTTTCTTGTCTATTAGCAGTGCGTTACGGAAGGGGATGATCGAGATGCGCGAGGTTCGTCGAGTGTTATGTGTAGAGCTTCCGTGGCGTTGGGATGCTCGGAAGAATGGAGACAGAGATTGGGCTAATTGGGAGAGAGAAAGAGAGAGAGATAGATAGATAGATATAATGTTTATTTGTAAATATTACAAAATATGGTTTACATTAAATTCTTAAGATAAAAAAATAAAATATCACAACGTTAATTTACATGATAATATCACATCGTTAATACACATAGAATATGATTGCACGTATGCGAAGTCAGGAATATATAAAGTATTGCACTTTGTTGTCATGAATGTAAACATAATTCTCAATATTGGCATTACATCTATCAGTCATACAATTTATATTACACACATTTAAACAATTACTCACTTCCATTCATACTAATAAATACTCGCATACTTTTAAAAACAATTCCTGTCAGTCAGTAAATTTATATTATATAAATAAATAAATAAATTAAATAAAAAGAGAGATATAGATAGATATAGATATACTCTGTACTCATCCAGGGCGAAATTTACATCTGTATGTACATATAGTTAAAATAAAAGATCAGTCAATTTATACACTTGTTATCATGGTATTGGACACTTTTACATTCATATTGCATTTTCTTATATAAAAATATCGAGAATAGGTAGATAGATAGATATTCTTTTTATTTATCTCTAATGACAAAAATTTACAGCTGTATGTACATTTTGTTAAAATTTGTTTTCACATTATCAGTCATTACAGTTAAAAAAAAGTTTGGTTCGCTTTCACAGGTCGTCAATTATTGTCTAACATATCATGATGTAGTCAGTAGTATCACATATTGTTTCGTCAACTTAATAATATACAAATAAATAGATAACAGTAATATATACACATACACATTTATATTGCACATATATCTATCGCGTCGGAAAATAAAACGCCTTATCTTCTTCTTTCGTTCATACACACATTCACGCTAATAATTACACTCACACTTCACACTTAACACTTAAATAAATTAAAGACTACAAGAATAAATAATACACTTAGAATAAATCAAGACTAAACTGAATTTAACGAAAAACAATGACGAGATTTTAATTACGGATTTATGGAGTTTTATCGCCGTGTAATTCTGAGAGAGAGAGAGAGAGAGATAGAAGGGGGGGGGGGTGTCTGTACGTGGTACTAACCATATCGTCGCAAAGACTCGCGCGAGATAACGCCGCTGAGTCAGCGCTTTGCGCCCTCATCGCCGGACATGGGATACCCATGTCCGAGCGGCAACGTACGTTAATGTGCGTACGTTACAAGTGCTAAGAGAGCTCCGGAGAATACCCAATTATGCCAGGTCATGCGTTACCGCCATTAATATCAAGAACATTTTCAAATTTTCTTTGAGATTTGGTTTTACGAGTATTCCATCGTTCACTTGAGCACACGGTAACCATCGCTCGATAGCTCGTATTTATTAATCATCGCCTTCGCTGGAGATTTTAGAAGGATTCTAATGAAAAGGCCACGTATAGGAGCTCCGCTGAACCGACTTCGCACATATACCCGCGGCGAGTTGCTCATAAGCTATACCGGCTTAGTGTTGACTATGTACTCGCTGCTCCGCTAGAATTCCGAGATATTCGAAATAGCTTTTCGACGTTGGTGCTCGACTCGGCTGTGCTTTATTTAGCCGTTCGCATTCGGTATTGCGTGAGACGAATCGTTCGGTCGCGTGACTTCGAGAATTTAATTTCGGGAGGCCGCTGCGCGTGATTTCATTATTCGGCGAAGCGACCTATCGAATTATCGTCGTTAACGCTGACTACTCGCTCAATGAGAGGATTCATTGTGGTATACGCTTATCGATTTTCCTTCTAATTATTCGGGTTGTATCGTAAGATAGTAACTGTAGAATTATCGGAGCCGTGTGGACGCTACAGCTTGATTGATACATTAATAATCGCGAATAATATTACGTTGTAAATACTGCTTACAACTAGCAATAATTAATTAAACATCCGTGTACAAATTGTAAATTGTTCAAGTCGCAGATTATCGCAAACAAAGTATTACAACCGACAATTAAAGAAATTTCCGAATCGATACGCGGAGAATGAATCATTTTTCCTCATTACAAGCGGGAAGGAAAAAGCGTCCGACGGCTAAAATTGCTTTTCTCGCAATATCAACGTATCCGATGTTTCATAACCACTGCGATATATCACACCAACCGAGGCGTAAAACAGTTTCAATAACCGATAAAAAGCTTTATTATGGAAGGCGAAAATTCGCGCGACGGATCAGCGCGCGTTAACCTTCATAAAAGACAAAAGTGCCGGGCACGCGATATGGCGCATGCACACATATATGCGCATACGCGCACCGCGACCTAGGTAGTGCTGACCGGCATTCGCGCGTTATAACGCGCGGCTCGTAAAAGTACGAAATTGTTCATATACATCTCTGTTCGCGGGTTGGCTTGCTTGCCCTCTTTATCACTGTACACATATTTGTAAATATGCGTCTTTCCAATCTCTTTGTTCGTAGTTATTCCAGAGATGACCATTAAATCAGTAAGCGCGTAATTCGGTTTTGCATGATTTTTTTTTATTTTATATTCAAATAGTTTATGCTAAAATAATAAGGTCGTATTTTTTATTTTTTCAATTTAACGAACATTCAAATAATTACAGACATTTGAAATTTGTGAGACGTCACGATTGTATATCTTCATGACGTCAAGTAGCATTAGAGTATATCTATGTATATCGAAAATTTGGAAACTTTAAAGGTCTGTATCTCTCAAATTTTTCATTTTTATGACATTACAAAAAATTCGACCTAATTATTTTTCGCTATTCTACCTATTTCGTGTAAAAGATCAACTTTTTATTTTTATGCAACATCCTAATTATTCAAAGTATGTATGCCTAATGTAATTACAATTTATTTTTAATTATGTGTTTAATTCGAGGAATAAATAATTTAATATTGGAACATTTTTTAAAGTTTGAGGAAGCCGAGCGGTTTTTTTTTCATTGTGTAAGCTGATCCAACGTATACTACACTCCCCTACAGTAAAAAAAGCTTTACAAATGGCTGTTTCTTTACCGTCGCCGCCACGGTAAAGCCACTGTCCCCCTTAAGGCGATGCTAAACCCTCTTGTTACCGTTAAATACGGGGAAGCACTTTTTTCATTCAATTTTTAATTTTGAGAAAATATCTCTCTGGAAATTTGTTGTTTTTTAGTAGGACAATAACATTTAATAGAGATATTTACTCAAAATTGAAAATAAAATGAGAAAAGTGGTTTCTCGTATTTGTCGGTGACTGGTACCTTAGCATCACATTAATTCACTCCGAGACAGGTTAATTATATTTTTTTCTTCAGAGGTAGCGAAATTTCTCCCAAAATATTTAAGCGTGTACTCCCATTTACTCTCGATATGAAAGTTTGATATAAACGATGGACTTTCGAGGGCATTGCGTATTTCTATTACGCTGCAGACCGTTTGCGTTGAAGGGACGTTAATGCTTCGGCGCAGATAACGCGCGTGCGGTAAAACCATTACGCGAGAGCCCGTGCATTCATTGACTTTTTCCATTTGTCGAGCGATTTATTTCGCTGTAAATAAATATATATGCTCGACGCAGCTGGCGCGCGGTTCCTCCATTTTATGAACTCTCATCCGGTATAATCATTATTCCGAAGTTTAGTGCTTTCTCGGGCAACGCTGGCCTGTCTCACAATAGCTTCTGGTATGTAATATTGGACAATGCTGTTGCTGCGGTCTTTTTCACTTAGGCCACAAAGGGAAAATTATCGCACAATAGATCAACGAGTCTGCGAAGCAATTGTCTCTGCGAGAATCATCTTTTTTGGCAAAGCTTTATCGTTTTACAATTAAGAGTTATTCTATTATTTATTTATCTTTCACATTTAGGTTTTCCACACGTACTGTTATTTTTATTATAACGGGTATATCAAAGTATATCTATTAATAATTTAAATTTCATTTATAAATTCTCCACTCTCGTCCTCTCAGTAAGAGAAAATAGAAGCAACCTTTTGAGTGTTAAAATCCACTAACTCAATGAGTGTATTTCTCGCGAAATTAAGTGAATGTTCTTTATTGTACTTTTAACCGGGTTAATAATCACTCGGAAAAGAGTATGTTTTTTAGTTTCGAAAATATTCTCTTTTCTAAGAATAAAGTAATCAGCCTACTGAGAGTGAAAATCAATCGAACAATAGTCACTTCTAGTAACTTATCTACTCTTTTAACAAGAGAAAATATAACGAACCTTTTACGAGTGAAAATTCGCCTACTGACAGAGTACGCAATTTTCCATGTAAATGCGTATCTTTAAAAAAAATGTCTTTTTAACGAGTGAAGACTAAAATTCAAGCAAGCACTCTTTCTCGGAGTGCGATTATGGGCAAAATTTAGCGTGTGCACTTAAACGCGATAAAGCCAGCACAGCGAATACCACGATACCAGATTAATAGGCCTTAGCTACTGATTCATCTCGCATATGCAGAGAGAGAGAAAGCTCGCAATACGTGCGCGGTATTCGCCGAAATTACGCGTGCGTACGTCGTATCTACCCTATACGGCTGTACGCGAGGAGCGAAGCAGCTTGGCTGTTCGCTGCACGGCAATGCAAGGTAACTCCGCAGGCTGCGTGCCATAGGTCGCGGCGCAATGACGGAAGCACGCGTTCTGGCTGTTTATTCGAGCGCTCGCTATGGTACTTTGTGTATACGTGTGCGCGCTGCCAGCAGGGATCCGCAGTACAGCGAAACCGCCGTTAAGATGCAAAGCCGATGTCGCTACTGTGCGTTGAATTGCCGTGTAGGCCATGTCAAAGAAGCGCTTCCGATATATATATATATATATATACTTTATTCAGCGATCGAGACACGAGCGTTTCTTTGATGCATAAAACCGCGAGTACTTTCGCTGGAATTTTGATCCTCCGAGTCTGCCTTCGTGTATTTCAGCGCGATTGACCTACTGCAGGGTTTGCTTCGGAAAATGCTGGAGATGTAGAGCGTGCGGTAAAAACTCGCAGCGAATTCGAGATGGAGTTATTGCCGCTTTTGCGATTTTATGCGTTGGATGACAATTACAAAGATTTAATAATTATTTACAATTTAGGGTAACGTTAGCTTTCTTTTGGTTAAAATAAAAGCTGTTGCACTGCTGTGTTGTATTTCTTTCGTTGCCGATTTCACTCACAATTAAAGGCTGTAAACGTCTAAGTCGTAAAAGCACGAGATGTTCTCATTAAACTCCTTTTCTCCCAATTATTCTGCGAACTCTCGTAAATTTGATTCGTTTCCTGCAGTCGCACTGCGAAATTACCTTCTGTGCAAGGTGACACAGAAAAATGTCGGACTAATCAGTTGATTGTAATTTTACACAAATTACTTGCTGACCTGATTCGTATTCGAACGTCGACGTGCAGTCTTTCCTCGAACGATCTTCACTTCTTAAAGATGACGACTGTTGAGTTTGAATATTGAAAGCACACTTTAAGGATCATACCAGAGCTTTGATTCAGCCTACTAAAATAGTTTTTACTCACTAGTATTTTCCTGTGTTAAGTCTTGAATCGTTTAAACTCTTTTCGGTCACCATGTCTTTTTTAAAGGAGACTAACTTTTCATCTATAAAACCTATTTTAAATTTAATCTATTAGCATTATACTTTAATATTTGTCTAATCTTATGTAAAAAGAAACTATTAGAACTTTGATTTTGTTGAAAAAATTTATTATAAAAAGTTACATTTTAAAATGGAATAAATATTTGGAATTTCTTGTAAATTATAAATTTATTTCTTTTAATGACTTAATTTTTTCTTATACTTTCATACAAATAAATTATCAGGTTCTATATGTAATCTGGTGCCTAAATACATGAACTAGATGCTAAATAAATAAAATACTTACCCAAAATAGCAAAATTATCTCTTTTCTTTAAGTCCAGATAACTCAAGTCTATTGAGATCTATTAAACCAATCCTTGAACCAAAAGTTTAGCTTAAACATGTACCGTAGCTTTAAATTTACCGTAAAATCTGTACTTGATTCCGCGTAAAAAAAGTCATGACCGAAAGGGTTAAAACGAACCCTTAAATTTTCCAAGAATACAGTTATAAAAGTCAGTAAAACGTAAATTTTAATTGCACTTTGATCGCCATTGAAACATTGAAATTATGAAGTCGGAACGATCACAATTCATTCGCTCTCAGCGACCTTCGTAGCCCATAAATTAAGCGCCCACGGAGTCGGGTGAAGCGCGGGGGCGTCGCGTCGTTTTGGCGACGATAATCGACGATCGATCGGCCCCGGGAAACTCGATACGGGAAACGCGGAGGCGCGCGCGCGTACCTCGGCCATTATGCACCGCGTGCCAACTAATACGAAACTGCGATATTAGATTTGCCAAGTTCCGGGGGCGTCGCGCGCGCGCGCGCGCGCCTTTCGTAATACCATCATCTGCGTGGCCAAAGTTTTTGCGAGCGCGTCTCCTGGAGTGTGTGTGTGTGCACAGGCGCCTCGTAGCGGATGATTGGGCCAAGTTTACGCGGCGATTAGTCAGCGACGTGCTGCTGTGTAACGAGGATGCCGCGCGCGTTGACGGAGAAATGGAATTAGGCAAGTTTTCGTTTATCCAACGTTTTCATGCCTTTTACTTTAGATAGCGGGAACAAATTGGGGAGTTTTCCGAAGTAAATCCGATATTGCATAATAAGAATCATGTTACATTGAATAATGTGAGTTTTTTTTTAAATGTAATTATTTAATTAAAATTTGCAAATTACAAGTTACTTATTGCAATATAATTTCGTTTACGATTTACAGACATATATAATAGTAGTTTCGATAGATTCTGTAAAGACGATAATCTTTTATTTCGAGAAATGTCTGCATTTAAAAGGTGTATTTACTCGATTTTGCGTCTGACCAATTGCGTATGTGACTACTTACACTGAAAACAGTTCCGCGCACCAGCCACTCCAAGCGAAGTGTGACTCCTGCTCCTTCATTTAGGGCATATCGACGGCTAAGCGGAAGAAACTATTAACTCAGAGTATGTCATTATGTATTGGCAACTCTAAAAAAATAGTTAATTGCATTTTTCGCGGTAATATACATTCTCATATTTGTTTAGAGTTGCCAAAATACAACGTAAAGCGAGGAATAATTGTCTAAAGAAGCCATCCTCTACACGATATCTGAGTTGACATACTCTTCGAGCGCTGCGCCGCGTTAACAGCTTCTTCTGCTCAGCCGTCGATGTACTGCCCCCTTCCGGGCGTATGCTGCCCCCTCTCGGGCAGCACAAGCGCACGCAGGATTAAATTAGTATTATTTTGTTTTTTGTTTCTTACCCTTAGAATTACTTATTTAATGTATAATTAGTGTTATAATGTTGTACACGGAAAAATGCTTTTACCTTAAATCACGATGCTTAAAAGCGCTACACCTCACGGCGACCTACAGTGATGCAGCTATACAGTGAAGGCACACGTGAACGCTACTTTAAGGTGCAATTTCATGGTGCGTCAAATTTGTTGCGTCAACTCGACTACGCGACATTTTACGGGGGAATCCCAATGTTTGCATTAATTTTATTATTTATGTAATATATTATTTCACTGTTATACACATATGATCTTCCTAAAAAGTAATATTGTACTTTAATGATGGTTTGTAAACGTTCAAATATGTTTCCTTGAAATATAAATACATTCTCAACACTTTTTTAAACTTTTTATTTAGATAACCTTTTCTATGATATGCATTGTATCTATGACAGTTCAATTGTGTATTGAAATTACACAATTTTAACATGAGAACTGCGAAAGAGCGCGTAAAAATATCACGTGGTCAAATTGATGCAATATATTGCCGCTTCATGAAAATCCACCTTTAGCGTGCGTGTTCTTGGATCCGAGATGCACGTTTACTTGAATCCCCGGTGCATATTCTTCTCTACACTAATAAATCAAGAGCACACCCAACGGAACACCGTTCGCTCGCGTTGATTACAATGTACACAGTAGCGCACTGTGTTTTCATGTGCTACTAACGGTGTTTTAACCAAAAAATATCTTTCCGTGTAATCTGTTTTTCACAAAAACTAGGTCAATAATGTCGATATTTTGATAATATTTTTCATTCCGTGTAATGGGGAACTGGTGACCGTTACAGAACTAATATTTCGTTTTTAAATTTCCTTCACAACTCGTAGACTTAACATGCAGTATATGCTGTAAATGTGTTTTTCATGTGCACTTCTTAGTTTTCAAAAAAAGTGTTTTTCGTTTTAAACAAATAGTATTTTACTAGTGGTTTAGCATTGTTGATCAAATTGTTGTACAAAAAGGAAAATAAAGATAATAATAAGGAAGGAATTCTCATACATAGGTTATAATCTCTAAATCTCGATTAAGTTTCATTTATCCTATTCGACTATTTACAAAAACAAATTATAAAAAAGCCTCGTAAGTAAGATCTTAATTTTACTGAATATCAAAGTATTCTGTTTTTTTTTTCACATAATTACTACCGTACCAAAATTTTCTCCTAATTCTGTTGACGTATAAAGCATCTATGTATTCTAATTTGATTTTAATTACCATTATTTCGGTCCGAAATCATATAGAGTGAATGTATTGTCATCAAATCCAAAGTTAGCAAACTCTTTTATGGAATTGCATTAAATTAGATTATTGGGGCGTGGGACACAGTTTAAAGCAGAAAACCTAGATTTAAGTATGTTACGAAACTAATAGATTTAATTTATTGATCCATTTTAAAAATAGTGCACCTCAACATTTAAAATATTTTCACAATTTTAAATGGCTAGGATATACATGTAACAAAACATTGAGAACATGATTTTAACGATAGACAAGTGCTTCAGATGTCTGAACATAAAATATACAAGTTAGAGTGGAATCTCCCATAGGATATATTATATGCGCGATTCCCTGCAACTAGTCCACTTTACATCCAGGCTTCTTGGACAATTACATAAATCGAAGAAATTGCTCCCTCTTCGTTTTGATACATGTACGGCATAACCAATTATAATTGTAAAAATATAGAAACCAATATACGTACTAATTTTTAAATCATATCAATAAAATAGAAATTACTCTAATGTCAGTTATAGGCACCCAGCGTGGATCAAGAAGTAGACGGTAACACTCGTGATTTTCAAAATAATAAGTATTTATTGGAGACTTTAGTCAGTTTTCAATGCTATTAGCATATAAAATTGCACAGACACTGGTGGCATGCGCAGGATGCTTATAGAGTTAAAAATATACATTTCTATTGGTCTTAAACTTGCAATCCATTCATTAGTATTAAAACAAGGCACATAATTGTTGTCCAACAATTTGCACTAAAATATTGACGACAACCCTATCTGTACGAAATAAAAAGTACAATATTTTCCTATAAAGCGTCAGCTTCGAGAATTCAAAACTTTGTTAGTATATACAGTTTTTTCATTTGGAATATTAGTGTCTAGCACTGCAGGTCAGTTCCGTAACGCTATCAAACTGCTATCTAGATACTGTGACATGATGTTTTGCTGCAAGGAAAACGTAATTTTCGTAACTTAATAGTAAACACATAAAACTTGTATTCGAAAATAGTCTGCGAGTTATGAGAGCAGTTTCAAAGTAAAATGTCTGATCCATCGTACGCTATGGAAAATACTATTAAAATAAAAGGCATCTCCGTTCATTTTTATGAATAACCGATTACACCACGTGATTCTACAGAAAAACAAACATGCAAAATAGTACTAACTTAACTATCGTAAATTTAGATGAATAAACGCAGGCTGGAGGTAAAAATCAAAGATTTTCACTCATTATCCATTTCTATGTTTAAAGTGGACCAGTTGAAACGAAATCATCCATATATATCATAAAATGAAGCACTACTTTAAACCATTTTCCATTCATCGCAAAGTATTCAGCGTCTCCATAATTTCCACTATTGAATAGAATCCTGTGAAAAACATACCGAAAATCGAGCGTCGAGCTTTCATTGCGTTCTCGGCGACCCTACGCCCGAAAGTTTCGGAAAAGCCAATCGCACAAATGTCCGCGCTCGCAACGTGTCCCACCGCTCGCCGGTCATTTCGACGGTAATTTCAAAATTACCTTCCTGCCTTCGGGGATGGACGAAATTCCCAGAACATGTTAAACACGATAATCGCGCAGAGGCTACACGCGCGCGAATTATGCTAAACGGGGCTCTACGCGAAATTCGCGCGCTCGAGGCTATGGTTGTGGCTTCGTTTCGGCGTGTGTGCGTATGTATAACTTCTCTTTCAGTCTTTCTCGTTTTCGCGTTCGTACGTCTGCGGATACGTAGCCACACTGCGCGCGGGATGCATTGAATTTACGCGAAAGCCACACTTCGGAGGGCATCGGTCGATATTGATCTGTGTGCCCGAGGCAGCGAATAACTGCAGCGGGATTTCATTCGGAAAAGAAGCGCTAGAGACGAGGCGAGATTAAACCTCGTTCATGCGAACCTGCGTTGCGGTATGGATGAATTTAGTCGAGCGGGAGTTATTAATTACACGCTGCTTTTTATAATTAATTTAAGTAAAAATTACAATTTTGATGTTTGATTTTTCGACATTAGTTTTCGACTCGCCTTGCAGGTTCGCGTTAGGAATAACTCTGAGAGAAGAATTTTGATAAGCGCTTGTATTTAATCTCGTAGGCTCTTGTTTTTCAGATACGAGCTATTTTCCTGCAAATATGCGTTACTTTAGAAAAATTATTTATTTACTTCAAATCATGCAACATTTGTGAATAAGTACAATGTATATTTTGTTTCAGATCATTCATGCAGCTATTAGTTTTTAGGTAAATTTATGTTTATAAGTAGTTTAAACCAATTATTTATAAAGTAATTACTTTATACCTATATTAGCCATAATAGGTGAAAGTATCAAAGGAAACTATTATTTTTTCAAGTGTAATAATTGAATTGTTTCAAACTCAATTTTTACCTATTGAAACTCTCCATTTAACTTTATATACAAACAAACTGTTGAATGGAAAAAAAAAGAAAAATTGAGCATTGTTCGCTCGCCCACTCGGACCCATAACTCACTCGCCCCCGCGAAAGGGCGATCCGCGCTCGCAGAGTGCGATATATACGCACGGTCAATTATCGCCAATGACTAATTAAACGAGTAGCGCATTGCACAGCTTAGCCCTTGCGCGTATCCTACGCTTTATCCGCACGCCCCCGCGGCAGCCCTGCAGCAAAATCGAGCCGGCCCGATCAATGGGTTATGAGGTCAACGCGTCGTTTTGATTCGTCGCTATAGGGAGAAAAGAGGCGAGTCGAGTCCGACCACAGCGGGACATTGACTACTGCGAGTCGACGGCTCGGATATGTGTCGCGCTGCTGCTGGCGCTTCGACTTTCTGTACCGCGCGGCTCGTCAGGGAAATACATCGACGAGTGCAGGGCGCCAACGCGTTCCCGTGCCTGTAGCGCGGTTATAGAATTTCCAGCTGCCAATTATATTTTTCATTCAAATGCTTACTCATACAAATTGCACAGTATAGCTTTTCCTCCTGGTATTGACGTGCTGGCTAATTTTGTAAAGAAATGCAATTTTCTTTTTCTTTTGTGTAGAATCTTGTGGTGCACGGCATTGTTGATAAGAGGTGTTTTTACTTTATGGGAAGTTTCAATTTTCAGATTTATCAGTGAAATTCGTTTACGCGCAATGCCTTTTTCTTATAAACGAACAATTTTCTTATTCGCACTGTCGCACGGGTAGTTGGTAACTCGGACTGGACGTTGGTTTTTTAATCGCAGCTCACGTCCATTTCCGCGAAGTAAACTCCACTGGAATTAGAGTCGAGCAGTACACTCTCCGAATGAGAAAATGAAGCTGCGGCCGTGGAAGAATGCAGCTGAAGAAAGCCTTGGAAAAGAATTAAACGAAAAACTTTGACGAGAAAATACGCCTTAAGAGAAGCTTAATTAATACTTTGCGCAAGGAAATACTTATTTAAATACATTAAAACTTAAAAAGCACATTAAAAATTCAACGGCATTTTATCTATAACGCAAAACACATACGTACTCAATCCCTTATTGAAAAACTTTTATTAAAAGAATCGATGGCATGGCATAGCAGTGCGACTCGACGGCGTGTGAGAGGGCCAGAAGACGGAACCCCTTTTCAAGCATAAAAAGGAGAGGAAATACGATTAGGGTCAGAGGCGCTTTAAAAGAAAGAGAGAGTGAAGGGGGGGGGGGGGGTGAAAGTCGCCGTCGTTGGCAGCGCTCCAGACTCGCACGGGATGCTCGTGCAGGCAGCCCCTCTCTCTCTCTCTCTCTCTCTCTCCCTCTGGCTCCCTTTTCCAAAGCCGACACGCTCGCCTCAAATAAATTCCGCGCCACGTGCCCATTATGCATAAAGCGTTCCGTTGCTTCCTCGAACGTCGGATACGCGCATGGCGAGCTTCGTACATTAATTTTCGACGCTCGTGTTGTGTGCCGTGCGCCGCTGACCACGTTCGCCCTGCTCGACATTGACTGTGCCGTTGGCGCGGAAATTCACCCTGCGATGTCTCTGGCAAATATTCCTCCTCGTGTTATGCGTGCTAGCCTTGTTGACGAGAATTCGTGGGACCCGAAAAATAATAAGCTTATTGAAATTTTTGGTGAATTTTAAATTGAATACGAGTCTACAAAACCGATTGTTTACAACGAATAGGCTCATTGGATCTGCGTGCCCAAAATTTGCTTGTACTACTGTGAAGAGAAATGACCTGACGCAACTGCTGTTATTCATATACACTCATTTTCACGACGGATTAATTATTTTTTCTCCTTATTTATGACATGAAGATTACATATTTCAGTCGCACAGCAGGCTTAAGCCAGATTTTATTTATAATAAACTCTACCTACACTCTTCTTAAGTATCCTCATAACGAGAGGCAATTTCTTAGTTTATATTCACCCGTGCATACTATAAGCATTTTGGTATAAGCTACTTATGTTTTTTCTAATTAACAAGAAATCTTGTATGTTATATTATACCGGGTGAAAATGAATTAATGTTTCTTAGCAGTTTTTCACCAGTTTTGTTAAAAATACTCTATTTTGTAGTAAATATTGTATTATTTTCTACACTTATTTAATGCTAGCAATGTTTATTCGGAATAAGAAATACGATAAATATCGAATATTAGACTTTTTATAAAATAATTGGTTACTTAGTAGTTTGAATGTTGAATGAAATCATATGTCAGAGCAGGAGTAATTTTATTTTGTAAAAATATACCTAAGCAAAAAATATTATTATTGTTTTAACGACTCACGTGTCTTTTTATAGCAAAAAATTATTATTCGATAGGAAAAAACATTTTTGAGAAAAATGGTCATTGTTTGACCAGAAAGAACGTTTTATTTTTAGCAGGAATAGTGGCAGATTTTTTAATCATATTGATCGAATTTGTTCGAATAGTTAAATATAATTAGATAGGGTATAAGTTAAAGGGTATAGTATAGTATAAGATTCTTTTTCAGAATTTTTATTAAATTTTATCACATATCTTTACATATTAAAACAAGTTTAATACAACGTGGATAATTGAATTCCGTGCATGTAAATTAGGTCGGAGTTATAAAAGGTTCGACGCTATATTCTCGATATTCCATGAAATATCAGAAACTTGCACGTTATTTAATACGAAGACCCCGCGCTCCGCTAGTGCTTAATCGTTTGGAAATTGAGGCTCTCAAAGGTTGATAAAATGGTAAAAATGCGTTGAAGAAGATCTGGGAGAGAATTAAAGAGAGAGAAAGAGAGAGGACGCTAGTGGCGTGGGCGGAGAGAAAGAGGAGGAGCAGAAGGAGAAGATCGATGTTGCTCTTGGCAGCGATCAAAGCGCCGGAAGTTTTCCCTCTCGCGAACACACTGTTGGCTGAATCTAATTTACGGAAAAAAATTTTCATCTTCGACACCGCCGAAGATAAATATTGCTCTTCCTTTTACCTTTTTCCGCTGGCTATATATTTATTAGGGCATATAGCGATTTTCTTGAGCCTTGGGGGCGTATGGGGCTCTGCGATCGATTTTTCCTTTTAACGGCATGTTATACGTCGAAAGAAAAGCTCCTTCGGATCGTATCAAACACATCTGTATGTATTTTGTCTTATGATTCGTTGTGTCGCGCTGCTGCTGTATATTTTCCTCGCTCTCTTTCTCGTATACGGGACCCATTTCGTTCCCGTCTTTATTTTTAAATGCTTGAAAAAAGGCAAAATGTCATACGACATAGTCGAAACGTATCTGCGTGAGCTTTTAAACCGAGTATTTCAAGATTTTCTTAAAAGATCTTCCATTATCTTTTTACAGGCGGCTTTAATAACATCTTATCATGTTAGAGGAATAATATAAAACGTCTTATTGCTGTCATTTGCAAAACGTCTTTATACAGCACTCAAAGTAAATGCTTTTTTTAAACTTGTACAATTTCAAGGGAAAACTGTAAAGTAAAATTCAGCTGACATCAAGTAATGCTATTGTAATTAAATATAAGCTGTATTAAAAATTCTTTAAAATAAATGGCTATTTAAAGTAGGATATTAAAAAATCGCAAAATTTAAAAAGTGTATTGTATAATTTGTAATTATAATATGTATCTGGTAAGATTGTATTTTGTAGAGTGACATGTCATGCAGATTATAAAAAAAAATTTTAATTTGATGAATAACTTTTTTAACTATCTTTTTACTGTATGTAAGTTTACACTAAATTGCGATTTAAGTAATAAAAAACTCTTTCCCAGTATAAAAACCCATAAGTATTAGGCTTTCAGCGTTAGATAGCAGTCGGTATAGTTTACATGCTGCATTAGATGCATGTTGTAGTTCTATCAAACATAATCCACGTTTATACAACCAATTCCTTTTTAAAATTTTGATGTTTATCTCGTCACCGAGTCAATTAAAGATTACAGCCAAAATAGCTACTTATAGGTTTGCTCATATTAGGATACTGTGCTCTAATCTTGATTTTTTTTGCCGGGTGTACAGAAGAAAAACTGTAAAATTTAATTTAAAAAAAATTTGCCGATTCTTAACATCCTGGGGCAAGACTGTGACAATAAAAAGACATGTCCTGACTGTTTGATTAACTGACTGACTAACTGACTGAGTCATCAACGCTTAACCGAAACTCTTGAACCTTGCGACTTAAAATTTGGATATTGTAAAATGGTATCTTGTTTATAGGTTGTAAGCAGCGAATAAAAAGGGACTTTATTCCTTCAATTTCATTAAAAATCTACAAGGCCCATTGAGATATCGACTTAATTTTACGATTTGCCCTTATCCAACGCCTAAGAAAGCGCATTTAATGACGTAGACACCGAATAAAAAGAGATTTACGAAAAATTCAACTTTATTTCTAAAAATCGCGGGCAATAAAGAGCCGCGGTGGGGGATTCCAGCTATTTATAAAGTTTTATAAATTTTCTGAATAAATGCAAATAATTTATAAAAAGAATTTGTTTTTAAGTATAGAAAACAAAGTGTACTCTTAGATGGCAGGAGCGTGAAAAGCGTCGCCACATGTCGTCGAGCGTACACAGCTCTTTCAGTACCGGGCTTTGACAATTTGCCATTATCGGCTGTTGAGCGCAGCCGGTAAGCGTTATTTTCTGGTCGTACTCGCAGGTTTGTCCGGAGCGCCCCTTACCGCAGCGCCACAAGGACTCGCTTTGACGCTCGTGCCTGTCTGCATATAACGCGCTCGTACCAGGGGGAAAAGCACCGGTGACAGAGAAGGGGAGCGAGAGATGGCAAGTCGTTTGCTTGCCCCGCGCGCGCATAAATACTTGATGCGTGGCGGGCTGCAAAGTGCAAGGGGGGCAAGATTGTATGTAGATGTGCGACTCGCCGGGGAGATAAGCTTTTTGCTTCGCGAGCGAGCCGTCGCTCCTTGCGACCCGAATTAACGCCTTATGAAATCCGACCCCTCGATTTCTGCTCGCCCACTCGCCTTCTCGCTCTCTTTATGTACATTAGCACTCCGTTGTATTGTATCGTTCTTCTCGAAATTCTTTTATTTCCCTTGCTCTTTTACGAGCCGGTCGTTGCTGGTGCTACCTACGCGTGAGCACGTTTCTACACTGGGCCGTAAAAGAATTCTCGAAAGTCGAGAGAGCACTTAATGAGCGCACGGTAATAACAATGCTCAGTACTGGCTGAGCAAGTTCTTAAAAATTTCATTTTTGTTCCTTGATGAGAAATTTACTCACCATATTTTAAAGCAGTATTCAGGGCTTTGCTTCAAAGTAATCATTAGGCTTTTTACTGGCTTGAAAATTTTATAAGGTTGAAGTTAAAATTACGGATTAATTATGTGGCATCGAGGCATAACAACTTAAGTCCACTTTAGTATACTTCCACATAAGAAAGTCAATAGTTTATTTATTACTTTCCTTTTTTCATAATCCATACTTTTCTTTTGGGCAATTTAAAAAATTCAAACCTCGATATTCCGACATTTCAGAAAATGGACTTAAGTCTTTATCTACATAATTGGTCAGAAATATTTTAGTATTACATAAATTAATTTAATTAATTAAAAATGCTGCTCATGAATCACACTTCTGTTCTTAATAATTTCCAAGCGTTATGTACACCCGAGGGCTAAACTATTTTTCCGAATGTACCGGTTTATGACCGTCAAAAGTTGCATAATTTATGGCGTAAGCTGCTTACGCTATAGACTATGCGCTTTACACCATAAACTATTCATATTTGGATGGTCATCAAACGGCACATTCGGAGAAATATAAGTTTGAGCCTTGGGGGTACAATGTTTACTAACAAACATTATGTTACGCAGAGTTTTGTCATTCGCGTATTTTATTTTTACAGCGGTACTTTACGTGCGCGCTTTACGCATAATTACAATTAAATTTTTGACTCATCGTGGTAGCTACTGTGCGCTTCTGGCAAAGAATTAATGAACCTTGAATATACATGAAAATTGCACATTTGCGCGTTGCGAGTTGATTTTAGAAAATTAAGGCGGAAACTCGACGAGAGATGACCCCTCTTATTAAACGGGAAACGAAAGTGAAAAATATGGAGTGCATACGGAAAGCTTTGAATATTCAATTTCCCGTCTTTCATTTGCATTTCCGTATACTTGCACGATTCACACAAAAGTCTAGTGATTTGCGTGTCGGATAATCGGATTAAATGACGAATAAGTCGAAGCCCGCCAGTCGATAAGCATCGCTCAGAATCTGCTGTTGCGTATTAAAAGGCCTGGTCCTCTCCTTTTCTTTGATTTATGTTCCATTCTCATTCCTCGAGGATCTACAGAAAATTTACGGGTCTGAATAGGTTTACCGTAACAAGTCTAATCCTCTGTCGTCCAATTGCGAAAATCTATGTAGTTATTCTTGAATTTTAATTACTAACGCGATGTTGAAATGTAAAGATAGTTATTGAAGATATTTGTTACATGATCCTACACGCCATCTTCATAGTTCCAAATGAATTTCGAATTGACTTTTTGGCGAGACAATATCAATGATGAGTAGAACTTATCTACCAGAATATGTCAAGGAGAATAAGACTGTCAAAATCGAAAAAATCCATGGAAAGTCAAGCATTAGAAAATAACTTAAAGTGATGCTAAAGCTACCCGTCACGGACAATAACGAGGATACACTTTTTTATTTAATATCCAACTTTGTGTAAATATCTCGGATCGGATCCTCACGCAAGCAGACGCGCCGCGATCAAAACTCGGCCATCAGGTCCTCTGCCCGTTCGCAAAGAAGCTGCGAGTGCTTTAAAAAAACCAGCGATTACGCGCTCCTGGACCTGATATGGCACTCAGCCAGGATTATATACGCGAGCGAGAACGTTTACAGATGTTTTTCTGTGCTCTGCAGGCTGCGGATTACCTTTTAATTCTTCGATTCGACAGTCCGCGGAAGCCTGCCTCTTGGCCAAATGTTACGTTAACCTAATTTGCTCTGGAATTACACGTGTTGCATTACAAATTTCCTTGCTAGTGCTAGTGCAGTTGAAACTAGCACACAGAGGGATATTATCTGATAAAAATTACTGTAAAATCATTGCAAACGTGGAGCATACAGACTTCCGGGAAAAATTACTCCGATAAATGGTAATTAACATTATTCGCTATAAGTTTTAGCATTCAGTACGGTAAATTCTATCGTGAATCAGGGTAATTTTTCCCAGAACTCAGAATGTTCCACCTTCACAATGAATTTTACGGTAATTTTTATTAGAAAATTTTATCTGTGCATCGTTTTAGAGTTCCAGCGAGCTGCGAGACATTATTATTTGATTATTCAACTATTACAATGACACGGCTGATGCCATAAGTATAATTAACTAAGAAACGTACAAGGAAATCTAATTAACTAAGGCTTAATTAAATTTCATATATATAGCTTCAATTGAAAAGCCCTTGTTAGTAATCTTCAATGTACCGAATAATTGAAAAATAATAATCTCCTCCGCAAGCGCGTTACTTGCATAACTGCGGGCGGTTATCCGTGGCAAGGCGCTGGCGCTATCAGCGGTCGGGAGGAAGAATGATATTCGCTCGCGGCAACAGGGTAGAAAGGGCCGAGAGAAGGGAATTGCTGTGTGCGCGGGAGAGCTGCAGTGGAGATCGGTAATCGGCATCCTATTGAAAGTCGTGCGTGCAAAAGGGAAGCCGATGCTGATTGCACCTCGGCGTTCGAGAGATGCGCCGCGCGCGGGTCTATTATTGCCCGGTCGCGCTATTCCCTCGGAAGGGAAAATTCACTGACTACTGGCGGGAAAAGAACTGGAATTATTCTTGCGCTATTGAAATGAGGAGCTTTATAATTGGCTAAGGAGAGTCCGAGTAAGGGTAGATTTTTATAGTATTATTTCTTGGAATTTTCAGAATTGGGTTGTTTAATATTTTTTTTTCTTCCGCGGTATCGGTGATTTTGATGGAGAACTTGAGCCGATTCACCAATCTGTTTGAATTTTGCAAAATGAACGAGATTTACAAGAGTTACAGCTATCGAAAGTTTATTTATGACGTTACGATTCATGCAATTTCAAAGGCGCCATGTATGAACCCTGACATCACGACGATTTTCAAAGCTCTGTATCTTCTTTAATTTAGGTTGTATTGCAAAAATTCGAAATGCTTAAAATGGAAGTATGCTATAATCTATCAGAATATGGTATAAAAAAAGGCATGAAACAACCCAATTGGATAGTTAATTGTATTATGAGTCTTGAAGCTTGCTATGCCGGCTATGCATCGCTGAAGGTGTTGCATGCAGCGCGCGCAGAACGATGGAAATGTTAGATAAGTAAATCATATTATTACCGTTGTAGTCAATCATTACTTTTTTACACGGTTGTAATATCATAGCATTTAAGCATTAATTCTCCAATATATTTCTATTCTAATATGTTTCGTCCACGTAAAGACCTTTGTAAGATTCAGTATTCCTTGAGTTTAGAACCGTCGACCTATTATCCGATAGAGAAGCTACATAACAAGGTCACCTACCGCGTAACCGAGAAAATCCATCGAAAATTAGGTTTATCGGCGATTGCGCCGATCTCCATTTCTCGAAAGAGCGAAAGCGCGACCTGACCGGCGCGCAGCGCTGCGCTCGTCTCCTTGGCTACTATCGATTCTCGAATTTCACGACGTCGTGTGTATCCCCTCGTGACCGGAATGTCGCTCAAGTCTTACTTATAGACCTCCCTCCCTCTTTCGCGTCCTAGCGCGGACGATATTGATATCCGACACGCGCGCGATGCTAGATCTTCATTGTAACGAGCTTGCGAGCATGAGATTCGAGGGAGGAGGGACGGAGCAAGCGATCGCTCGCCATGGAAAATTTACGACGTCCAGGATTTACGCATACACATCGAGAATCTTTCCGCCTCCGTCCCCTCGGAGATACGCCGGGATGTCTTATATTTTTAGGGTCGCGCTCGCGACGAGCCGAGACTCGCATCCCCGGGCTTTTATTTATATATATACCTATACAACTGTCCGAGAGGATGTTTCGACAGTGAGCGAGCTAGCTTGTACTCGCCTGGAGAATGATCGTCCCCCGACGCTAAAAGTGTAATCATTGCAATCTTGATTTAATGCAGCCGAATTTATGATGGATTATCCCCCATTTGTTGCCTACTTTTCTCGTAACTATAATGCCTCTCTTGCAAGTCTGCAGGTAGCTGGCTTAGAGTCGTAAGTAGCTGCCGAGTTTTTCACTTATTTATTACATTTCTGCAGTTGTATCATGGTTGCGGTGCGAAACGATGTTTGCTTAGCAATGTTCACCTGCTTTTTATATATAAAGCAATAACATTTTAGAACGCCTACAAAATACAAATTTTATGATATTCAAAGTCCTTTTAGCCAGATATGATAAAGAGATTTTAGCATAATGAACGTATAATTGGACGATATGCCACAAATTGAGGAATAAATCCTATTAACGGCATTATTATTTATGTTACAAGAAATAATGAAGCTCTTAACACCAAAATCAATGTTATTAGAGAGGCTTAAGGATGCTTCCATCCTCGAATCCATGCCTTCAGGCTTAGAACTTCTAGTAGTTAATTATAAAAAATGTATATTCAATTTTCAAACAATGTAATCTATTCTATCCAACTGAACTTGTTATTTAAGTTATACAAGAATCTTAAATAAATATTAGATCCTATGTAAATTAATTATATATTTTCTAAAATGAACCCTTTAATCGTAGGGTTGAAAGATAGATAGCAGCAAAGCACGTGCAGTGCTAATTTCGTTTTATTATATTTGATTTTGTTAATAGTATTGACCTTACTGAAAAAAAGTGTTTCGAAAACATTATGCACTAGTACAAAAAATAAGCATGAATTTGAAAAATAGCCATAACACTAACGGCAAAAATGCGTTTAAACACAGCAGGTTCGAAAAAAGCTTGATCTACGGAGATTAAATTTCACACACGCAGCATATTGCACGGTAAGAAAATTCCACAGGCAATTAAAGCCAGTTTCACTTGGGCGCGTGCTCGGCAGAAACCACTGGAACGGGAAAAATCATCACGCAATATTAAGCTTATCCCGCGGTTCTTGCCCGTCGACAAAAAGCAGCGTCCAATTTTCACTCGCTCTAGGTGTACCCACACGCGAAACTTGCGCCACTCGCATGGCTTGAAGGGGAGCCGTCCTTTATCTCTTGAGCCAGCTTTCGGGGCTTCTGTCTGTGTTTGTCGACGATGCGGCCATTTTGAATTACAAATCACCGGGGAAAGTTCTGCCAGCGCTGGCTGTTGTACTACGGAGTTAAAAATTTTAACACTCGTTATCTGCGCGATAAATTAGAATTAAAGACAAATAGCCGGTGGCTTGACGAGGCGAATTTGAAATATAGCCGGTTGTTTTGGTTGCTTAATTTAAACGTTAATTGTTTGTTTATTTAACGGAGGCTCGGACACTTTGGGACAGTATTAGTTTCGATGATTCACAAGTATGGGTCACGAAGGCAATGCGGGTGTGTAATTTTCATTATGAAAGAAGCCTTTTTCATAATCTCAGACTACTCAATAGTTCATCGTAAGAATATAAAACTTTCTTTTGTACCATTATGAGCCAAATGATTGTTATATTAATGCTGACCGTTTTTAGTCAATAATTCTCATGTTAAATTTCCATTAGAAAGAATTATATTCATAAAAAACTGTTCCCAGGTCTTTTTCGTACTTCAGAAATTTTTCTCGTACATTTCAGGATCTATTCATACGGCTGCCCGACTTAGTTAAACTTGAAAAAGAAAATTCTTTCATGAGCTGATAAAATATTTGCCTCTTTAGACAACTATTTTGAACATTTTTTGCTCTAATATCTGTAATTTTACCGTTAAAAAAGCTGAAAATCTTGCTCCTACGTCCAACTTCCCGAACCAACTGTCCCGTTTGATGCGAGACGGTTGGCAGTCATATCTATACAACAAGAAAAATCAAGTTGCAGAAGCGCGATTTTTTATAGAATTCATCATATGTCCATCAACAAAATTATTAGAATTATTTTAAAATGGTTTTATTATCTATAAAGACTTAACAAAACTAAAAATATAATATCAAGGTTTATAAAGGGTCGTCCATAAATTACGAAAATCTGTTTTTGAAAAGTTTCGAACCCTACTCCCCCATGCGTACGTAATTATAAGATTATTCATACCCCCTACTCCCTCCCGTAAATATTATACACAACTTCCCCCTGATAAATTCAAATACGTAAATTTTTCTTTAAGTTACTACCATTTTGCAAGTAGCATAAAATTCTTTGCATCTGATTCTTCTTACAGTGTAGCTATAAATCTTATCACTGGCCGCTGTTATGTAGATATTGCGTTCTCTATTTATTTTACTTTGTATAGCGAATTGACGGTTTACATGATTCTCCTAATTCTGTAACAAAATAAAAAACGCTGACAACTGATTTGGCTCTCAGCTTTCTTAAAGAGGCATCAGTCATGTCATATAGTATATTGAATTATTATGCATAGGTAAATATCTGTTGATGGATTTGACAAAATAGGATATATATTATAAAGCAAATTTGCTTGAGAAGTTCATAAACATTACAGTAAGTTTAAATATTAACTGAAAATTAAGTTTTTGAACATAGATTAATTAGATTAAATCCATTGGTGTTTGAGCTCAGATGAGTTACATATAACACAACACACACACGTGCACACACACGCACACATACACACACACATACACACACACACACACACACACACACACACACACACAAACAAACACACACACACGCATGAAATGTTATAAATTTTGTATTCCAATAACTTTTTAGGGTGCCGTTGTTTTTAACGTCTGAAACTTGACTAATTGACTTTCGGACAAAGTGGTTATTCATGTAAGCCTCAGATGTACATGTGAACACTTGAATTTCTATCAGAATTGAAAACTAACAAAATTACTTGATTGTGCTAATTTTCGATTCTGATAACAATTCAAGTGTTTCGTTCTTCATTTTCAATAATACGGCGATCCTGAAAAGGAAATTTTATTTCATGCGTATTTTAAAGGAAATATAAACTTTTTGATATATTACCTTTGTTCAACATTCACACAGCTAAAAGTCACTTATTTTCTAACACGGACATTAAGTCACATATATACACACACGAAATCTTAATACCTTTACTCTTAATAATTCTATGAATAGCCTCAGGCTCTCTTATATATCTGTGATGAACCAAAAAAACGTCTTAAATCCATTTTTTTGAAAAATTGACTTTTTAGTGATTTTGGAATCCGTGCATGCATGGTATATTTTCATATAAGAAGACAAAAGCTTCAAAAGCGCATCTATTATCTCCCTTTCTTCATAATATATGCTTATCTTTTGCATAGGTTTAAATGACAATTTAAAAATTCACAGATATACACTGTAGCTATCAATCATACACGTACTCACACTTATAATAACACAACACAATTACACCTCTTGCGAATCCTCGCAGAATTCAGGAATTGAATCTTCAATCTTTCTAGTTTCCCACAAGCGAAACCCCGGATTTTAAGTTTAATACCAGTAGTAATGTATATTATCAATATCTTTGTCTGTATTTACTTTTGCATAGAGTACTGTTTTATACCAGAAAATAGTACGTACGAGATGTTCAAAGCGAATGATAAATCTATAAAAGGACATGAAAGTACAGATAGACTTGTTTTTATATACCTTTTTAAAGCAGGCTTAGTCAATATCGTCGAATATGGTGAATATTTTCAAAATAATCTTTTTGCAATGTATTATTATAAAGATTGGGTTACCCATGTATGTAATATATACAGCGCACCTACTATCTATTAACAAAAATAGAATAATAAATAATAACTACATTTTTCTATGTACTACTATTATATCGGCGGCCCTTACGAAGACTAGCACATTTTAAACTGCCTCGAAGAGTAGCACATTTAGAAATCTGCCACGAAGACTAGCACATTCCATCCTTCTCCCACGAAGAGTAGCACTATTCGCCGTTCTCCCACGAAGACTAACACATTTGGCAATTCTGCCACGAATACTAGCGGCGAATCGGGTTGATTCTTTTTTTTTTTAGATTCGGGTAGGGCACTAGACCCTTTTGGTACTCAAAAAATGATCGGTTTACCCGAGAAAATCAGGCTACCCGAATAAATAAAAGTAGCCTGAAAGAATCAAGCGGCAGAAAATCGCCAAATGTGCTAGTATTCGTGGCAGAATTGCGAAGTGTGCTAGTCTACGTGGGAAAATCCTGAAAAGTGCTACTCTTCGTGGGAAAATCCTAAAAAGTGCTAGTCTTCGTGGGAAAATTGTGAAACGTGCTAGTCTTCGTAAGGGCCATCGATATTCTATGTACTAAAATATTTAATTAAAGAATTCATAGGGGAGAGTAGCACACGTTGAATCAATGTACACAATGGAACATTTTATCTATTTTTATTTTAAAAGAAAATAAATATAGAAATCATTAAGTATTAGTATAATCACAGTTTAAATGACGCTCAAAGCCGAAATTTGGAAAATCTAAACTAAATATCAGTACTGTTTTTATAGATTTGAAATCTTTTGATATATATCTCTTTTAAAATTCAATAAAAAAACACTATAAAGATTGTGTACTGCTCCCTGTAAAAGTACGATACTAATATTCACCACTAAATGGCGTGCAACTGTGTTTTGCTGTGCGTATACGGTGGTTCACAATGTATTTAAACACTTTGTTGGTTCAACACTTTCTGCTTGCACTGTACTGGATTTTCTGGTAAACACTTCAAGCTTCTCCATTAGTGCCACAGCAAAATACAGATGATATGCTGTTTAAGCTACAACTACATTGTACATTCCTTTTTAAGCGGCTGTAGTAACCGAGCGCGAGGTCTAACCGTAAATACATTCCTTTGAATTAACAACTCCAAACAATACTAAAATTCTTAGCGGTATAAGAAGGCTCGTAGCTAACAACTCGCTGCTCGACAAACAGAATGGCAGCAAAAAAACGGGAAAAAAGTCGAGGAAGAGGCATTACAAGGGGATAAAAATGTTTCAGTAGTTTTGTGCATTGAGCGGGGGTGGGTGTTGCACGAAGCAGGTAGACGCGAGAACTGGGCTGCAGAGAAAAAAGCGAGCCGGCCGTTTGAGAGCGGCTTAATTTCCGGACAAAAAACGGCGTGCGCATTCTTTTCCCTTTCGGCCGGCTGCTCAGTTGGATGGATTCGCCTCTGTATTCGCGGAGCTGTATGGAATAGTGCGGTCATTGTTCGCTGAAAGCTTCGTCGCGTAGTCTCTCTTGTATTCTTTTAACTCGCGCGTACTCGTGCTGTTCAACTTGTTTCAAACTATTCCCCTTTTTACTTTTTTTTCGACTTTATTCGCATTCTAAGTTGTCGATACAGTTCTTCGCCTTATTTGTAAAGATAATAAATGAATGGCCCGTGAAAGATCACACCGTCCGTAACGCGGATAAGTAGAAAAAGGTCGAGTATAACCAGACATTTAGTTTCAGGTTTTCACTTTTACTTAGTTATTTTGATGGGTCAACTTTTATTGTTCTTACTTTTCATCATTCTCTTACAATTTTTAGAATTTTAGCAACACGTCAAAACCTATGTAGGGGAGAGTAATCCAGTATGACCAATAGCTATTTTAGCTGTAACTTTTGTGTAGCAAGGTGAAAATGAAAATTTAAAAATGGAATTAGTTGTATGAATGGACCTTTTCGACGTAGTAAATTAGTTTTCGCCAAAGTTAATAATCTGAGTTAAGTATTAATTAATAACGAAAAATGAAGGTTTTGAGTTTTTGGAAAAAGTTTTTAGAAGAGTATTTTTGGTCTAAATGCTTTAAAATTGTGCTTCAAAGATAGGTAAAAGTTATAAAATAGTATGTTGTTTAAATCTATTTTAATTTAAATCATATTATATATGAAATAATTAGAGTTTAATTAGCTTATATACTGGGCATGTATTTAACCCTCGGGAAATAATTTTTTAAACGGAAATTAACATCTTTTTCCGATAATATTGAATAGAACTATACCATACATCTAATACAGCATATAAAGTACTGCCATTTTGCGGTATGAGCCTAATAGCCATGGGTGGTCATACTGGGAGGTTATACTGGGGGACTCTCCCCTATACAGCGCTAGATGAATATTCGTGATATTTTTTTTTTACTATCAGAAGCCTTTGAAGTGTATTGACAATGAGATACAATGTTATTAAAAAAGAAACAATTTCATTTTATAAATTTTGCTTTTCTTTTGTAAATTTAATTGGTTTTAATAATCAACTTACAAAGAGCGAATTTATGGGTCCTAATTTCTGCTAAAACTTTAAGAATTATTAGCTTGCGTACCCAGATATGAATCCCATTAGTGCCTGTAGTTTGATTAACTAAATCCTAGATTTTATTTTAATTTTGAAACTTTTTATTTAACAATATTTATTTTCTATTTTGAGATTGCTTGAATATGTGTCAAATTTATCATAAAAACAATTATCCTTTAAGTTTTATCAGAATCCAGAACACACCCATATATAACACCCAATCTTTTCTCAATATTACCACAAGATTGTTTTTACAGATTTATCAGTCTTCAAGCAATATTGCCATGACTCATTATGTCGGTTCTTACATTGTATAAGGTGCAGGAATAGAAATAATCAAATTAAATTATAACCTTACTGAAATAATTTCACGCGTTTCGTCCGAGATCCGCCTACTGGACTCGTCAGTGAGGCTACGTAGACAGTCTATGGCTTAGACGACAAAATTTAATAAAACATATAAACTTACGTATTGACAATCATACCAATGTTACTTGAAGATTTTAGCAAGGTTTTATTGATCATGTAGCACGGCGCACACCTTCAAATTCTAATTTAAAAGAATTTTATTATTCATGACTATTTGCCTTAGTCCATTCGATGACTTTTTTTCGTTGAAAATGAACTTGTCGCAAAGTTATTTCCAGCGGATTGACTCGAATTTTTTTTATATTTAGTACATGTATACTATACCTATCCTACCAAAATTTTAAGCTTCTACCTACATTTTTCAACATCATAATTTTAAATTTTATAATTTTATTTTATAATTATTAATTTTAATAAAAAATTCATTGTAAGTGTTATTATTATTGTTTAAATGTATAAATAACTATGCCCAGTTTGGGCCCTGAGTCAGCAATTATGAAACTTATAATAACCAATAGGCGAGCACTTGAGAAATTCGAAACAAAAGGTTTTAAATCCTTAGTGGAACTCTGGTGTATTTTGAATTTAATATTTCCCTCTCCAGATTCCATTCTCTCAAAAGAGATTTTTAATAAAAAAAAGGTATTGTGATTATATAGGATTATTAGAAATATCATCAAAATAGCTGTAGGATATACCTCATTCTTTTAAATGTATTTCAATTTACCAACTTGATACTATTTAATGAGGTTGTATGTGCAGATATATGTCATAAAAAAACAAACATTTTTTACTACAATTTAATCTCACATAATGGTTTGAAAGTCAATATATTATGAAATAAGGGGCTTTTGTCAAACTAAAAAATTGTTTCTCATATTATACTATGAGAGCAAATCATTACATTCATTTTATTATTCAAGGTATATATCTACTCATACCACCTTCTTAAGGGGGGGTTATCATATAATACGTGCAGAATTCTGGTACTCTCCTTGCCAGTACCTCCATTCATATCACAGAAAGCAACGAAGAAAGCAAATTCCATGCAAACTCCCTATTACTATCTGTCAACTTGAGCGTCAAGTAATTAGTTTGAACTACAGAAGCATAAAGCGCGATGAGCCATTGTTCGTCAATTTCGTGAATCGGTCTGGCTCCGTCTCCACCTCCGCGTTGCGTATAATTCCGGAAGCATTCGCTCGGCTACCGCTATCGGCGTTTCCAGCTCGACCGTCCTATCGTTTCCTGGGTGTGCGGCGGGCACTCGGGAAATTAATTGCCGGAAATAAAGCGCACGCGCGCAACCCGACGCACCGCGCGCAAACATTTTATCTCGCGGGAATTTATGAGGCTGCAGCCGCGCGAAGAGCGCCAAATTTTATTATGAAAATTGAATTTCAACCCTGGCGCGCCGTTGAAATCTATCGAGGATCCGCGTGTTTTTCACCTTTGACGTTTAACGGATGATGCATGACTGCGGTGTTGATGATAACGCTACGGACACTTTCGCGCTCAATAACCCGGAAACTCGCGCGCTTCTTGAGTGACATTTGTTAGTTACTTTGTTAGCTCCGCGCTAATGAATAATCATGCGATGGCGAGCAAAGTTTAATTGTTGCGACTGTCGACGCGGACAAATGAGAATTTGGAATTTGCATTATGAGATTTTACACGTACCTAGCTTCAATTGAAGGATTCAATTGTGAGAATACATTTTTGCTTTCTGTTTCAGCAACATGAAGCTGGATTTCATGGACAGAGAAAAAGGCCTGGAACTGTTTGGAAAGTTCATACGTACAAAGAATATTGAAAATCTCCAGGGCGAACAAACGAGAGCTGGCTCCGAACAGGTTTATTCGGCCGGCTCGAAACAGAAACTACAGGTAAAAACACTTAAACTTTCGGACGAAGCACGTACCCGCTACTGCGAGAACTGCTTTTACAGTAGTTAAGATTCACGACCTACATCTTTACAAATTGTGTATAAAATCCGTTCGTAATAGCAAAACTGACAAACACACTTAGGAAACATAAGAGAAATTAATTTACACGCTTGAGCGTCCTCGTGATTTACGAGCGATACCAGCGGCAATAAAATCCGTACAAATCTCCAACTTACTAACGAACTTCGCACCTCGGATCGCGAGCGGGAGATTGCGTTCTCGCAAATCTACCGCCAACATATTTCATTGGCGATCGAAGTGTTATACGAATACACGCGCATTTTCCGAGGCCTTCTCTCAACCCACGGCCGAAAGTTTTACCGCGTTGTCTCGTCCCGCAAAGTCGTTGGATGTAAGCCATATATATATATATATATATATATATATATATATATATATATATATATATACACACAGATCTATAGCCGCTAGCGCCGCAAGGCGTAACTTACTTGTTCCGCAGCTGCCGCTCCGCTTTTCGTGTCTCTTTCTCCGCTCGCTCTGCGCGCGAATGACGTCAAAGCCTCGCGCCTCTTTCCCCGCGCTCGCGACCTTACCTATAAACTGAGACACACGAGCGTAGCCGAGAATCCGCAGAGGAAGGGCTGCTATGGGACGAGTTTCCTCCAAGATTTTTCGAATTTCTTGGAAACTAGGGACGATGCGCGTCTTCCGCTGCCGCTGTAACCGGAGAAAATTTGTAAAATAGACAACTCCGATAATTGATTTGAATGTATCGTGCACAATTCATTCATATATCTCAATTGCTTTATCGATATTCTTCTTTTCTTCTTTTCGAACGCTTTCCAGACCTTATCAGTTTCTTTAGACTCAGCATCGTTACGAATGTCATTTGATTTATTATTCAAAGAATGGAGCGCCAAAGCGCGGTGTGCACGGAATAAAAGGAAGGTCCGTGTTTGTCGCGCGTAACAAAGAAATAAATTGACTCCTGGAACGCTCGCTCGTCTATCTATGCATCTTTGCAGAAGTGTTAAAATGCACGGCGCTCCTCGAGAATTGGAGAATTTCCAGTTTTCATTCGTTATTTAACGCCTGTCTCGTTTACGAGTACCTGCGCGCGAGTAGCCGCGCGCTAGATTACTTACCCTTCGCTCTCGAGCGCGATACGCCACTACCAGTTCCGCGCTTATTCTTCCTCTTCTTATCGTTCCTCCTGCTCTTTTTCGTCAAGACCACATTTAATTACAACTGCTTTTACACTTGCGAGCGCCTGATATTAACTTTCATCATTTTAATTAGGCCGCGTGGCGTTATGAATCTTTCGACGCTTTCAATTTCGTTGTCTCCACTCAAGACATGCTTCAATTTAATTACAGTCTTAGTTCTTTAGGAATTAAGTACGTCTTGGGAAAATTTGAAGGAGTTCTTTTTATTATGACTTTTTAAACTGTCTTTGCTGTATTGAGTGTATTGTAAACGTTATATGTTATTGTAAGAGTTTTCATTTTACCAGCTATCCTTAGATCAGTAGATAATGTATATGACTGGTCAGACGACCCAACATTTTTTTTACCTGTTAGACAAACTAAACTATATCGATTATTATTGATAATTAATATAAGCAGCTAATTATTTTACTATTATTGATAAATAATTATCTAAATGTATCGTTTTTATTTATTACCACGTATTAGCGTCTATAACTGTGCTTGCCGTGCTATCTTTGAAAACACGCTGAAATAAAAAGCCGAAGTACAAGAAGAAGAAAAAGTGCTGGCAATTTTCACGCGCGATCGCGCGAGAGTTCGAGTTTATATAAATAGAGCCATGTACGAATTGCCAGAGTTTGTAGACAGTAGCAGCGCCAGTGGCAATTACTCGAAGCGCGCCACTCGGGAAAGTTTGGCACGCGCACCCGCGCGCGGCTCAATGAATCGCGTGCCGGCGCCGAATAAAGTCCTTCGCGCTTTCACGCACCGCTTCCCCATCGCGTTCGAGAGGGCGGCAAACTTCCCCGGAGTCACTTGGCCGGAAGATTATATCCTTATGAGGAACGAATTCTTTTCATTGCAGGGCATACTTTTGCCAAGAGTTTTGCTTGTATTTCTCATATTCGTGTGTACAGAATTTCTTTGCCTCATACCCTTGAGCTAATTATTTCGGTATTTTAACTCCAAAATTTTACAGAGAGACAAAGGTTTCTTGCGATTAAAGATTAGTGCAGTAGAATTTGCTTATACTGGTAATTTTTATAGCTAACGAGAAAATCTAACTGTATAAAGCACGAAATCTTATAATAAATCACCAAATATTTGGTATAAATGATTTGTTGCTCCAAATAAATAAATATTTAAATTATAATATTCAGTGATTGAAGCACGCGATATTCAATCTTGTCAGAGCTGATGGTTGGATTTTTCGCAACATTGACTTTCAGGAGTTCTTGAGAATCGTAGCTAACGATTTCCCACTAGTGGGAAATACTGAGCGGCGATGGAATCGAATTTGTAGCATATAGCGTATAGCGAGTGAGAGTAATTTATGCGAATGGAGTTCTAATGTTGGAATATGGCTTTTGTGGAATTTTAGAAGTGCCTGACGACTCTGGACCTGACGTCCCTTGGTGTGGGATCATGCGTTGGGACAGGGATGTATCTTGTTGCCGGGATGGTGGCGCGGAGCGTCGCGGGCCCCGGCGTCGTCATCTCCTTCATAATAGCAGCCATTGCATCCATTTTTTCCGGTGAGCCTTAATTTTTAAATTTATTGTTATTACATATAATTATTTTATCATAATAAAATATGTAATTTGTGAAAGCTTCTTTCATTATTATAAATATGTATCTATATATATATATATATAGAAATTATATATATATATTTGAAATTTATTTTCGTAAAAAGTGTTAATATATATATTTGTACATTTTTTCATTTAAACACTTTTTACGGAAATAAATTGCAAAAGTAATTTCTTTAAAAAAGCAATTTAAAATTTAATTATGAATGCAACTTTGAATATAGAACGTCAGTACTTGTGTATATTCGTTTACTTCCTGAACGTTATAATTTATTTTATCGCGAATATCCGAACATCCTGACTCATGGACTTTATTATATTTCATTAATAACAATAGTAATATATGTTCATAAAGTTTATATTTTATCTAGTTCTGATCCGCGTACTAAAAATAGAAATTATGTGAATTTAAAGAGGATACCCATGGGTATAGTCTATGCCAACTCCATCAGGTATAACATTGATAGGGGACCTATAAAATTGATATGAGCATGAATAATTATTAAATTTTAAGCATTTAAACAAGGTATCCTTCTTTATAAAGTGAAAAACATAAACAAGAATCGATTCTCTTAATTTTGACTGCATACTTGATGTCTTAAAATATCTTGATATTTTCACTTATTTTATTGGGTTTGACTCTTTTTTATAGTTTCCGTTTTATAAATATATATTCTTTTTTAATAATATTTATTTCTTTTAAATAAATAGTTATTTAATTATTAATAATAATAACAAATATTTATTTAAATTAATTCTATCAAATCCAAACAAGTTTTGTTTTTCGAGAGTCACGTGTGTTTTAAGCTCGCGGAAAATGTTGTTTAATCGTTATAATGATTTCTAAAGCGTTTAACTCTTTTAGTTGGATACACAGTAAACCAATGATACTATTAGATATGAAAAAAAAAAAAGTATTTTCTGTAAAATTCAAATTAATTATGCCAGATCGACAAAGCTAGCATTGTGGACAAAACCAATGCGTATGGCGATACTAATTTTTCCTTAAGGTGATGCGAAACCCACTAATAACCGACAACTACAAAGAATGACTTTTTTGATTTATCAATTTTGAGTAACTATATCTCTGGAAAATTTTTTTCCAATCAAAAATTACAACCTTTCAGAGAGATATTTTCTCTAAGTTGAGAACTAAATGAAAAAATCGTTTCCCCGTATTTGTCGGTAATAGGGGATTTATCATCAACTTAAAACCTTAAAATAAAACTTTTCTTTTGTAATTCTATCGATTGGTAGTTGTTTAAAAACACATAAAGCAATAAGTACCATCGATTTTAAACTATACCGCTAAAAATTATATTTAGAGCTTTTTTTCACTTTGATAAGTTATTCGAGGTAGATGATATCCTGGACATTAGAGGGTTAAAAGCTGGTTAAAGCCCAGAAAGATATCTACCGGGGGAAAAAATTGTTATTGATTAGAATGACATTTTTAAATTATATAAAAGATAAAACTATCCTAAGTAGAGTAACATAAAACTAACACATTTACAAGAGTATACTAAAAAGAAGCATATATAACTATTATAAGTAAAAATGTTAATAAACTAAGTTTGATATGTTAGAAAACGAGTGAAAGTAACACTCGAGTAGTAACGCAGCAGCGGTGATTTGATTATGATTACAGGGGCGTGTTACGCCGAATTTGGAGTTCGAGTGCCTCACACGACGGGCAGCGCGTACATGTACAGTTATGTGACCGTAGGCGAATTAATAGCATTCATAATTGGATGGAACATGGTGCTGGAGTACCTGATAGGTACGAGTGCGTGTGCCTGTGCCCTTAGCGCCTGCCTCGACGCCCTGGCGAACGGCGCCGTTTCCGGGGCTATCGGCGATACCTTCGGTACCTTTTTTGGTAAGTCACTTCGCTTGAACATTTTTGCGGGCCAAAATTTGAAGCATTTTATTATTAGAGAAAATGCATGTATCTGTGACGAAAATAGGGGTTTTTAAAAGAATTTTCTCGTGCAAACCTATTTCATTAAACCTGTTTGAAATCGAAGGTAACATTTTTCTAAGTTATACGGCTGATTATCAGTGAATTGTTAAATTTGGAGTCCAAAATTTATCAAATTTTAACTTTATTTAAAAAGGTGTATTATTGTATTACGTTGAAAGAAAACACTCTTAAGGTGAGGCGAAAGCCACCGGTCACCGACAAATACGAGGATACACTTTTCTCATTTCATTTTCAATTTTGAGTAAATATCTCTATGGAAAGTTGTTGATCCAACCAAAAAGAACAACTTTTCATAGAGATATTTTCTTAAAATTGAAAGATGAATAAAAAAAATGGTTCCCCGTATTTACCAGTAACAAGGTATATAACACGGGATTTAGCATCACCTTAAAGTACGTAATTATGATAGGAAAACTTTTAGTTTTTAAATTAAATCCTTATGGAATTTAACATGGGAACATTTATTTTTACCACGGTGGTGACGTTGCCACGGAGGTGACATGTTGTATGTAGACTGTTCTTATTTAACAACCTAATTATGCCATCATCATTCCGCATACATTTACTTTTAATATAGTAAGTATACTAATACAAAAAATACTTTTTAACCGGTAAAGTTTTGAACTAACCGCAGATTTGAATACCATGCAAGTGACTGAAAAATTCGTACCTTCCTTATTCTCATAAAGAATGGTCCCAATCCAAAAAATGGTGCAACTGTCCGCGTGACGGAACTGTTGTGATTTTTATTTCATATGTCCCTAATTTGAAATAACGATGCTAGGTGGCGCTGTATATCAAAGTTTAAAATTTATTCGTTAAGGTAGTTTACTGGTGACAATAAGATTCAAAAGTCAATTTATATTATAAATCATCATTCAACGGCGTTACTTATAACTTAAGATCTTAAATTTATTAATTAACATGTTAAAATATTAAAAGCAACCTAAAAGTTTTGACTTAAAGCAGAAATCTGAAGTGTGGTAAAAACTTTTCTACAGACTATACCACAATATAGATATACTAGTAACCCCGGCAACAATGTTTACTTAACCATATCTTTGATAGGAGACCTCAAACTATATTTTTTTTGTTTTATGTAATATGGCTAGTAATTCCTTACAACATATTAGATTTTTAGAACAACATATATTTTATTTATGCGGCTATAAATTAAAATCGATTACCCAGTGAATATCCCTAAATTTCGAAATAATTTGAATTTTTGCAAAATCGACGGACAAAATACTAATATTTTTTTCTTTAAGGGGGGGCCGTATAGTCAGCGACGAACGCTGACGGGTACCCAGCGCCACTCGTGAGGTAGCGGCCAAAATGAAAAAATGCTAACCCGAATAAAAGCCTTCTTTACCGATAGACGTGCGCATACAAATTTTTGTGGAATTGATTCGAGGCGTCATCTGACGGTCAGATATGCATTTTCATATGCATTTGTGCTCATTTCAAGATATGAAATTTTTTATATACATATATAATTTAGCTATAATCAAATTTATTTAAAATTTTATATGTATTTATTAAATTTTGAAATACATATTTATGTACATATTCTGATGAATATTTTGTATTTTTATGTACATAGTTTCTAAACGCATATGTAATATTATATGTATTTTTTACATATTTATATAATATTCTGATGAATATAGTAAATACTTTTTTTTTATATACATATTTTTATGCGCACTTATATTTTTATGTACATCTATATAATATTCTACTTGATATTTTGTTTTTTATTGTACATATTTTTTAAATGCATTTGTAATATCTTACGCATATTTATTTTTATATACATTTTATTTTATACATGTAATATTCTGATGAATATTTTATTTTTTATATACATACTTTTTAAATGCATTTATATAAGATTCTATGAAATATTTCGTTTTTTATACACATTCTTTTGACATGCATTGTTATTTGTATGTACATTTATATAATATTCTGACGAATATTTTGTTTTTTATGCACATACTTTTAAAATGCATTTTTTTTATGTACATATCTTTTAAATGCATTTTTAATATTTTACACATTTTTATTATTATGTACATTTTATTTTATACATGTAATATTCTGATGAATATTTTGTTTTTTATGTACATACTTTTAAATGCATTTGTAACATTTTATGCATTTTTATTTGTATGTACATTTATCTAATATTCTACGGAATATTTTGTTTTTATATCCATTCTTTTCACATGCATTGTTATTTGTATGTACATTTATATAATATTCTGGCAAATATTTTATTTTTTATGTACATACTTTTAAAATGTAATTTTATGTTTATGTACATATTTTTCAAATGCCTTAGTAATACTTTATGCATTTTTATATGTATGTTTATATAAAAACCGCCCTCTGGATCGAGCTTTAAACTGAAAGTTCTCTATTATTTATTTATTGTTAAAGACCCTTTTGAAATTCGATGATAATAACAGTTATAAGGAAGTTTTCCGCATGGATAAAATGTGGAGACCGGAGACACCGGAGTTATGAAACGGAGAAGTACCACAGGTTGTCGTAACAAAATAAAAATACATGCAGGATCGCAAAGCGTTGCACGGAGGGACAGTGTTACACTCAGCGCACCCTGGACGTCCATTCTGCTAGAAAGTCGGTCTTGCGTGAGCGCACCATTAGTCGCATGTTGTGTTTTCACAACCTAGCGCTTCCCTCTACCAAAGTCATGCATAGTGTAGTGCTTTGTTAGTCCTGCTCAACGTGCTTAATGTTTGCTGGCCTTCTACTACATTGCTTCCAAACTTTTCGGTACTCTCCGGTTCCCACATTTTTTTCCATCAGCCTATTTTAGATAATATTAAGGGGGTAAAAGGGAGTCTATGCCTGCAAAAAATAGAAAAATGATTAGTGTTTATGCGTGATATAAACCAACGTAATTTTAGAAAATGATTTTTATATTTGAAAATATACTTCCAATAAAATATTTGACTTCTTTTAAAGCTCTCTATCTTGCACATGACTCAAATTAGCAGTCCTTGAGAATAAATGTACCACTTTTACTCTAACATGAGTTTGCCGTAACTTTTCTCTGTAAGAAATGGTCCATGCAAGTTTATTCATCGATAATATTGTTTCAATTAAGGGTCTACATGGCTGAGACAATTACCATGTAAACAAATTTAAGATAGAGCTAAAAAGGTTATAAATTACTAAAAAAAAATCAGATGATTTTATTACATTTTAATTAAATTTTTTAATAGTGTATAAAAAAATAGGTAGTTGCTGGCTTCTTATAAATTTTAGTGGCCATAGCCATAAAAACTACGTATTATTTTAAACAATAATCCCCATAAATATATTTGAATGGACAATTCCTTGGAAATAAAACCCATGGAAGACACATGTAAGAGTAAAAGTGATGTATCGGTGCTGAAATAGTATAAATTGAATAATATGTACCAGATAAAGAGCTGTAAGAGAGACAATGTTTTAGTAGAAGTGTATTTTCAAATATAAAACTCATTTTTAAAAATTACCTTAATTCTGTACATATAAACACTATTAATTTATCCTTTTTGCAGTTATTTACATCCTTTTACCCTGTTAATGATATTACAAATAAAACGTATTATTGTTTCAAAATGTTTTCAATAAACTAAATTTATATAATTAAGATGATTGAACAATTTTAACCGAATAGAAATCGTACTAAATAAATTTAGTCCTGTACTGTAATTGGCTACCTCCCCCCTTCCCTGCTAACAAAATGAATTATTCTACCTTCCCATTAAAAGGGGAAAAGCATATCTAAGCCTGCTAATAACAGAAAAGTGATTTATTTTAATATGTGACAGAGTTAGGTTATTCAAAAAATGAGTTCTAGGTTTGAAAATATACTTCTAATAAAACATTACTCCTGTTAGAGCTCTACATCGTAGACATAACTCAAATAAGCAGCGCTGGAATCTAAGTGAATCACTTTCACTCTTACATGAGTTTGCCGTACATTTTCTCTGTGAGGGATGGTCCAAACAAGATTATCCATCGATATTATTGTTTCAATCAAGGACCTACATGGCTGTGACGTTTAACATGTAAAAAAATTTCAGTACAAAGCTTATAAAGTTATAAGTTACTGATCAATCAAATGCTTTATAATAAATTTTAATACTATTTTTTAATATAGTGTAAAGAAATTAGGTAGTTGCTTGCTTTTTATAAATTTTAGTGGGCATAGCCATAAAAACTATTATTTTTAATAATAAACACCATAAACATACTTAACATAATCAAAAAGTAGGTAGTTGCTTTGCTTATTTTTATAAGTTTTAGTGGCCATAGCTTTAAAAACTATTATTTTAAAAAATAATCCTCTTAAATATACTTGTATGAACCATTCATTGCAGAGAAAACCTACCTAAAACTCCTACTCATGTAGGAGTGAAAGTGATGTATCGGGCTGATCCCACTGCTCATTTGAATTATGTAGCAGATATAGAGCTGTTAGAGGAAAAAAATGTTTTAGTACAAGTATATTTACAAACAAAAAACTCATTTTTTAAAATTACGTTAATTCTGTTACATATAAACACTACTCATTTTACCCTTTGGCAGGCATACACATCCTTTTCTAACTTAAAAAATGATAAATAAAACATTAGAGCTTAAAAAGACCTTTGAAAATTGCCTCTTCCTTGATGCGTGCAGCACACACACACACACACAAACATACACACAGATATATGCACAGCTGGGTGCTGGTCCAGGCTTTTTCCTTCACTCACTTTTCAGCGTACAATTGAGAACTCCATAGACTCCAATGGCATCTTCGTCGTTACATTGCAAAATTAGCCGCACCACCACCACCAGCATTGGTGCTAGCTGAGGCACAACGTGGAGTATGATTACTTTGGTTTCACTGCATGCATTAGAGTGGCCTCCGGCATTCTCTTCCATCTCCATTATCAGTAATCTATCTGAAATTTCAACTCAACAGAATATTTAGAATCCTGCTGAATATGAGATGGTAGTTAGAGTTTCTCTTACCTGATTGAGAGCACTAAGGAGCAGATGCTGGTCCACCTAGGCTGGAATGGGTGCAGTCCTGGACACTCAAGAATCCTACTGCATCTGCAGACTTGCTGATCTAGATGATGGACACTCCGATGCAGCATTATAATTTGGTTTTGGTTATCCTCCCAGTCGCAACTACTACCACACCGTTCATGAACATATCTGGAAACGATTGACTTAATAAAACTATCAGGCTAAGTATTAGTAACCTGGTCTTACTTAGATATCAACAATGGAACAGTTAAACTACCACGAAGACTATTCTAAGTAGCAATGACAAGCCAACCTAACCTCCATGTAACCTTATACGGCCCCCCCTTAAAGAAAAAAATATTAGTATTTTGTCCGTCGATTTTGCAAAAATTCAAATTATTTCGAAATTTAGGGATATTCACTGGGTAATCGATTTTAATTTATAGCCGCATAAATAAAATATATGTTGTTCTAAAAATCTAATATGTTGTAAGGAATTACTAGCCATATTACATAAAACAAGAGAAATATAGTTTGAGGTCTCCTATCAAAGATATGGTTAAGTAAACATTGTTGCCGGGGTTACTAGTATATCTGTTCGGGTAGGGTTATCCACGGCTTCTCGACTCCGATGAGAATCACTCGGAAGGGTTTAGACGAGCGGGAGTAAAGGAGAAAGAAGTGAGGTAGATGCGATGTGCGTTGACTAGCGTTTATTTCTCTATATACAGTATTTACAAAAGGGGCGCACGCCAGAACTGTGGCGCGCGTGAGAGCGTGGGCTATGGCTGCGATAGCGCTTGCGTGCCACACGCGGACTGAGCTAGTCCTGCTTCGGTGCAGGGAGCGAAAGCCTACTCGAACACTAGTATAGCTCGCGAGGCTCGAGCGTTTGCTTCCGTGAACGGCGTCGTTGCTGGTCCGTCGGTAATTCAGGCTGCGATAGCCTTGGCGGGCTAGCCGATGTCGCCACAGCCACTCCCCCCCTAGAGGCTGTCTGGTTTGACAGGCAGGGTGGTTGCACCTGCGGTGCCTGTTGCGAGTTCTCTGGGAGCTGGAAGGTGACTGAGCGAGTAGCTTGTCGCTGGGCTGGTGCCGGGCAGCTCGGCTCTTCGGTCGAGATGTAGGCCGGCTTCAGCATGTCGGTCAAGACTGTCCTTGGCACCCCGTTGAAATCCAAAAGAAATCTTTTTGAGTCGAGGCGCCGCAGGACACGATGAGGGCCTGTGTAAGGCTGTGCCAAAGGCGGCTTGATCGCGTCGACACGCTTGAAAACGTGGGTACAGCTGTCCAGGTCCCTGTGAACAAAAGGTTTGGTTTTGATGTGGTGGGAGGTGGGAGTTGGCTGTAGGAGTCGGAAATGGGATTGGAGTTTTTCTAGGAAAGTTTGAGGGTTTGAAGGGCCTTCTTGTGTGACGAAGAATTCGCCGGGTATCCGTAGAGTCGTTCCTAGGAGTAGTTCCGCTGGTGACGCTTTCAGGTCCTCTTTGTATGCTGTTCTGAGGCCGAGCAGCACTGTTGGGAGACGCTCCGTCCATGGCGTCTGCGGGCTGCACATCAGGGCTGCTTTTAAAGTACGGTGCCAGCGCTCAATCATCCCGTTCGACTGCGGGTGGTAGGGAGTGGTGCGTAGCTTCTTTGCACCGATGAGCTTGGCGAGTGAGGTAAACAGAGCCGACTCGAACTGCATCCCTTGATCCGAGGTTATTGTGAGTGGCGTGCCGAAGAGCGAGATCCATTCTCTGTAGAATGCGGCGGCTACCGTCTCCGCTCGCATGTCCTTAAGAGGGATCGCTTGAGGCCATCTCGAGAAGTGATCGATGATGGTTAGGCAGTAGTGGTAACCGTCGACTAGAGGCAGCGTGATGAGATCCATATGGATATGGTTGAATCTGCCGTCTGGAACCTCGATACTGTTGGGTGGCGTCCTCGTGTGACGATGAATCTTTGCACGCTGGCATGGTATGCACTGGCGCATCCACAGTATTGCATCTTTTTTCTGTCCAGGCCAGATGAATTTTTCTTTTAGGGCTTTTGAAGTGACACGGCCGCTTGGGTGCGCGAGGCCGTGTATGACTTCGAATGCCATTTTGCGTAGCTCTTTTGGCAGATACGGGCGCACGACACCAGAGGAGATGTCGCAGAACAGTCGGTGCCCGTCGATAATTAGCGGCTGTAGGTTGAGCGACGTGTTGTTGTTGACGTCCTTCAGCTTTTCGTCTGCTGCTTGAGCTACGCGAATGGTCTCGGCGTCCAGAGTCGTTGGCATCGTGATTGCGTTAGGCCGTCACGCTGCCGTCTCTTCTTGGCGGCGGAGTAGGGCAGAATGGAGAATACGGACCCGCTGTCGACAAGAAAGCGTGTGCCTGACATGCGGTCCGTCACGTGCAGTCGATTTTCTCTTCGTGCAGGCTTGGTGGTGGTGCAGGTGACGTCTGGGCTGCCGTCTGTCGCCTGGTCAGGCGGCAGCTCTACATGTTGTCCGTCCGGTTGGATGCGGGCGCCGCTGAGGAAGAACAGGGCGCGCGGCAGCGCTTCGCCTCTGCGCCGTAGCGGCTGTGGTAGTAGCACATCCCACCTTGGCCGTTGCGAGGTTGGGATGGCGAGCGCGAGTGTCGTGCGCCTTCGTTGTACCTGCCTCTGCTGTAGCTCCGGCTTTGAGAGAGGCGCGACAGCTTGTGCTGGACGTCCCTTGACACGGAGATCAGTTGCGTCAGCAGGCCCTTGATTTCTGCCATCTCGGAGCATTTCTGCACGCCGCAGACCTGCTGTTGAGAGGCGGTGTCTCCATTGCCGACTGCATATGAGCCTGGAGCGACGGGGTTGTCGACCAGTATGTCGGCTGCTGCAATTAGATCGGAAATATTACCCGTCGTGAAAATGTTTAGGTTAAGGATATTTGTTGCGTGCCGCGGTAGAAGCGCGAGCCATTTGACGCGGAGTACGTCGTCGGTGGCTTTGTCGCCTGCGAGCGATTGCATCTCGCGGTATAGCTGCGACGGCTTCTTGTCCCCGAGCTCCAGCTGATTGACGACTCAGAAAATCGACTGAGAATACGCGCTTTCAACGTCTCGTATTTTTCTTGGGCCGGCGGTGTTTTGAGAAGGTCAGCGACCTCCATCAGCGCACCCGTGTCGAGCGCGCCTATCGTTAGATGGAACTTTGACTCGTCCGCGCGGATTCGGTTTACCTGGAATGTCGATTCTATTTGGTAAAACCATAGTTGCGGCTGCTCACGCCAGAACGGGGCTAGTCGCACGGTCCCAATTGCTGCGACGTCTGAGCTTTCCTGTGCTGCATGATCGTCGTTGGGCATGGTGAATGATGTCCCTGTTTGGTTGGCAGCAGTGGAGGTTCCGGCAAGCGTTTTCGCGGGCTCGTGCTCCGGCTTGTTCGTGTTGCTTACTTGCTTCTCCGGCGTTGAAGTGCCGCTGCTGTCCCCTTGTGGAAGCGTGGCCACACTTGGAGAATTGGCGGGAATCTTTTCGGTGGAGATTTGCTCCGGCGTGGCCGTATTGGGCGACTTGGCGGGAATCTCCTTGATGGTCGCGTTGAGGTCCTCTAGGTCGCTGGAGTTGCCGTCGGAGAGGTCGTCGTCGAGAGAAAAGGGAGCCGGGCGGTTGCCGGCGTCCTTGCCGTTTGCCTGCGAGGTTTTTCGGTGATGTCGGGAAGGAGGCACTGGCGTTGAGGTGCCGCCGGGCATGCCGCGCTCGCTAGAAGCGTATAACGTGGTCTGCGTTTAGGCGGAGCACGACCAGTATGCTATGCTTCCCTTTTTTTATTCGTTGAAATCGGACTTGTAGTCACTCACTTCACCCGCGTTGCTGAGTTTCGTTCTAGAAAGTCTTCTTTACTCACGAGGCTCGGGGTCACCAATGTTCGGGTAGATTATCCACGGCTTCTCGACTCCGATGAGAATCACTCGGAAGGGTTTAGACGAGCGGGAGTAAAGGAGAAAGAAGTGAGGTAGATGCGATGTGCGTTGACTAGCGTTTATTTCTCTATATACAGTATTTACAAAAGGGGCGCACGCCAGAGGGCTATGGCTGCGATAGCGCTTGCGTGCCACACGCGGACTGAGCTAGTCCTGCTTCGGTGCAGGGAGCGAAAGCCTGCTCGAACACTAGTATAGCTCGCGAGGCTCGAGCGTTTGCTTCCGTGGACGGCGTCGTTGCTGGTCCGTCGGTAATTCAGGCTGCGATAGCCTTGGCGGTCTAGCCGATGTCGCCACATACGTACGTTACTAGGGTTTAAGATATCTATTAATTTTGTAATTTAAACTTTTTTTGATTGCAAATTGCTGTGCGTGGGTTAGTTGGGTTTATCGTTTACGGTTTTTTTATTTAAACTTTCTTTTAATTACAAATTGTTGTGCATAGGTTAGTTGGGCTTACGGTTCACGGTAATTTTATTTTTTATCTAAACTTTCTTGTAATATAAATTGCTGTGCGTGAATTAGTTGGATTTAAGATTTACGATTTTATTTTTAGACTTACTTTAATAGGCTATTAGCTATTCGTGGGTTAGTTAAATTTAGGGTTTACGGTTTTATATTATTTAATGCTTTTTTAATCCCATATCATGGTACGTGGATTAATTAGTTTTACGTATCTTTTTATATAAATTTTATTTTAATTGCATGTCGGTATCCTTGGGTTATTTTACTTAAAAAGTTTTACCTCTAGCAAATACCTCTAGACATTTTTTCCCTCTGTTTTCCCCCTAGACATTGTAAAGTCCGACTAGATCTAGAGGGAAACCCTCTAATCTGGCAACACTGGTCGAAAGTTGGACCGCCGTATAAGGTGATTTTACAGCACAAGAAGAAACATATGTCGCCATCTACCGCTTTTCAGCGAAGCTAAATATCAATATTTAAATTTTCAAAATGGCGCCTATCCAGAGCTTGTGACACCTGAAAATCCGTTTCACGATATTTTTCTTTCGTACTGCATAAAATAAACTGAAATTTTGTGAAAATTCCAGAAATATATTTAGGAATAGTGCTCTGGTGAGATATGCGGGGAAAAGTGTATAGTTTTTGTGCTACGATCTAATGTTGAACTTGAAAGGCCGATTGTAGCGCCATTGATTTGGTCGTGGCGAAAATTCGACTTATAAATTTAATAATTTTTGTCATTTTCCGCAATTTTCTCACCAGAGCACTATTCCTTAGTGAATTTTGCGTGTCTGGCTCAAATTTCAACCGATTTCATTGAGTAGAAGAGAAAAATAGCGTGAAATGGTGAATTGGCGGATCTGTCGGTCAAACAGAGCAGTACGGCCCCCCCTTAATGAACTATGTGAGACAGGCAAACTTGCACTTCTCATGTATAATTTTGATCGAATAACAACTTTGGATACTAGAGAGTTAATTAATCCTGTCTTGTGTCAGACAGTTACCTTAACAATATAGAAGAAAAATCGATATAATCACGGGAGCAGTTATTTAGCCAATCAACGCGTCTTAAGACACACTAACACTATACACACACATGCGCACGCTTACATACACACATACATATACACACACCGATGGGGTGAATTATACTAACACACGGAAGCTTTAAATCATCAAAAAACCGACATCTTATAAGAAATGCCAGCCGTACTTTTGATATTATGTCTGTTCCTTATAAGCTTAAGTCTAGACTTGCTTGTGTAATTGCGGCGCATTCGAGTATGCCTTGTAATCACTGCAATTCAGAATCACAAACTTCTCTAATTACTGTATACCGCCGCAACTAAGTAATCATCGCATTAGCATAAACGCGCATTGTGTACAAAGATGTCATACTGTTTAGTTTTCATTAAGTTTATTGTACTTAGGTCGTGTCTCTTACGCGCTTACTTCATATCCATTAACTTGAATATAGCTTATTAACAACGGTCATTATTATTTCACGTTCTTATTATCACCGCTATATCTATTGATTCTTGAAGCTTGAGAGCTTTATAAAAATGCTACAATATTATGAATGTTTTGTTACCATATAAAATGGGAATAAAGAAAAGAAACTGTCATTATTTAAATGGAATTCTTACAATAAAAGACAATGGATTCTCTGAATGGATGCGGGAAGGTCAGAAATATTACGGAACTTGCAAGGCGGCCTCTTAATTGGAAATTAGCGCGGCGTGCAAGCCGCGAGTCAGTTACCCACGTACTTAGCAAAAGCGCTTCACCGAGCATTCGTAATTACGAGCTGACTCTCGTGCACACTCTCGGTCTCTCTGCCTTTCCGCATCCGTGTTGCGCTCTTTATCTCGCGACAGCTGCTTGACAAAGTATTTTCACTACTTTCATTAGCTGGCCGACAAAACGCAAATAATATAACTATGAAATTTCGCTACTTTACCTACAAACAACGTCTCGTAAAGCCCAGAAATAGCTTGAAATAAAAAAAAGAATTGTTCTCTAAAAACTCGAAAAAGTATCAGACTTGCAATTTCAAGTCTTGCACTCGACCTTATCCAAGTAGTAAAGACCAGGCAAGGGCGCACGTCGCGTTAACCGTCCTCCCCGTTTTACTATTTCTCTCGCTATTCTTAGCACCCCGCATCCGTGTGCACTTATCAACGAATTTCCATCGATCCATCTCGAGAAGCTTAAAGAATCCTTTTTTACTTGTACTCGGGCGCAAGAGAAAGGGCTGCAGATCTCCACGAAGTGAAAAGCAGCCTGTGCATGTTTTTTCTCGCGTCTCGTATTATTCGCCGTTTTCCATTTACCCCTCACGGCGAGGCGGCTGGCACACAGATGCGGGCTGTGTAACGTAAAAGTTCATCGGGACGGTTCTGGGTTGCAGAGCGCGCAGCAGCAGCAGTGTACACACATACACACAGAGGGAGAAGAAAGAGCGGAGCTGCGGGGGTGGAATAGGGCGCTTGCGCGGATGAGTCCAAGCAGCGTCGTGTCTGGCACCTGTGGACCTCATCGATCCCTTATTCGAAGCGCGAGCGCGCGCTAGTGACACTTTAACCTGCCCACCTGCACCCTCCCCCCCCCCCCCCACCCCCTCTCACTCGCTCTCTCTCTCTCGGTCTTACCGCGCTTCTTCCAAGTTCTGTCTCGCTGGCAGCGCTTTTCTTCCCTATCCAATTTTCTTCCTGTCCCTTTCTTTTTGCGGCGCATCGTCGTCGTCGTCGTCGTCGTAGTCCTTTCTTTCTTTCTTCCCTTTCGCTCGGTTTTTTTTGTCTTATTTTTGCGAGGAGTGCTGCGGACGCTTTTATCGATCTGCTTGCTTTCTCGCTTTTCAAATTGTTGCAACGCGATCCATTTGAGCCGATTGAAGCAGCTTCAGGGTGGATAATAAAAAAGGATCTTTGTAAGATTGATTCTAAACGCAATGCGATGCTGCGACTTGGTTTTACAGACATACATGTATGAGTCGTGCAATATGAACACCCATAGCTATTTTGGACATAACTTTTTATTGACTCGATGAAAATTAAAATTTCATAAAGGGATTTGTTTCTTGAATATAGTTATGTACAAATAAAACAATTGTCTGGTATCAAATCTCAGTATCCAAATAAATTATAAACATAAATGTAAAAGTGATGATTTTGGAATTTGAAAAAGTGCCGTGTCCAGTAGGATTATTTATAATTTCTTCAGGTTATATTCAAAACACATGACAAATTATAGTCGACTTTTTTCTTCTGAAAAATATAAAAGTAAACTGCTGTAATATTTTACCATTCAATTTACATGTTTCATACTAGACAACAATCGTATTAGTCATACGACGACAAGCAAATTTTAGCATTTTAGCTTATGTTGCGCGTAGAATAATAATCAGAAGTCTTACAACGTCCCAATCGACTCATGAAGAACTAAACTTTATATAAAAATTGTTAGAAAGTCATAAACTCACTTTGGGAAAAAGAGATCATACTCGTAAAATAACTTTTGACGTGCTGAAAATGACAAATTACTTATATTTGCGCGATAAACTTTGGCAGGTGTAAATTTAAAATATTGAGTAGCCCAGAACTAAAAAATATCTTAAGGGGATGACGTATACTAACATTACCGTTACTTTGTTATATTATATCAACTGAATGTTTTGCGAATGTGCGCACAAACTCTATTTATCACTAAGAATACGCTTACGTTCGTAAATATACGCTTAAAACGAAAAATCAATAATGTCGGTAACTGGGTATATAAGGCATAGGAAACTTTAACAAAATGCAATGCAACTTCTATAATAACTGATATAATAATTTACACAGCTTTTAAACCCCAGCTCAATACAATAAAACTAGCTTAAAAATTCTTATAACCGCAACTTTTACTTAGTATAAAACTTCCGATTGTTCGTTCTTCCAAAGGAATTTTAATTGCCAGCTTTTATAACAAGCATTTCCTCCCACATGGTTTACTTCGCCGTCTGAATTCCGTGAACTCATCGGCTCGGGCTTTTATTTTCCGCGGGTCATAGGCGCACTCTTTTAGCGGCTGCACGGTGTCGTCGATAACAATCGGGGGCTCGTTAATCAAGGCGAGCGACGCGCTCCGTCGAAAGCCGAAAGCTCCGCGCGCTCGCGAGCTTTGACTTTCGACAAAGAGAGTGCATCCGTGCACAGGAAAAGCGCGCGCACCGCGAGGGCCGACTGCACGAATTTGCGCGACGGTATCGTGGCCGTGTCGATATACGTGTATACACGCGAGGGGGCATTTTTAGGCGCGCCTGGGCTATTCTGAATTTGGGTCAAGTGTACAAGGGAGCTTGGAGGCGAGCGGGAAGCATGAATGTCAATCGAACGCTTTTAATGTATACTCTCGCTTAGCTGCGAGCGAGCGAGTTCGCCTTTACGTTGTATGATTCATTTTTAGTGCGTCAATTAACACCTATCGTCAAACTGAATCTTCCCTCGGCGCGACTTTATCGTCGTTAATTCCTCGATCGTAATTCGTTGTTTGACCAGCTATGAATTTTTATCGAGAGTCATTAATACAGTTGCGTGTGTCGATAATCTTGCAAATCCTTTTACTTTTAATTGATATATTTACACCTATGTATTTAAGGGGAATAGACACCTTTAATCAAGAAAAGCAATTTCTTTATCAGCTTATACAAATTTTTATTTAAAAGCAATCATTTTGCAATTTTTTGGAACTGTAATTACTTGATAATCAAACTCTTAATCCTACACGTCACAATCTACAGCAATTTTCAATACGGAATAGTCATCATCTTCGATTGCTAATAACTTTGAACCAGATAAATATTATTATACGAAACAAAGCTTAAATTAAAGCTCATTTCGTCTACTTCTATATTATCATACGGATCATTCTTTCTAGTGTTAATAGATGTATTATTAATGTCAAAATGGAGCTACGTTTTTCACTAAAATATCGTATATTCGAAGAAAAAGCTCAAATTTCGAATACGAGGGCATTGAAACAAACCACCGGTACTGGGCTTCATTTCTATAGGTACCAGAAAACATCTCCCAAAGGCTCATCAAATTCAATTCTCAAAGGTATGACGCACTTCACGCTAGTACATATCAAAAGGAGTCAAATAACCAACGGAAAAAATTTCATCCATCGTATCACGTAGAATCGTGCACGCCTCAAAGTTCCTTTAATAAATAAAAAACGGTATTGCCAGTGGCTATAGATTGTGATACGGCTAGGATAAAGATTTAGAAGTTTTACACGTAAAAGTATTATTAAGTATTTAGAGTGAAAAAAAGTTTCCGAAAGATTACTCTGGAAGAAAAATTTGTACGAACTGATAAAGAACATTTTTTTAGGGTTTAGAGGTGCCTTGTCCCCCGAATAAATAAATATTTATGTTATCAAAAATTTGTTTACAAAGCATGTTTGTTTTCGAAATGGCTCAGGGTACAGAATTTAAAATAAAAGACCGACCCGCTGCTTGGGTATTCGTACAGTATAGCCGATAAGCGCGAGCTGTAAGCCGGAAGCAGGGTTAAAAAAGAAAAAAAGTGCGTGGGTATACAACAGAAGATAGTGGGTGAGGGTATTCTCGGTACAGCAATTTCCCTCCCCTCTTTGCGTGTTTAGACGGAGCGCGGCGCCGTTCGGTGCATAAACGTAAATACAAATAAACCGGCCAGGTATGCACAATAGTGCGCCGCGAAAGAAATCGACTCCAACACGCGAGAGCCTAAATTAACTGAATAAAATAAGATTAAAAATACCGTATATAGCGTAGAAGGTAGAGACATATTGCGCCTTCAAGAAACGACGCGCTATAGCGGTAGCGTGCGATATTTCTTGGCACGCAGGAAATGTCGGTGCCTCGCGAGACATAAATTAAGGTAAACTCTGTGCATCGGTGGAGAAGCTGAGATTCCGATTTGTGCGCGAGGCTCGCCGCGAATAATCACTCGGTGCTCCTCGAGATTAAAAACGCGACACGCAATCGCGACCCTCTCACCGGCCGTGTCACGCGCGTCTTCTGCTTCGTTTTTGCGTCTCTATAGTCGCCGTTGAGCCTCGGGGTTCTCTCTAAATTGATGACCTACTTCCCTTTTAGCGTTTATCTGTTTCCTAACCAGAATTTTTTTACATTGTGTTTTTAATCAATAATGACTCTCGTACGAAAATTATCGTCGCTGCACGACAAAACCGGATAATTCCGAGTTCTTTTATTCATTCCGAGAACATTGTGAAAATCCGTAATCTTTTTCTATGATTTTAAATGGAGGAAGTTATTTTAGGCGCTTTTTTAATGGCTGAATTTTTAGTTTGTTGTATAAAAAGCATCAGTTTTCACCAAGAGCGGTATTATCCGGTTTCGTTCGCACGCCCCTCAATTGTTGCTTAGTTTTAATTAAAGGGCAAAAGTAACGGGAGATCGATAAAAAAAGTTTGGCACGAGTTGCAGCCGGCAGGAAAAAAGATTCAAGCAATTCATCGCGAGTCTAATTAAAGGTGCAGCATATACAAAAGGTCGTGCGGAATGATTAACGAACTAGCCGTGTTTTCAGGACGGGCAAGTGATATCCAACTGTTCGCGCGCAAACGGTATAACGAGCGTTTCGCTGTTTCCCTTCCTCCCTCCTCCCCCCTCCTCGCTGTTACAATCTATTTCCTTGCTTGCAGGCCGGCCGCCCGACTTTCTCGCCTTCGTTATCACGCTGCTAATGATGCTGCTGATGGCGGCGGGGGTGAAAAAGTCCCTGGTGTTCAACAACGTGTTGAACGCGGTCAATCTTGCCGTCTGGGTCTTTATCATGGCGGCGGGCATGTTCTACGTCGACTCCTCGAACTGGACCGAGCATAAGGGCTTCCTTCCCTTCGGATGGAGCGGGGTAAGTCTTTATACCTAATCAATATTTACCTTGTGTTCGTTCATTTTACCCGTCGTGCGATATCATGTGTGTGCTCCGAATCACTGGCGAATTGTCACTTATTGTTGACGGACGGAGAATCGCGCGCGCGATGACGCAAACTGCTCAATATGCATGGATCGACGGGGAGTTTGCCCGCGTTCGTAGAAAAATCCAGTATTCATGGAATATTTGATGGCAAATATGCTATATCGACGTGCCAGATTGTTTTATAATTATTGAGACATGTGTGTCAGGGCACTATTCGGCATTTTTTGCGGTAGCTTCGTGTTTTATTGCCACGCGTGCTGGTGCATTCTTGATTCCGCACGTCTCTGAATATACAAAAAACATAAATGTAAATATAGATATAAATATAGATAGTCGATATAAATCACGAATTCCACGTTTTATTTCAAAGGGGAATAAATAACAAAATTTACTAGGTTTTTGCCCCTTAAGTACGCAAAAAAATCGAGTTCTTATATCATTTTTCCTAACTTTCCTCGGTCGACTGGGGAAAAAGGTATGTTTATTCATCCCATACTGTATATTTGCTACCTTTCGCAGTGCATAAAGTCTCATATATGGGGCAACGAGGCGATGGGACAAGAATTACTCGTGACTCGTGCTTGGGGAAATAAAAAACAGCTCAGGGGAGGGGTGAATGTCATTTTTTTTCGTGGCGAAAAATCAAGACGCGAGGGAGATATCCCGAGTGAGAGATCGACCTCGATGAGAATAGAATGCATAATAAAAAGCTTATTTTTACTTTTTATCTGTCGTTGGATGAAGTTAAAATTGTGCCTTTGAGTGTGACAAAATGTGGGTACTCGCTTTTTGCAACGTAGTTCTTCTTTCTTCTAATAATACCTCTAGAACATTCCGAGGAGTACCTACTTCGCTCGAAGCGTTCGTACATTATCGTTGAACGCGCGGAGATGAAGATAAAAAGATTGTCGGGCCTTCGGCAATCGTCCGAGACAATGGCAAACTTGTTGCGCGAAGCTCTGCTATACCTACGATGGTATGACTCTGCTCTCTCCATTGGGAGCGGAGGCTGAAATCGCGCGAACGCTGAGACTGCGCTTGCCGAGGAGAGCTGCCCTAGAAAGTGAATAACCGGGAGAAACGAGTAGGTGGCAGTAATAGAAACCCGTTAGCTACCGAATAAGAAAACTAAAAACGACCAATGATGAAGCCAATAGAAACGCAGCCTCTTCATCGTGCATTGTTATTTAGATTCTCGACGAGAGCTTCTTACAGGAATCATATATCTACGCTTCTAATTACACTTCCTGGCCAGATGAAGCGAAGAAAAAGTACCGGTATAAAATGACAGAAAGAAGGCTCAATAGCTCAACTGCTCCTCGCTCGGTCCCTCGAAAGCTGATGGCCTTATCCGCGCGGACTCGGTAGCCAGCTTCTTTTGATCCAAAGAGAAACGTGCTCGCTTTTCATCATCCCTCCCTCGCGCTCGCTACGAGTCGAGCTTGACCTTTGAGCCGCGAGCGCCGAGGCTACTTTGACGGCTTACTCGACTGCTGTGTATAGCGCGTGAATAAAGGGGAGCGAGAGAGGGAAAGAGAGAGAGAGAGAGTGACCATCTGGTAAATGAGAAGCTCGATCTTTTTTATCGAAAGGACCCTTGTTATCGAGCGCGCGCGGGCGACACTTCAAAGAGGTGAGGCGCTCGCGCCCCCGCGGCAACGGGGGATATGATATATATCTCCATTGTGTAAATATAGCTGTGTATAAAAATCCGTGCGCGCTGCGCTGCAGCCTGACGAGAGATACCGCTGATTCGATTAACATTTATTAAGAGAGCTCGAGAAGCGCCTCTCCGCTCTTGTGCCGTCGTGAATTTAAAATTACATTTGCCTTTAAGCTCGTTATCGTGGCTCTTTCCGCCTCTCGTTTTTCTCGCCCGTCAAAGCACTACGGGACATTTTACAAACAGATTTTCCCGGTTTTTGCGTAGCTTGTGTGTGTCTGTGTATTTTTGAAATATTGTGTAAGTTTGGTGTTTGTGTATGTCGCAGGTGTTTACCGGCGCGGCCACGTGCTTCTACGCGTTCATAGGATTCGACATAATTGCCACGACAGGAGAGGAGGCGACGAATCCCAAGAGAAGCATACCTCTAGCAATAGTCTCATCGCTGATCATTATCCTCATCGCGTACGTCACTAGCAGTATGGTCTTGACGCTGATTGGTGAGTTGTCGTTAATCTTATTAATCTCGCTTTCTATCCTGTAAATATCTACCTATTCCTCTTGACTTCTTATTTACCTCACGATTTTTATTACGAGCTAAATAAATCTGCAGTAGGGGAGAGTCTTCCATTATGGACACCCACAGCTATTAAATTCCTACCTTCGTATAAAGTGTTAAAAGTTATTTCCCGAAGGTTTAAGCACATGCCTAGTACACAAGCTAACTATAAATACTAATTTTTCTATATGTGATACTAAATCTAATTTATTACATCAAAAAGGTCCATTCATACCACAAAAACATTTATAAATTCTGCTTTTCACCTATTATGCGATCAAAAGTTACATCCAAAATAGCTATGGATGTCCGTACTTGGATAACTCTTCCCTAAATAGATTAGTCATAATTTGCGATAAAGTAACGGGCAACATTACGTTACAGTTCCGTATGACGAGGTCGATCAAGACTCGGCGCTGGTCGAAATGTTCGGACAAGTTGGCGCTTACAAGTGCAAGTACATTGTTGCGGTTGGAGCTCTGGCCGGACTAAGCGTCTCTATGTTTGGCAGCATGTTCCCCATGCCGAGAATAGTTTACGCGATGGCTCAGGACGGACTGATCTTCCGGTAATAGTCCAAAATTTACTAACAATCCGCGGTACATAATTTGAATCGCTATCTGCGCATTGACGTGAGTCAATTTGTTTCTAAAAACATTTTAAAGAACTAACTGGAGTTTTCATATTTTCTGAGAATTCAACTGGATTTCTTAAAGGGATGAGCGCAAGTTTATCGGGAGGTGGAGTGAGTCGCGGTGGCTAAAAGGAATTTGGAATATATTTCAGGTCCTTGAGTCAAGTGTGGCCGTTGACAGGAACTCCGGCTTTGGCTACACTCACGTCGGGCTTATGCGCGGCCTTCGCTGCGCTTTTGATCCAGCTTGAAGTGCTCGTGGAAATGATGTCCATTGGTAAGAGCTTGACTATTCTTTCTTACGTTCTTCAGTTGAAACTCGTTAATTAGATAAATTGTTTTAATAGTATACTACAGTGAAAACGGGACTAACTTGTACACTCTACTTCGGGATTTTTTTATACTGGATTCTCTATAATATATATTATTAAATAGCGTAATTTTTTACAATAAATATTATTTTTTCAGTTATTTGAACAAATGTTTGCTATCGCATGCACACTAGGGTAAAATGAATTTTAATAAAAGTGTTATTAATTTTGTCGTTATAAAGCTTTATTTGGATACGTTTATATCCCGCACCATACAGTTCCATGGGAAAAAAGTTGAGATGTGCATTGTGCACAATTTAATTGCAGAAATATCATGCAAAATGAAGTTTTTGTAACGATAATCCATTTTAGCAGGGTATACTTCACGTGAATTCTAGTCATATAATGTAACTTTAAGATACTGCCTTTAGCTATAAGAACTTAGCTCCACATACTAGGAAATAGCTTATTATTGAAACTTTGGAGTAAATGAAAAAAAAAACACAACTCTGTAGTGTAGATATTCACATTTTCCACGTCACGCTTCCAATGAGCTAACGTTAAGGAAAGCATCAGGCTGTCCGCGATCGTATCCCATCCGCGTGTAGCTAAAGAGCGCGCGCGCGCGCGTTGTTCGCAGGCACGCTGTTGGCCTACACGCTGGTATCGACCTGCGTGCTGATCCTGCGATACCAGCCGCACACGACGAACCTCGTGGAGCTGCTGCCGCAGAGCCTGCGCACGCCCTGCCGCTCGCCGAGCAAGGAGCCCCAGGCCAACGGCCAAGTCGGCTACGGCAAGGAGCTGCGGCCCGACCAGCTGACCACGGCCCTCAGCACCGCCCAGAGCCACACCAGCCAGTCGGAGCTCGGCGTCTCGAGCAACGGCCAGCGCATCATGGTACACACCCTCATTTTTCAAAAACGCAAAGAGATTCTATTTTTGTCTTGATGCAGAAAACGGCTTTGCTTATACATATAAGTGAAAACATTTTTTTACCTACATATTATACATCTTTGCATACAGATACGAATAATGCATACTTCTGATTCTTGGAATCTTAAAACACATTTATATGATATTTTTAACATAAGTTGTTTCGTTTTAAGTACTAATAGTTCCTTTAAGGGGGCAGGCCTGGGTTAAACACAAAAAAACATTTTTTTTATTAGTCCAGAAAACTTTTTATACTTAAAAGCAATCATTCTGAGAATGTTTATGCTATTAATACGAGTACACAATAATATCTTAAATTTTACCGTCCTAACACGTCAAAATCTTTATCCTACACGTCACAATAAATCGTCACACTAAATAAAATTTAGTGTGACGTGTAGGATCAAGATTTTGAGGTTGTTCATCGGTAAAATTAAAAATATTATTAAGTGTTGATAGCATAAAAATTTCTAGAATGAGTATTTTAAACATAAAAAGTTTTCTGGACTCGTAAAAAGAAAGTCTTTTTTAGGTTTAATCCAGGCCTGCCTCCTTAAGTGCAAGCATAATGGAATCAACTTCTTGCGAAGTAAATATTTATATACTATAGTCAAATTAATAATCACAACGAAAAGTGCATTTTTCACTAAAAGAAACTGAGATAATTTTGCTGCGTACTTCTAGTACAGTTCACCCTTCACTCGCAATCACAATGTTACATGTATAAGTCACGGATTTTACTAAATTGGGCAATATTTTTTTATACAAAAATATGGAAAAAGTCTATGACCTTCAATGTTAGTAGCTCAGTATAGGTATGTAGACATCCTTTAAAATTATTCAGAAATCAAAATGAAGGTAGACGTAAAAGTTTTATTAGAATCTTGTTACGTATATATCACAAAGTTATCATCAGTTGAATATTAGACTGAAAAAACATGAAAATCTTCCCCATGGTACACACCGAATTTTTTGTCAAACATGTATTGATAACGTGTTTTTTTTATGCGTATGAAACGAAACTAAATTTGGCCGTTCTTCGACACGATGCAAACACACGCTTGTTAGACTGTAAAATCATCCTACTAGAGTCTTTAAGTCCATCTAAACATGTGGTATCATCCGGGATGATACTTGATGTTTAGGATTGCCAAAGCCCGCTTAGAGCTGATTTTCGAAAATTTACTTTTGCGCCCGCTGATTGAATAACGGGTTCAAAAGTATTTTACACCCGCCGATCGGAAAACGGCCACTTTAGTCCCACTATATGGGAGATGAAAAAACGCGTTTTCGTACAAGTGTGACAAAAAGTATTTTTCATCTACTTTTATACAGTTTTTGACAAAACTGTATTATTGTCATTTAAAATAATGGAAGATTTTATTATACGTAACATCGAAAGTACAAAGCATTAAAGACCCATTTTTTCGTTTTTACCATATTTTTCTATAAGAAAATAGGTATCTCCCAGAAATTCAGCAATATCCGCAATCATAAATGATTATCGACTCAACTAGTGTACAGCTGAAGTGTAAAATAAAAGGTAGACACGCGATCTTTCATTCCGGAATGTTTGTGCGTGCCGTGTGCAGGTCCGACGGGTACGACGGGCGAACAGCTCATCGCCGGACTCGGACGACACGTACGGCGGCGAGGAGGACGAGATCGGCCTGGGCAAGGACGACCAATACTTGGTGAGCGACAGGACGGAAAACAAGTTCTACGGCAGCGTGCACGCCGCGGCCGCCGGCTCGAGCTGCGGAAGCGCCCATCAGTATCCCGGAAATACGCCCATCATCGGGCCGCCTCTCAACTACTTGCAGCGCAGGTTACAGGTCGGCCACCCCTACTTTCTCTCGCTTTTCCTGCTTTCTACACCTCCCGCCTGATACTACTTCCGATCGCACTTTGACCGGACAAACGTGAAAATCGATTTTTTACAACGTTTTGATGTGTTTCTTATCTGGATCTTGTGCGTTCTTTTGGGTTATCCAACTTATTTACTGTTTTTCTTTTTACATTTTCACGACAGGCGGCTCAGTACTTGTGTCCAGCAATCTTTCCCTGGGTCGATAGAGGACCGGCGACGGAAGCATCTGGCCGCTACGTGATGAAGCTTGTTGGAATTTTGTACCTCCTCATTCTCATATTTGACTTGATTATTGTTTGTGGAATGGGTGAGTTCTGATTATGAATCATTTATGTGTAACGTATCAAAACACCAGATACTTTTAAACAATAGTCTATACATTTTTAATCAAGCCTGACTATACCTGACGGATTCTACTGGAAGTTGCGTGTATATGAGCAAATCCTCAAAATCGGCTTTCCCAAAACATACAAAATGTTGATAATTTTTTAACTTATAGGACTCTATTACTTATCAAAACGCACACTTCTTCTTTACGAGTGACATTCTATATTCAGACACCGAACAGTATTCACAATGCAGAATAAATGTGAATCGAACATGATTATTATCAATAAATATTGTTTTTTTTTATTTTCTATCAATACTCAAATGGCACATAAATCTATCGTACTGAACTAGATTTAAAGACAGACGTTTATTCTTTGGAGGAGTTCTATACAATACCAACATCGGCTTATAATTCGGGAAACGATAATTTTACTCGATTTTTTACTATGATTATAAGCTATGAACATTATAATTTTTAGAGAATCCTCTTGTTACAAATTTATTCTAATAATTTACAGTTTAAAGTTGTAAGGATGGATGCATCAAATAAAACACAGTTCATTTTGTGATCGTGGATATAGTGCATATTCGTTGAGAACTTTATGTACAAATGCCAGACGGAGTGACCTCGTCGCGTGTCTCTGTCCAAACGTGTTAATCTCGGCGCTTCCGACCCTTTTCATTTTCTCTGTCCCTCCCAGCGGCGTGCACCCCGACCCACCGCAGCTATGCCCCAAGAGGCCGCGCGCAGTGTTTCGGCCACGCAGGCCTGCTGATGGAAGAGAATGATGATCGGCGCCCCGTGTCCCTCTGAGTCCTTCCCTCTCTTTTAACCGTCGCTCGCGCACGCTTGCGAATTTCCCGGAATCCTTCCATTCTCAAAGTTTATAAGCAATATATATATATTCAACTTGCAGGAATGACCATTTAAAGATTTGCACATATCCAATCTCGTCACTTTCAATTAATTTAAATCATAACATTGTCAAGTTCAAAAATACGCCTGACTTAACATTTAACTGCAAATTTATAATTACAAACCATATTGCAGGTAATATGGGAGGTTTTACGACGTTTCTGTTATTCGTATTCTTTTTCGCCATTGTTGGTGTTCTTCTTGCAATCAGTAGAAAGCCACAAAATAAGTAAGCTAAAGACTATTTTTATATATAAAATAAAAAGATTTATTAGCGCTGTTATGTATTTACATCGAAAAATTATTTTTTCAGAAGTTCATTGATGTTTAAGACACCTGGGTTGCCATTTGTTCCGGCTATCGCCGTCACTGTTAACATATATCTTATTTTCAAACTCAGCATTCTCACGTTGGTGAGATTTACAATATGGATGACTCTCGGTAAGCAGGATAAAAGTTAATAAAACCATCAACGCTCCAGTGAACGCACACTTTTTCAAAACACTTTTTATCAATTGGAAAAGCTTTTATTCAAGCAATAAATTAGGATAGTTCTTGCATGAAAGTGAAAATCATGGAATGACGTAAAATTGAAACATATTGTTGATAACCTCGATAACTATGTCTTAGCGAAATGTCAAAGTAGGTCATGTTCTCGTGATTATTCCCTACTTTTCTTTGTTAAATTTGAGTAATTAATATATTTCTCTAAGAGAAGAATACATAACTATATTCAATTTCACTTTGAAAATTGTTAGTCGTTCATGACTATATAAAGTTATTAGACTTCATGATTTACGTGCTAGTTTAGATATAAAGTTAGTAGTTATACGTTTTTATTGGCTTAAGATCGAAAAACCTTTGTGCAAGAGGTTATACCTTAAGTGTGCTCTCACTGGCGCAGAATTTAAAGCGAGTATGGAAAACACGGCCCAAAATCCGTCAATACCCATCGTATACTCGAATGGCGAACGAGTCTCGCAATATCGAGTATCTCGTGAATCTCGTGAATCTCGTGGAAGCAGCAGCGGCCGCCTCAATACAGCCATGTCCATTCCGTTTGTCAGGCTTCATCATGTACTTCTACTACGGCATAAAGCACAGCAGCCTGGAGGAGGGCAACGCGGAGGCCGGCGCCGAGACGAGCGCCGGGGGCAACATCGAGCTGACGGTGACGGATCCGTCCAAGTCGTCGCAGCAGGCGCAGGCCGCGGCCTCGTCGCCGTACGCCGCCTCGGACCGGAGCATCTACGAGGGCCAGCAGCTCGACGCTTTCGGCCAGCCGGTCTTCGGCAGCACCAACTTCGGCGGCACGCCCTCGCACCAGTACCGCCAGCAGCCGCAGCAGCAGCAGCAGCAGCAGCAGTCCTCGTCGGCCAGCAACGTCGCCCTCTTCGTCAACGAGGACAATTTCCCCAGCTGGGACGACTGAAGCGCCGGCCGCGAGCTGTTTGTTTTACAAGGATTCTACCTTTGTTCGAATAGTGCCAGTTTTATCCTTCTATGTGATTCTTCCTTATCTGTTTTATTGTCGTGTTTTAACGACTCGCGTCTTTTTCGAGGACGGTGGAGAGCCCTTCTCTTGCTTTGGTTTTCGCCCTTGTAGTTAGACACGCGCGTAATGAAACACTTTTTTTTGTCTTCTGGTATACGACTTCCTACCAAGATTTTACTTCAAAATTGACTGCTCGGAAAATGTTGATTATGTATTTATTACTTCCGTTTATCGTAAGATAATTTACAACAGTGTTCCATTGGTATAATAATATATAATAGACTCAAGCGATAGCCGCGTTACATTCAGTATTATTACATTTTTATGTGATATTGCATTTTCCTAAGCTTTGCATTGTTTTAGACAGAAGTTGCAGCGATATAGGGTACAATTACGCATGTACATTTTTCAAAAATTTATAAAAATTAAAGAAACTAATTTTTTTAAAGTTGAATCTAACAAATTTTAACGACGCATATCGACTGCGCTACACACATATCATTAATAATTATTGTATTGAGAAATGATTGACGAAGAACTGACAAACTTATCATATCAGAGAATTTTTTTGCTTGACTGATAAATGATATACTGTAGCTGAATGTATTTTAATGAAAAATATACAACCAATAATCGATTATGAATATATTAGTTAGCATCACTATTCGAGTAAAAATTTGCTCACTACGAATATCTTCTCGGGCACTCTCATAAGTTCTTCTACATAACGTTAGTTGTTAACAATGTTCAGTTACAAGTTTATAATGGTCTATAATTAGAAGTTGAAAATTCGTATCACTTTTGTACAAAAAAAGACATAATTAGTACGGAAGGCAAGATGTTGTTTTGCTATTTTGTTGATTCTTGAGCGCAAATTCTACTTGCCATCAATCATGCATATGAATATATATAGTCAAACCAATAATGTTTATAAACTGATAAGTTTAGATTTTAATTTATGTCAAGCAAGCCCTTGAAATAAAAACCATTTTTTAACATTCGTCGTTTGCATTGGCACATTAGTAGCAAAATATTAGAAAAAATCGCACATGTGAAACGATCAATGTTGATCAGTGCTATAAAAGAGCCAAAAAAAACGTACATTGAACGGAAGTAAGTGGGCACATGTTGACTAATAATCCTTTTTTTTTACGAATGCGTAGCAAGTAATTGCGGCAATATTACCTATATTATCGTAGTACTAACCGACTGTTGATTGATGATAAAAAGAAAAGTAGATAAAAGAGAGAGAGAGAGAGAGAAAGAGAGAGAAAGAGAGAAATAGAGAGAGAAAGAGAGAGAGAGAGAGAGAGAGAGAGAGAGAGAGAGAGAGAATGAAACATACGGAAACATGATGTGAGTTGAAGCGACCATTTTAACGTAATATAGGTACTTATACAATATTCGAACTTTCCATATACAAACTTTTGAGTTGTTAAAGATTCGCGGTTCATTCTTGGAATTAATAAAAGAATGAGCGCGTTAGTGCGAGCACGAGAGTTTTTCGTGTAAAAGGAAACGTGCGAATGCGACTTGTAATTATTAACTATCGCAAAAGCGTACATGATATTAACTTGCCTAATTCTAGTCTTTCCCAAAAAGAGTTATAGAATTTTATCGTGTATCCCTGACTCTAAACATAATTGTCTACATTTTATCCGTCGTCTTGCCCTAACTTTGTTAAATAATGACTGTTCCTTTACGCCATTTGTATTATATTGATTATTATATTAGATATAGCTCTCATCGTCGTTAATCTACGAATTACACGACATCGCAATAATGAAATATTAAAATAGCATTTTATAATTTATCATTGTTTATTACAAATTGAATTTTATTTACGACTATGTACGTTTTTAATGTAAAGTAAGCATATATTTGCAATATAGCGAAAGACGTTTGCTACTTTACGTCGTGTGACTCGGCAATTCTCGACGATGAGCACAACGTATAGCGTTAAAGTTATATTAAAAGAATAAGTGCTATATAAATTGTTGTTTTTGTAAATATAGGTACTTGTTGTCATAAGCGTTGTCTTTGCTCCTCGAAGGTGTAATATTTACGACTTTCGCTGTGCTCGTCTGTCTGATATTTCTAAGACTATATAACGCAATCCAATCCGGACGTACATACCTTGACAAAACTTGAATAATGCTAAAAATTCAACCTAATATTCTTACTTTTTGCTAGTATTACGCGCCTGGAGTCTATATAATATACATTTAAATTTCGACTCAATCTAAATGCTTCGTTACTCCGCTCGATTTCACTATATGCTTCCTTTAACTCGCGATGAGAACAATATTTTCTATTCCTCTTGTGGTCTTCTATAATACTGGTTGAAAAAATCGTATCTTTGTTTTAAGAAGCTGCAACTTTGTTATATACATAAGAGAATTTGCTTACGGCTTTCCTAACACAAATTTCGAGGTCTCTGCTAATCCGTAGACACACAGTTTAACGCAAAAAATATTATTACGATGGGAAGCAAGCGAGTAAGCTCCGACCGAGACAGATGTTTATATAGACGATATACATAATGAAAAGGTTGCAATGATATAAATATTATATTATACATTTAAAATAAACATTAACGCGTCTTTTGCCGTTCGTGGATTTTCAACTGATTCGAGTCAACTATACATAAATGTATACACACACATATATATTAATTATATAAATAAATAAATAAATAAATATTATAACGTAACGATCTCTCGTTTAAATCTTGACGAAGTGAGAAACAAACGTTATTATTCTGTGAAAGAACAGTGCCTGTACCCCAGACGCTAGACATGAATTAGAATCTTCCGTTCGACGACTCGCCAAATCGATGAGTGAGTCAACAAATTACATTCATATTAGGGAGAAGTGAAGAGGCGTAAAATTGCAAAGTGCCAAGAGATTGCTATTTTACAAAAAATTACGCAAAAATAAACAAACTTAAAAACATCTTGCTCGGCTTATGTACACATTATCAATCTGAAAGAAAGAAGAAAAGAAAAGTAATATCTCTTGGCTCCTTGAAATTCGCCAGATGAAAGTAATGTAGAGGGCTGAAAATTCTTTGGAAAAAGAGCGGGCACTAGGCGACCGTTATTATTTCCTTTCTTATTGCAAATGATAATTATGTAAGCCTGCACAAAGGCATTTGAATCGAAGTGAATATATATATATTTATTGTAATTGCGAGACAACTATTATATTTCTGTGGTTTATTTCCATTGGAAATTAATGAAAAAGAAGAATTTTCCAATTCCTAAATAGGACGAGCTTGGCCTATGTTAAGTTACTTTAGTACAAACCTTGCTTTCGTACAAAATGTCACAGGAGACCTCACGCACGCTATTCTTTTTAAACGAGCAGTAAAAATAGTAGAAATATAAAATTTTAACTAATTAATTACTTAAACAGATACTGAAAAACTAACGAACGCGTTGTATTGTTCTATTTTAACACGTATTTAATGTATAGTGAAAGCTGAAAGAACGTCATACGTAGTTAACTATTAAAGAAATATTTCAACCTGTGACATTATGTGTTTTTTAAAGTATACCAAGTTTCCGGAAGAGCGTTATAAAGAAATATATAAGCTCGCGAGTCCAGTAGATAGGAACAGCGTACTTTTACGTGCAACTGTGAATCTTCCATAAAAACATTTTAAGAATCTGAACATTTCGAAAGGGTTGACATAAATAATGTAAGAACTGCAGTAGAGAAACGAAGACACTGACAGACGTTGAAGAATGTTATATCTTATGTTTAGATAATGTTCCAATCGGATCCGAACCTATAAAGCAATGCACACCGCCCAGTGGAGTGAGCACACAGTAGATTAACGCGCGATACGTCAGACTTTCTGAATTATTAAAAAAAGAATAGGAATGCGCAATACGGAGAAGTGAGAAAAGCACTTGGAGAAGTCAATCGCGCTATTGAATTTCATTTCTTTTTATTTAACGATAAAATCTGCGATATTTTACAGTGTCTCGATTTAATAGTTATGTAATATATGGTTGCGTTGATCACAGTATGTTACATTTTTAATTAATTTTTTACGAATATAGTAAGTGTATGTGATGTTCCTCGTATGTTAAGTTTATATTAAAGTATTACTAAAATTCTTATTCATCAAAGAATCTGTTGCGTTTTTATCGTACATACATTGCGTTGTTGTACTTCAAGTTACAGTTGAATACTCAATCTTGTATTAATATTAAGAATCAAAGTACCAAAGGGGGTTGTGGTTAAGGTTGTCCTTGCTGAAAAAACGATTTGCAGAAAAATGATATTTAAAGCAGAAATTAAAAAAAAAAACAATTGTTCGTTAAGTGTAAAATATCTGCACATATAAGGATGCATTAATGCAACGTACTTATGTGCTGCGTGAGCAATGACTTCTGAATCTTTAGTCCATGACTTATGAAAAAGAGAAATAAAAATGACATAAAATTATCTTGACGGATCTTATTTCTTTATTACCTTAAAACATCTTTTATAGTCTTATATATTTTTTAGATTACTACGTCATTTTATTTATTTTATTTATTTTATGGGACATGTCCTTTTCCTATGTATTTCCATTTATTATTTGTATTATTGGACTTAAGTTTGATCTCGGTCAGCGATTAGTCCAAAATAACGAGTTGATAAAAAATGTACCCAAAGGGGAATTGAATATATAGTGGTTATATATACATAACCACTCGAGTAGCAGACCTTTAAATTAAATATGAAAATCCTATTTGTGTACAAGGTAAACAAATTATATGATAAAACATATATATATATATATCGCAGGATTTACAACTGTTTCTATTTCATATCGTGACCATCGACTATTTATGAACAAAATTGTAGACTGTAAATTAATCACCTCCATGACATGTTGTTAGTTAAAGACTGCTCTTCTATTATATTGCATAATTATCGTTTAAAGACATCTTTATATCAATATATCACGATTTTCAGATATAGAAATATACACTGTTCAGAAAAAATAAATATCCATTGCTTATAAGATAACGACTTAGTTAATTAGAGTGGCAGTTAATGGTGCTACCTGTCATACTCAATTACGAGATACATTTAAGGAGATGTGAAAAGCAAGGTAAGATTCCTACGTTACCGTCTCTATGTCTTTCATTTATTAAATAATTTTTAAAATATTTTTATGGAAAAAATTATACATCAGGCCTTTCAATAATCAATAAAAGAAGTTCCACGCCATTCTATTCATTATATTACTACGCATATTAAGTTCTTGATGCTGAATACGGTTGTTTAAAACGAGAATGAAAAGTTCGGAATTACAAAATGAATGAAAATACTTGAAAAAATGTGTGGTTATTTAAAAAATAAAAAACATTATAGGAATCTTCTTTTCTCATTCCAATCCCCTATCAGTGCTATCAGGCTATCAGTGAACCATTTTCGACATTTTCAGACACAGAACTTTTGTAAAAAATAGGAATGAACACTTAAGGGGAGCACTCTATGTAAAAATCGTCTTTTCTTTTTTGACAAGAATAAATAGTTTTAATGTAGAGAATATATTCTCAAAGTTTTAGATTAATATTCAATTTCTAAGTGTGCAAAATTGTATTTATACATGCGCTTTGATCACATCGGAGCAGGTAACCAAGTACTTAACCGTGTATTTTTTCAAAATAATTTTTTCTCTTTTTTCATTTTTTACAGATATCAATAGTTTTTAATGTTCAGAATATATTCCCAAAGGTATAGATTGAAATTAGATCATAAATGTGTGCATACAATAATTTATGACCACAAGCTTGTAATTTTTTGCAAATTATTTTTTGAAACTCCATGTGAGAATCTCGATTTCTCATGTGTGGATAGCTGCGCAAAGTGCCCGAATTACGCATATGCGCCGGAGCACGCGCGAAGCACAACGCTTCGCACGCAGCTTGTGATTGTTTGATTTTTATAAATAGATCCCATAAATAGATCATTTTCCTCCCCCCCGGGCCCGTAGCCCGTATCAAATACCTATTTGAGCTAATAATATACTACAATTCACGTGCTATTCGTACTCGACCTACTCATACTCGTTTCAAAAAATAGTATATGCAACACGTGCTCTCAGGTGATTTTCAACTCGTGTGATTGTCGTGACAAACTTCTAACTCGTTCGAAAATCACCTGCTTCGCGCACTTGTTGCACAATTTACTATTTTTACAACAAACGATGATAAATAAACACCTTTTCGAGCTAATAATAAGAAAGTAATGTAGCAATTTATTTAAATTGGCTTGCTTTTCAGTTACACGATAGAGTCATATGATTTAGAAACTTTTTCCTATCGATTATCGAATTATATGCGAGGTTAAAGAGGATGGATTATCTTATTAACTATTTTATAGATTTAATTAATTATCCCGATCCCGATTTTTAAATTATTAAAAAATTATGTAACTATATTTTATCTATGTTTTGCATAAGTACGCATCGTAAAAACTTGATTTTATTACTATTAAATTTAATTTGTATGCTTCAATCACTATAAATTCTTATAATTTTGCTTGCATAAAGAACTGTATAAGTATTGAAAATGTGTGGAAAATTGAAAGTAAATTGGCTAAAAATTATTCAATATAACTTACAAAAAATGACATTCATCATAAAACAAATAACCGTCTAGGCTTAAGGGTCTAAATATGTACCTCTAAGGTGATGCGGAAAACTATAATTTAAATAAACTAAAAATTGAATTTCAGTTGAAAAAATGTTGTTGAATTACTTTTTGATAAAACAATAAATGATATAAAAACACACCTTTTTTGAGCTATTAATTAGAAAGAGATATAATAACAATATTAATTTTTTAGAACAAAAAGTTTCATATTGGAACAATTAATTTAGTTTCAGGCAGCTAAGTGCCAATGAATTGCCAGCGATTTTTAGGGTCTAAAGGTGTCTGGTCTCCTTAATAAAAGCGTGTTGAGCAGACCAAGAACTTTGAACGCTATTTACTCAAAATAACAATGTGACAGATGACTCAAAAAATATGTGTATCCTTATAAATTTTATATTCTTCATCAACTGTACTTATAAAATCAAGAATGGACCAAAGTATTACGTCGTCGACGCATTTGCGAACGGCTTTAATATATCTGTATAATATATGCATTTAAAATAGGTAAAGAAAACTTGTTTTATTTCTTCAAATATGTGCAATGCATACAAAGTTAAAGATCTTTTTAATGCATAGTGTTTGTACAAAAAAATCACAAAAAATTATTTAAAAATTATTAGTCACCTCCGTGGCACTGAAATCTCGTATGTGGCATAAGTTATATTATGTAGCAATTTTTATTCGTATTAAGAAAGTGTATAGAACATTTTTGCTGATATGTATAATATGTAGATGTGCATACGTGGACGTGTGTAAATATGAAGGATTGCATACATGGGTATTTGCGTGGGTGTCTGTAACTGTAGAAATATGTGCATGGATGTGTAATCAATGTGAAAGTGAATGCGAGAAACTGTAGCATTGTGTGAATTAATGTATGTAAATGAAGGAAGGTGTGCGTGAGTGTGCGTAAATGTAGGAGTATAGTTTTCGTACGTGTGTGTAAATGTATAAATTTGTAGGTATATATACGTGAAACAATGGTTCACGTTTTTGCAAAAAGAAATTTATACTTAAAAACGTAAGTAGCTCAAACTTTTGAGACGGTACGCATCTATAGATAAGCTGATTTCAAGGGTTTTTGAAGTCGCTGATTACGAATCAACGTGTATAATTCTTTAGTATTTTGTACTGAAAATATTTTCATTCGATCTATGTCTTTCAAAATTGATCCTTTGATAAAATTAAAGGCTTAATTTAATAATATAATTAGCATACCTTTAATTAATGCTAATTTCAATTAAAAGATTCTCTGAATTGATAACTCGCGACTTTAAATAATAAATAGCTTTACGCCCGTATTAAAATATCTAGTGTTCGTCAAGCTTTAAGTTAATTGAAAAATATTAGAGAAAGTTTCAACAATAGTTTCAACACACCGTAAAGAAATATTTTTTATACTGCTGAATATAATGATTAGCTCATGTAATGAAGATATAAAATGTAAATCCATTGAACGAGTTAGGTATTGGAAGTACAGTGATGCAGAGATCGTCCTACAGGCAAGACAATTGCTTTCACGGTTGGCATTGTCATAGTCGAAAATTGCACGGGTTCTAATGCAAACGTGTCATGACTAAACAAACGTACTGACGTGGTTGCAGTTACACGACGCGTAATTTCAAACTGCAACGCGCATATGTGTCAATTTCACTTAGCTTCAGATGATCGCGGGTAAACGGTTAGAAGTTAGAATAAACTGATCACACATTATAAAAATAGAATGGCAGTATATAACTTTTATTTCCATTTTTGTTTCTCTTTTTTGTTTCTTTTTAAATACGATTATTTAAACATAAATTCACACAACACTACATTGTACATACATATATATATAATAATAATTAAAGTTCAAAATATTTACAAACACACTTGCCACTCACAACTTAAAGTAAATCATTGTATAAATTAATATTAACTACGTTTAAAAAAAAATATTTAAAATCGTATACATTTCATTAGAAAAAGCCTCTTTTCACGTAGGTATTTCTATTATTAAATACGATTATTTTATTTGTAATACGATATCAATTGTACAAGTACTACGAATTGCAGCGATTCAGTCCATGAACTTCTCAATTTCGTGAAATTGAGCTACTCGGCGAATTGACATATTTTTGAGCATGTATGAGATTTATTATCTAATCAGCTTTTTGGCATCTTTCTTAATTCGGATTTTGGTGTTTCATTCAGTTCAAAAGAGGTAGTAAGTCTGCAATGTACAAATTATTGTTAGCTTAATTTATATTTATGTTGACTAATTCTTTATAATAGCAACAACTCACTCTGGGTGACCTTTCGGCGTAGCACTTGTTAAACGTGTACGCGTATTCACAAGTATCACCAGTGGCTGCAAAGATAAAGTTATGATTTTTTAATTTATTGTGTAAAAGTTGAACAAACTAAACTTCCAATGCAAAAGTCGATAGACGATCAGCTTGTATTTTATTCATGTATTAAGGGTAGAAAACACTGTAATAGTCCATAGCATACACATACTTTATATCGTTTTTATAAAGAAAGTATCTAATATATCTCTTAGACACTTTTAAGACACTTTATTGGCAACCAGTATAGTAGGAAGTTAGCGATGGAAGAAACGGTCATTTACAGTTATTTGACCGAACGCTTTATCAAAAATCATAAAACCAAAAAGATTTCGAAACTATATGCAGATTCCAAGGTCGCTACGCAAGGGATTTTAAAAATTTTGAAAAATAACAAAATGGCGACCATAACACACAAAAATACGTTTGGTCAGAAAGCTGTAAATCACCATTTTTTGAAGCACTATCTTCTAAACTCTGGAGAGTATAGTATTAGCGCTCAAAATAAATTTAATAATGTATTTCTCTGCATTATAATATTGCCAATAAAGTGTCCTAAAATTCCAGAGAGATATATCAGATACGTTCTTTGTAATAGGCGATACGAAGTATCTATATGCTACGGACTGTTGCAGAGTTTTATTCCATCCTTAATTAACATTTTCTTATGCTGATTTTATACTATCGTTTTTGTATAGGCTAAGACGACAGATCGAGCATCATCAAAAACAAAGCAATTGTAAGTGCCAACTAAATGTTGCTTTATTAAGTTTCAAATAAAATAAAACTCAAACGTAAGATTATAAACATGCGGGATCAAATAATTCAAAACGATATAATTAATACAGAAATGAAAATAAGTAAAAAATAATCGATCGATCGTATGTAAATAAAATAAAATAACAAGGGCGCACGTATAGATACCGAAATATTTACCGAGGGCCTTGCATTCGTTAATTGCCCTTTGAACCTCGGTTCGGTAAGCCGGTATTCTTTGGAAGAACGTCAGCATGCCGTTCAAGCTCAATTCTCGTTTTTCATCAATCAGTCCAAATTGCTCCCAAAGACAGTACATGTAACACTTTTTAATGACAGGCTTATTTTACTTCTTTACTTGCTCTGTTATATTATATACGAAAAATTGCAATACGGTATCTTTCTTTGAAAATATCACTCAGAAAAAAAACAAAGATTAATTTGAAATTATTTTTATGTCAATTATGACAATTTGATATGGATTATTATAGGAAAAACTGGAGCAAAACGGGGTATTAGATCTATTTTGTATGATACAGGATTGCGAAGTACATAACTGATTAAAATACCTCTGACAAGTAGAGTAGAAACAATGTAGCTAAAATAGTCCGTATCATAAGCTTTGACTAATATATGTACCAATTAACAAAACGAGAGGTCACTATAAAAAAAATCTAAGAACACAATGTTATAGTGCCACTCATTAGCTTTCCAAATCGACATTGGAAATTAAAATTGACGAACAAGAAGGAATCTATATTTAATCAATTTAATAAAAGATCTGCTGGAAAAAATAGGGTAAACCTAAACAAGATTCCGTAAAATACGAATAAAAAAAATTTTTTTTCCTTTAAAATTTGCAGAAGTTTAGATTGAGATGTTATTAAAATTCATAAAAGATTACATTATTATAATTTATCAGTTATTTTTTGTTTAATATGAAATAGGCATTAAGACTTTGTATGTTCTGAGGCAAAAACTGGGGTATACCAAAAATATTTTTAAAAAATTACATAATATTACTTCTTAGTAAACGTTCTCTGCAACTTGTTTAAGTTTAATGTAAATAGAGATAATAGTAATTTAAAATATTTTTTAATATAAAAATATATTTTTACTTATTATATTATTATATATTATATTACTTATTATTTTAATATATTAGAAAACGAAATTTATTTAAAAATGTCTATAACGAATTAATATAAACGAAAAGGTTTTCTGGGCTCTGGATTACTAGCACTGTAACTGTTCTTTTTGGAAAAAACAATTGTTAAACTGCTAAAAGATTAAAAATTATATAACTTATTTATTTAAATTGACAGTTACTCCCGATAGAACAAACAATGGAAAACAAGCATTCAATCCAATGAAGTTGTAGTATTAGAAAAATCAAACAAAATTTGATTACACGTTATCCGTCCAGTATATGTAAATTGTAAAATAAAACAACAAAAGGTAGCAAAGTCTAAGTAGTAACCGACGAAGTGTGTCAGACTGCATTCTGTATGAATCACGTATAGCATCTTATAGATACCTAAGTATAATGTTGAATTTAATAAATTTCACTTTAAATTTCTTATTTTATGTCCAATCGGTGATTACGTAAACTTCATATTAAACTTATAAGTTCAATACCCGCCAGCATCCTGCTAGTCGAACAAAATAATAAGATAACTTTAGTCGAGTTTCAGTGAAAAAAGTTTGTTGTTATTTATTTTAATAAAGTAAAAATTCATATATTTAAATGTTATGTATCTATTCAAACTTTTTAACCGTATACAAAACCAGTTTAATTAATAACGCTTACTCTGGTGTCATCAGGTATTGAATATATAAAACGAAATATTAAATACAAAAGGTTTATACATTATTTTAAACAAGTTAATTTACGTATGAAATTTTTATTTGTCTTATTTCAAATATTGTAAAATTTATTGATGTAAAAAGAATTGCGAAAAATGTTTACCTTCAATTCCATAGTATCGGGCCACTGACCATTTCTCACGGATTCGATGTCGGCTGTAAAAACATTTTAGAATACCTCACTGATACTTCCCACAAATGTTTGTTTTATCATTTGTTAAACAGTATGCCGAATGCAGGTGTATAATAAAGAGTGTAAAATAATAAATGAGAATTTCCACGAATTCAAGTAAAATGCTTTTTAACGAATACTTTTATTTGAAAATGAATACGAATACGCGTAAAGTCGATAAAACAAAGTAAAAGAAGTCTCAAGTAGGCAAAAAGGACTACAAGTTAAACCGCGAACTGAGAATTTTAGACGCGAGTTCAAAAGAGGCCGAGCAAAGGCACTAACTCGTATAAAAGCCCAAACATTAGACCAAGATTGCGAAACTACAGTTGGTCAAAGTTTAGTCTACAGGCGCGCACTCAAGTTTCTATTCGAAGTGTCTTTGCTCAAGTCCCGAATAAACACATAATGCCGCGCGCGTGTACTGCGTGTACTGCGTGCACTCGTGGTCCGTGCCACCAATCCTCGCGTGTAAATCGGCGCGACGCGTGCTTAAAAGAAAAGTATACACATCCCGCTAAAAATGAGAAGTGTAGACGCATGGAGAATTACCAGTGGCCACGCCCGTTTGCATCTGACAGGCGTTCACGACGCTGGCGGCCGTCGCAATCATCTTGTCGGATACGAAGCTGGGCCGCGTCTGTAAACACACGAAACATGCGAATCGATCGATATTACACAGTAGGCTCTCCCTCTCTATTCTCCCTCGAAGCCCACTACAGCTCCCGGAGCGGAAAATAATCTCGAAACTCCCGTGTAGCTACCCTCTGGCGAGATCGCCGATAATAAATCAATAGGGCTGCAGCTGCACGGGAGCGGGAATTTTGTATTCGCAATGGGAGCGTAACGCGCCTTCTTCAAACCGTACCTTCTGCAGCCCGCGAGTGCATTGTATCGCGCTCCTTACGAAGACTAGGGCAATTTCAATAGCTTCAATTCAATTAGAGTAAGAGAATAGTCACTTATTCTGTATCTTATTGTATATTCACACGTTCTAAGTGAATTTCACTCATTCAGATGTCGAGAGATAGAAATGTGCTTAGATTCTCCAAGCAAGCGATCAATCTAATCCTTTAAAAGTTGCTAATATTTGTAGCAGGCTCCCCGTTGGATAAATCCAAAAAACGCGCTAGTCTTCGCAAGAAGCGTCGGAATACGCGCGACATACGAAAAGAATGCTCAGCCCTCGTACGTATCCAGGAGAGGTGTGCGCGGTCGGGGGAGGGAATCAATGTCGCTCGCGCCTAGCGACCGTCGCGAAGGCGCGTGTATCCCAAATCCGCCGCCACGCGCTCACGCTTCCTCAACGAGCGCTGGCACCGAGTGCGGCACTTGTCAGCGCGTCGTACGAGTCATAGAGAGAGAGAGAGAGAGCTTGTACAGAGTGCAGAGTGTATATACGTACCCCGGCCAGGACGAGGGCCAGCTGCTGGTGGAGCAGGCCGAGCCCGAGGAGGAAGCGCAGCAGCACGCCGGGCCGTGAGTCTGTCATGCTGCTGCTCTGCTGCTCTGCTGGTGGTGGTGCTGCTGCCGCGGCCAGGAAGGGTGCGCGACTGGCGGCGCGCGCGACGGTAGGAGACTCCGCGACGCGCCACCGCCCCTCCGGCCTCCCTTCCCTCTGCTTCTCGACGTGGCGGTGCGGGAGCGCCAAGAGAGATCATTCGAAACGGGCCGAATGCGCGCGGCGCCGAGCCTAGATGCGTGTACTTGTATCCTGCGGAGCGACAGAGAGACGCTACTTCGCCCGCCCCGACGTTTACACCTTTTATCCAAAGCATCGATCATTTATCCTTCTTTTAAATTAAAAATTATTGTCATTAAGAAAGTACAAGTCGAGTCAAGTGACATTTTCAAAACTGGTCATTTTCGGTTTAAAAAAATCCATTTTTCTCAGTAACTCTGAAAATAATCCATTTCTTGAGCTCAAAATTGGTACGGAATTTATTAGGCCCTTTAAAATTTACCTAGATAAACAGAAGGATAAAAAACGGTTGTCTTTTCACCACAGTCCCACCTTAAGTCCATTTTTCTCGTAAATCTCAGCTTCAAATAGGACTTCAGATGTGCGATATAAATGCTGAATAACCGTCCTGCTGATCTTTCACATTTCTTCGAATTAAATGCCATTCGTGAACAGCCTGAAAGAAGGAGAGAGAAGGAGAGAGAGAAAGAGAGAGAGCGGGAGACCAGGAGAGAGAGAAATAGATAGAGAGAGAGAAAAGGAGAGGGAGAGAGAGAGAAAGAAGGACCTGACGTTTGTCCAGCTCTTATTATATGCTAGCATACAGAGTTATGTACATGTTACATATATAATATATATACAATTATTGGTTTGTAGTTTATATATCTAAATTACAGTTTTCTAAGAAGTTGTGTATAGTTTTATAAATAAGCAGATTTATATTGGCAAGTAGAGATCTTATTCTAGCGGGTAAGGTATGAGATATATTATATGCTAATGAGAATTGCAAGATTCAGAATTTTTTCGAATAGCTCGAAGCTTATACAGCTTTTCGAAGGCTTAGACAGTCTTTTAGAACGTTAATGTGGACTGTTTAACGATAGTTTTCTATTAAAAAACTTTTATGACAACGAAAAAATATGAAGAATAAATAACGACTACATTGAAAAACAGAATAAACTTTAGTTTCAAAAATTTAATCAAGCGAAATATCTTCAGAAGCATTTCTTTTGAGTAAAAGTTGAAATGAAATCTATATTTTGTCCTCATCAAGTTTCAGAAATTAAAACTTTGCTTTATAGAAGAAAAAGCTGATTAAAAAGACTTTCTTAAACTTTTTGCCTAATTAAGAAACTTAACTTTAACAAATCCCGAAACTTATTATTAGCTTTACTGTGCTTGAAGACGTACAAAATGAGCTATGCGGAATAAAATGAGTTTTGACTTTTTCAATATCTGACTGCCAACATACTTATAAATATCATACTCGCACCGAGACATGCACATTATGAATGCACGGCTGCACGCATGAACATTCTAAAAATAGCATACTTTCAATATTCGCGTTTAGAAAAAACGTTTTACGACGGTCCGTTTATATGAAAAAGAATGCATTAAGTTCCGAAAAAAGGTTTCTCTTTGAAAAAACAAAATCAATAGTATAAGTTCGCATGCAATTGAAAGAATTAAATTGTCACTTACTTAATTGCTAATAAAATATAATTATAAATACTCTACTAACAAAATAAGTGCATTTGGAAAAAGCAACTTTTAAAATACGTTAAAATATATGTTAAAATATTAGCATGAATCATTATAAATTCATCAAGATAAAATTTATGACAAGAAACGTACAAGTTTAAATTATGGAAGATGTAGTATAAAAAGTACATTAACTGTGCGGCACTGTTCCAAATCTCTACAATTTGTCCGCTGTTTCACCTACTTTTTGTCTACTTGCAGATGTAGTACACTTTTTGTGAATACTTTCCTCCTGAGATCATTATGACTTAGAGCGTTCCAGTAATTTAATTCACTTGCTAATTATATTCTGCTTTTACGTTACATAAGCTCAAAATTTTTTTATATCTGCTTTTTAAAAAGAGAAGATTCTCTACAATATTTAAAAATTAAAATATTAAAAAATATGCAAAAGATTGTTATCTACATGGACCTGATCTATTTTTCATCTGATTCTCTCTCTTGTTTGTCGTTTCGCATCAGATATCGGATATATTGCGGAACGTTTGCAAGAAATAAACCGCCGCTAACTGCTTTAACAGAATGCTTTCTCAAAGAGTGGTCTTGGTTATAATAAATAATTAAAAAAAAATAAAAATATTAATCGACTTATAGAATCTTATAATGTCAATTTGCATTAAATAAATTAATGTTAATATGAATTTATTTTGTTATATTTTGGCCAAAAAATACTAGTCCTACTATAAAAGATAAGTTCGAATAAAACTGACGAGTATTTTGTGAATATTTACGTATATTCTATATAAATTTTTTTAATAACCAGTGTTAAAAAATGAATTTAGACTTGCTAAAATAGATATAAATTTGAAGAAATACATTGTTTAAATTCGCGTTTTTTCTTTAAAAAACTAAAGAATAGTATAAAAACATAAAACGAAAGAAAATCCTGCGCACTTAAAATATATTTGCCTGTCTTTTATATATCTTTATATAAACTGCCGAAAAAATTATTTTTCATTTGATAAATAGCTACTTTTTTAAAGTAATTTACATTCTAGTTTTTTCTTAAAAATAGCTAAAAATAGTTTTACAAGACATAAATAAAATAGAAAACCCAAGCATTTTAAGAATCTATGTCTATCTTTTAAAATCTTTAATACAAACTTGAGGAAAAAATGATTTTTTATTTTATAAAATAGCTACTTTTTGAAGTCTTTAAATTCACGTTTATATCTTAAAAATGACTTAAGAATAGTTTTAAAAGACATAAATCAAAAGGAAATGCGCACTTTAAGAATTGGTGTCTATCTTTTACATATCTGCAATAAGAACTGCGAAAAAAAATGTTTTCTTGTTTTAACATTTTCAAAAGAAGTAGTTATTTTGTCAAAAAGCGTCCTAAATATTATCCATGTAGCTCCAAATTTCTATCAGATCTAATAAATTTAACACAAATTTAGCTTTTTGATTTCATACATACATACATACAGACATACATTTTTTAAAAATATATTTTTCTAATTCAGGAACCTGAGAAAGTAAAAATGTGCCGTAGCCGTAGAGTTAATAATCGCTGATTTTTTCATATGTTTGGTTGTATACAAAATTGTGTATATTTCTATGTGAATCAATTTAAGATGTTTATTTGAAGAGGTTTATCATTTTTATACATAAAAAACAAAGAATTGACAAAAGATAACCCGACTAAAAAAGATTTCATATATATAATCACATATGATCATATATGGATGATATATAAAATACTAATTATTGTTTAAATTAAGCTTAGTCCCTCAGATTGGGTGTTATCATCCGCATGATACATCCTAAATAACAAACTATATCTACAATAACTACATCTGAGCAGAAGAATTCCATTAAAAACTTCATGTAGGTTGGATCTATTATATATGATCATATATGATCATATATGCGCATATCCGAATTTTAGTTACATATAGTCCTATATGATCATATATGAACATAATATCTAATTCATTTTTAGCCGGGAAGTTCTTTGGTACTGGTTCTAAGATTTAAGAAAGGCCTGCTCGGGATTGTTTGAAATTTCAAGAATAAATAACACTAGTCGAGGTCCCGAAAAATTGGTCAGTAGATCAAGTGTCATAAGGTGCAATTGTCTTTTAGCGCAATAATTCAAGCGTTCTTTCATACAGACTGCTCTTGATCGGCGGATGCAGCAGTTTAGTCCCCTATGCTTTTTCCCTCATCAACTTGGACAGTGAAACTCAATCGTCGCACCACAATTCCGGCTACAATCTGTTTCTATGATTCTATTTTCGTTTGCTTTTAGGATATTTTCATCTTTCTATGAGTTGTTTTGTCTGCCCACTATTGTAATTACTTATATATGGCAATAATCAGCCTTGTATTATTTCATTATTTTTAATTCTCAAAACAAAATTTAAGTGTTCTTTTCAAAATCTGACATTACTTGGATTGAAATAGATCGCATGTCAATTGGGTATTTGCATGAAATTATATCACGGTTTGATAGATGATATGCTACTTTCTTTGTGAACTTTTCCTATTTCCGCAACTCACCTACTATTAATTAAGTTACAGCGCTTTAAATATGTTGGTGACATCATACCTACATAGCGGCACCTTTTATGTTATTAGGTGTGAAAAAAAGTTTCTCACGTTTCATTTAAACATAATGAGATTTTGATGATATATTTACTATTATAATTATATGATGCTATGTACAAATTTTCAGCAAGTTTTAACTTATTTTACCCTTACAGTGTGCCATTATTGCATTTATTTGATGCTAGGTATTTTCAAAAAGTGATTGACGCATACAGTTATTTTCAAATGGTCTGAAGAAATATGTACGTACATACTTCAATGTAACAAACATAACATGGCATGATTTTTAATTTAAAAAATGTTTTTTATCCAAAATAAAATTATAACAAAATAAATCGTTTAAAAATGTAACATTATTTATATTGTTTAATAGTAACACTGGTTTGACGATATTGTTATAAAAAATGCCAACTTTTATTGTAAACAACTTTAACAACTTATCCTAAAAGTTTATAAAAGATTCGTTAAAACCACTTGTGTCAAACAGCTTTTAAAGTTAGAAAAATAAGTGTTGAGAAAAACGCGTTTAAAGTTTCAATTTTATATGCTATCTAATGTGAATTATTATACTTAATCACATGTAACTTTTTCAAATCATCGAGATTTTTTATCTAACAGGTCTTAAAATATTCTTACAGTTATAAAGATTAAAAAACTATAATAAAAAGAATTTAGATTTTTTGGCAAAAAAACACCAGAATCCTACCTTAATAAGTTATAACTCCATTGGATTACAATTTTTTTTAATTCGAAAAAAGCGGCTACTCATTATAATAGTATAAAAACAAACAATTTCAAATCTTATTTTATTTGTTGTACGTACGTACCAAACAACTTGGCGCCCTTTACTATTCGGCGTTTCGATTGCTAATTTTTCATTTCGAAGGGAAATGGAAGATTTTCTCGTTGACGGCACTGTAGGTGCCAGCAGTCATGGCTGGCGCGCGGAATCGTTTTTCAATTTCCGAGCGAGTGAAAGGGGCTGTCGCCCAGACTTGCGCGCGCCTTACTATATACCTATACTTGAGCAGTAAGAAAGAGTGCGCGAGAGAGAAAGAGCAGAGGTGGAACACGAAGAAAGCGAGGAAGGAGAGTCCGCGATATGCTGCACGCACTCGGGGCTCGCAAGCGGTAAAACGATTTTCTGGGTCAATAAAATTCCGGCTAAGGTACGTGAGCTGCGCTTAGCTCGAATTCAGACGTAGGACTTTACGTATATATACAACATCTTACGTTTTCATTATACATAGCCCTTAAACGATCATTTCTACAGATAATAAAGGATTATTATTTTCATATCTCTTGGAAAGCACAAGTACAATTTATTTGTTATATCAACATTTTAAATTTTTTTAAAATAGTTAAAGTATATCAACGTGGTTTTCTATGTATCAAACAAAATATTAAGGGGATAAGCCCCTTTTAAACGCTGAAGAAATTTACATCCATTTTTCATGCCTAAAAGTAGCCTAGAAAATCGATCATTTCGAGCGTGTTTGTAAAAAGTGTGAAAAATGTCCATTTAGCGGGGAAAAATATTAATAACAAATTAGTAATAAATAATAAGAGGGGTGCAGGTAATGTGGCCACCTTAAAGAACTTTCGATTCCCAGTAGACATATATTGCATTTTGGGGCTTCGGAAACTATTGAGACATGTTATTAGAACCTTTAATTCTAATACCTCATGAGACTTTGTGCAAAAAAATGTACTCTCTGAATTTTAATTAAAGAAGTTCTAAATAGTTAAAAATTGGCCACTGTACCAAAGTGGTAACACACACACACATACACACACGCATACACCCACGCAGGTACGCACACACCCGTGTATAACATAAGAAAGAACACACCTTATCCGAAGTTTCGGGTGGTAAAAGACAGGTAATTTTATGCTCTTTGAAATGCATTTTCATTGGATCTATGATTTTATTTCTAACGTACCAAAAAATCCAAAAAACTAAAAGCCAAAAATCGAGAAACCTCTAAAAACAGAAACAAATCCGAAGAACTTAAAAAATTATTATTGTGTCCCTTTCGTTTAGAAAAAGAAAACGAAATGAGCCCTGAAGCATTAAATTCTACCGTCGATTACTCGAGATATAGATGTACACACACACGCACAACCACACACATACACACACACACACACACGCACACACACACACACACACTCACACACACACACACACACACACATATTCGTACTATTTTCTAACAATAATGTATTTTGATTATTATTTATATCTCAAAACATGTTTCTAACATGTTTTTATCAAAGCTCTTCTTTTCCTATCACAAAGCTTCCTCTTTGTCAATATCATTATGCATAATTTTAAAGTTCACCATACAATCCTGAAACGCATGTAACGTTGAAATACTCAAGAGGTTAAACCTCAGTAACCTGAACTCAAAATTGTGGTCAAAGATATCCATTGGATCATTACATTTGAACGAAATGTAATGAATGAATTTGTGTAATTTAGACTTAAAAGAAGCTTTATTAGAGTCAGTGTATGGGGACCGTATCACCGAACCGTATGTAAGAGTTGGAATAACTATGGATTTGAATAAGTAAATTATTGAGTCAACATTGCTGAAATCAGAGGTTGACTTCCTGAGAAATCCAAGATCTGTATGCTTTTGAAGAAACGTAGTCGATATGTTGCGAGAAAGATAAGACTTTATCAAAAATTATACTTAGATCAGTAATAGAGTCACACCTATTCAATACATTATTTGATATTACATAGTTGAAGCAAAAAGGGGATCTATTTTTAGCGAAAGATAGAATATGACATTTATTCAAGTTTATCGGTAGCCCATTCACCTCCGACCACTTACTGATACGCTGTAGGTTCTCTTGCATTTTCGACACATCCATTGGACACCTAATCTCAGTAAAAATCTTCATATCATCCGCATAAATAAGACAATAAGAGTTTTCAATATATAAAGTGATATTTATAAGATAAGTAAAAAGTATGGGGCCAAGGTGGGATCCTTGAGGAACTCCTGAATCGACTAAGATAAGTGCTGAAGTAGTTTCACCAATTCTCACACGATTGTTTCCTATTTACAAGACACAAGGCGAATCAGCCGTGCAAGCGACCTCTAATACCGGCATTCCATACTTTTTAAAGAAATTTAACGGAATCAAACGCTTTTTTTAAGTCAATATATATATATAGAGTCCACTTGATAAAATTCTCTAAATGCATTATGTATAAAATCAGTGTAAACAAGCAAGTTTGTTAATGTTGATCGCCCTCTGCGGAAACCATATTACCTGTATTATGATATTTGTTTATATATTTATTATTTATTAAAGCATTGTATTTTAATTTTATAAAATTCAACATAGAATATTATGTATAGTATATTTCCATATAAAAATTTATTTCTGATTTATCAGAAATTTCTCACTTTTAACTTATAAACAGTTAACTTAAGCTGACTATAACTTTATTGATTTTCATAAGTTAATACATTTTAACTTAACTTAAACTAATTTCATGTTCAAGTGATTTTCAACTTAACATTTTAGTTTATAGAAAGTTTACCTAGTTCTGTTACTAATTAATAACAATGACTTTTTTCAATAAATTTATGGTGTATTATATAGATCAAAATTCTTGACAAGACCAAGAATCTTGCGTACTTGGTTTTGGTCTTGTCTTAAAAATAATTTAGCAGTATCGTCTTGGTCTTGTCTTGCTTTTCAAGACAAGACCAAGACAAGACCAAGAAAAATATCGAATCTCGGGCAGCCCAACCCCATACTAACACACACACACACGCACATACTCACGCACGCACGTACTCACGTAAGCACGCACGCACGCATGCACACACGCACACATACACATACACATACATATAGACTTTCTTTAAAGCTAGTGTATTTGAACTCCCCAAGGCCTAAATCATGTTTACACGTAAGAAAATACATAAAAAATTGATTACCATTAAAAAGCTTTCTCTTTAAGATAGCAAAAATTTAAAAATAAAATTATAAAATTTAAAAATATTGAAAAAGTAGAAAATTTTGAGAAAATATAAAAATTGTAAAATGGAAAAAATGTGAGAATATTGATAAATATGATAAAATTAGAAAAATTTTGAAAAATATAGAAAATTATGAATAATTAAAAAAAAAATTTTAAAAGTCGAAGAAAGTTAATTTTTTTTTTTATTTAAATTTATTATACAGGCTCAACAGGCTACAAATAATTATGTAGACTACGAGTAAAGTCAGTCAAAGTCTAGGCGTGCTAAAGGACACAGGTTTTCTCGCGATATTCATTTTATTCATTCTCCTCGTTATCTCTCGTTTCAAACACTTTTAATGTGGCTGTAGACGGTCTCAAGCCCGGATTAACCCTTTCAGTCACAGAAGCCGATATATCGGCTCCCTATTGTTTTTAGTCACAAAATTTGATTTCTATTGTTATCGCAGTACAAATATACGTTTTCTATGTATTTTTGATCGTAGAATACGAATCTGATATCAATAATTTTATAAATATAAAAACAACCCTTCAAATGGGGTGAAAACCACCCTTTTAGTCATGAAATTGAATTCGTTTGGTTATGAAAGTAAAAAAACCCCCTCCTCATTAGAACACGGGCTTGGGACCGTCTGTGGCAGAGTTATGTTTTTTTGTTTTTTTTTTTGTTTTTCTTTTTTTCTTTTTTTCTTTTTTTTTTCTTTTTCTCTTTTTTTCTTTTTTTCTTTTTTATTTTTTTTTTCGTTTTTTTTTCTTTTTTTTTTTATAATTTTTTTGACACTTGATTTGGATTCTTCGTTCAAAAATACATTGGAAACATATATTTGCACTTCCATAACCAAATGAATTGAATTGCGTGACTGAAAGGGTTAAACGCAGAGAGAAAGTGTCGTGCTCAATTAAAATATCCTTATTTCAATCCGAGTTTATTATATTTTGATTATATTTTATTAATTTATTTATTGTGAATAAATTCAAATAAATCGCTCTCGACTCACGCGCTACCTAGCCTAACCCCAGTCTGGGATATCACAGATCTAACCACAAACCCTAAGCCGTGATTGGTTGATTTAAATTTGACCAATTATGGATCAGCATTTGTGAGCCACTTGGAGCAGATCAGGGCCGCTCTGACGCTCAACCCCGAGCCCCGAACAAACCTAATTATAAGTATACGAAAATTCAAATGGTTTTTCCTTATATTTGCGAACATGTGCCAAATCACGTAAGTAGCTTTGTTTTTTTGTAACGAACTTCACGCAGCTCGTTCAAAAATATAGTATGAGCAATACGTGCGAGCAGGTGATTTTCAACGAGTGTGATTGTCAACTTCGCTACGCTTGGGCGACAATAGTCACACTCATTGTAAATCACCGGCTTCTCGCAGCGTTAAAATAATTTAAAATATAGTATGTGCAACACGTGCGGGCAGGTGATTTTCAACGAATGTGATTGTCAACTTCCCTATGGGCGACAATAGTCACACTCGTTGCAAATCACCGGCTTCTCGCATTTGTTGCACAATGTAATATTTTAAATTATTTTAATGCTCAGAAACAGGACCTAATAGGCATAGACACTTTGAAGCAAGATTATTTTAACATTCTCATTATAATTTTATGTCTTATTTTGTCAGTTTATACCTTATATATATACCCCCTATATTCTACGTATTTTATTTTACCCCAACGTATGTGTCTCATTATACCTCATTTGAGATGTTTTGCGTTTTGTATAATTACTTTGTCTCAACGTAATAACATTACATTTTACAAAAAGCAAATTAGCTGAAACGATTACTTACAAAACTAAACTACTCTAATTATTGTAAGAATTTGGCAATATGATTGGTTATGGGGATTTTAAACTACATAAGATAGTTTTGTTATCTATACCTATATACTTAAGACATATAAACTTTCCTAAATAAAATTATAAATATAATTGCAAAAATTTGAAAATTGCTACAGCTGAATTTAAACATATGTATATAGTGTAGTGACCCCAGTAGTCGGCCCCTTTGACTATTTTCTTTTAAAAAATAAACCCGTAGACAAAGTATCGCTAGGGTAATAATTTTGTAATGATCTATGCCATTTAAACATTCAATACTGACGTTAAAACAGTTCAAGAACCTAAAAATAAAAATTGTTTTCGATATATCTTTATATCGATATGTGCTTACAGATGGTCGACTACTAGAATCTTTTTAATTTTTGCCGAATTTTAGTTGTCGGCCGGGCCTGGTCGGTAAACCATGTCCAAAGACACTTTTAATTGCAATGATCATTACAATTAATTAATATTGAACTTTATTAATTTAATATTTATTCAATCTTTTATAGCTAAACTTAAATCATAGAACTATTAAAAATAATAAACAATGTTTTTAAAACGCGATGTATTGCCTTAAATTGTCCTGGTCGACTACTAGCGATCAAGATGCCGAGTACTATAGATTCCGGTGGTCGACTATCAGCGCTTTCGTCATATTTTATTAAAACGCGTATTATAATTATCCTGTACATAGTTTAAGCAAAAATAAATATTTTATCAAAAACCAGAATACATTTAAAGTGTAATAGAACCGGAAATTTATAAACAAAGATGTTTCTGAATTTTTCGTAATAGCTTGAATACAAGCTTTTTCTTAGATGGCCGACTACTGGGGTCACTAATGCCATGTAGACAAAGCCCAAACCCACATGTCCTTCCTCGAGTGATAATAAATCTATGTACGATATTGGAATACAAATTCGTTAACATTTTATTTTATAAGTACTTAATTGGTGGTCTAAATCTAACCTGCACTCTAAACCTAAAAGAATAAAAATTGACGTTAGAAAGAATAAAAATAGCATTTTATTCTTTTCGCAAAGTATGAAACGCTGATTTTATTCTTTAGAGAACTTGACAGTGATCTAAAAGATTAAATTGTACAAATTATTCTTTTATAAAGAATAAACTGCAGCTTTTATTCTTTTGTAAACAATAAACTTCAGCTTTTATACTTTCGAAAAGAATAAAATTCAGATTTTATTCTTTTATAAAGAATAAAATTCAACTTTTATTCTTTTGGTATAACATTAAGGTTACATTTCATATTCTGAAGTTTTCTCGAAAAAGAAACAATGTTAGGTACTTTTTAGGTCTGAAAATATTCCACATTTTAAGATGAATCGAAGGCAACTTTTAGTTTTTCAATTAACAAATTACTATTTGAATAATTAGCATAAATGTGCTTAGACAAGGGCAGTAGATAGAACGTCCTCTTAAAACAAGAATAAAAGCTGAATTTTATTCTTTACAAAAAAATAATTTGGACGATTTAATCTTTTAAAGTCCCTGTCAAGTACGCTAAAGAACAAAATCAGAGTTTTATACTTTGCGAAAAGAATAAAATGTTATTGTGTGTACTAATTTAAAAGCCGTCACGCTTTCAGCGACTCCCACAATAAATGTGAATTACTGTCTTGATATCTTGATTCGTGTGCTTTATTCCGTGAGAAAAAAAACTTATTGTACAGAGTCTAGGTGTGCGTTGCATGATCTTCGGTCGATTTACATTGTATTCTGACGTTGACGATCGGGTCCGTTTATAGTGGGGGCAAGAGTTACAACTATAGTTGCAACTCGTTGAAACTTTACTGCGCTTTTACAATTGAAAATTACATTAGTTGATAGTTAATTTGATAAAGGTCGCTCTAAAAATGAATATTCTGTATGTTTTTATGCAATACATGATATATTTTTACTGCATTGTAAAAATACAGAATGCCGAGTTGCAACTAGTTATAACTCTTTGTTCCCACCAAATGGACCCTAACCGTGTACACTCGACGTGGATATATTCTGATCGAACGTTTTTAAAATGCTCCAATGAGATTGTCCAATTCACAGGAATTAACCAACAAGGTGGCACGATTTCAAAACATTCAATCAGAATATATCCACGTCGGTCGTCGAGTGTACAGTGTACAACACGTAGAATTCGCACTATCACTTTTTTCTCACTAAACAAAGCACGCAGATAGAACATTCATATCTCTATTGTGGAGTCACTCACAAGTCACAAGTGATCAAGCCCGCAGCCTGGGCCAAGTAAGCCAAAAGGCTAGAACTGTTCTGATTCATATAATAACATATATGGATACATATGTGTTATGTTTATCTTTAAGAGATAAGATGATAAAACCGATTAAAATAACAAAAAAATCAAATATTCTCGAATGTTCGAGTTGAAAAATTCGGGACAATCGCACAAACTACCAGCAGTATACTCGTAACAGTCGCAGCGTATACTTGTTCGTTCGTACCACGGTGTAAGAAGATATTCGTACACCTATAGTACTTATAGGTTATTACAGGAAAAATGTGATTACTATTGAAAAAAATAGGCTATAAGTCTTTTTTATAAGCTGCTTTTTTGAATGCTTGTTTCTATATTCTACTATTACATTATACACTAAGTCTATTGCTTACATATAAACTGAAAAATACAAATAGAAGGAATCATGGATAAGGTTAGAAATACTATGCGACAAACCAATAAATACATAATAATTTTATAATGTATATGTAAATATATATTATAATACTTTATAATTTAATTATCCTTACCGTTTTGCAGACTCATAAGAAAAGGAATGTACCTTTGGTGCTAGAAAAAATTTTGGCTGTGGATGTTTACACGACTGATCAATTTGTTAAGTCAATGGAAAAAATATTAGCATTCAGACAACTTAGAACTCATTACAAATTACTTGAGGTAATAAAATTAAAAACAATTTTACAGTGTTTATATATATATTTTTTTGTATGCACAGGTTTCTTGTCATGGGTTAGTATGGATCCCATGTTGGATAGGTTTTATCTGGGTTTTAAACAGCAAAAGTTTATATCAAATGCAAGTCAACTTATTCATAGGTAAAAATCATTCATTACACATAACACTATATAATATTGCATTATTTATTTATTTCTTGCCTTCATGTGCATTGTAGGTTTGCTTCTAGATGTACTACTGATTGCTCTATTAAAAGCTATTACTAGAAGACGTAGACCAGCGAAAAATGATTCACTTGACATAGGTCCTGATAAGTTTTCATTTCCTTCTGGTCATGCATCTAGAGCATTTTATATTGTTTGTTTCTTCTTACACAATTGGCCTGTGCATTTTGTAATTATACCACCTTTAATATGCTGGGCAGTCAGTGTTTCTCTATCTAGGATTTTAATGAGAAGACATCATCTTCTTGATATTATTGTCGGTGCAGTTTTGGGCTTAGTTGAAGCGTATTTCATCGGACTCATTTATTTGGAACAAGAAACTTGCACAGATTTAGTTTGGTGGCTTACTGATGAAAAATTAGATGGAGGCGAATACCATGTATAAAAATATACATAAATTGTATTTGTAATAAGTACTTGACTGGTTTTACATTTTTAATAAGTTTGTTCTACTGTTAATCTACTATTTAAAACAGCTTTTACTGTACAATATTGACAGAGTAAAAAATAATAAAATTTATTTTAAATATATAAAGGGTGTCAATATTTTCCTACTTACTTTAAAATGCATTCAAACTGAATCTTGATTATATTTTTGTAATTTTATGAAAATTTATCATTATGTTTATTATTGTTATAATTTATGGAGACAAACTAGGTATAACGAGCAATTTTTTCTTATGCAGTAGATTTACATTTACATTTCTAAGTCATGTTACAATACTTTATTTCTCAAGTTATAAGTTTATATATTACAATTATTTTATAGCTCAAATCGTCAGAATTAATTGATTAATAAATATTCATCTAACATCAATTTTCAAGTTCTGGACAAAATTTTTGGATTGTTTTAATTAAAATCAAGGTTCATATTCACTAAGCTGAGCGCTGGGGAAATTTAAATGTATCAGCTGTTCCGGAAGTTCATTACAACATGGCGGCACCAATCAAAAGAAAGAAGACACATTTGCCTCATTGACTCTCTAGCAAACTTTCTATAGGTGCTGAAACAGAGATTCTAAATAGGCTAGGTCTTAGGATACAGCACGATTTAATAAATTTTCTTGCTATATTATTTATTTTAAAATTGCTGAAGCTGACGGGAAACAGGCCGAGGAGCTGCCGAAATGCCTCCGAAAAAGGCTCCAGCGCCGAGCAAAAAAACAGAACAGAAGAAAAAGGAGAAAGTAATCGAGGTAAGTTTGCGAACGTGGGTGCACTAGTAAGGTATAGATATGCCAATAGGTACACGTTGTTCATATTCGATTTACCCAAAATTTGCTACGTATTCATCTAACCATCCCTTTACTCTTCATACAATTATTTTCATTTATTTACCTTAATTTTACTTTGCATACTTAGCATGATACATTAATTTGTATACTTATTCCAGGATAAAACTTTTGGTATAAAAAATAAGAAAGGGGCCAAGCAACAAAAGTTTATTCAACAAGTAGAAAAACAAGTTAAATCTGGAGGTCTTAATCCACGGAAGGTAGATGATCCTACTGTTAAGAAACTTGAAAAAGAAAAGAAATTGAAGGAGCAGCAAGAGTTGGCTTTAATATTCAAACCTGTCCAAACACAAAAAATCGAAAAAGGTTCTTATTATTACAAGAGATTATACAAAAATTGAATATTATCTTCATTTTAATCTTTGTTTTATTTTCAGGAACTGATCCAAAATCTGTTGTTTGTACCTTTTTCAAACAAGGACAATGTACCAAGGGAGACAAGTGCAAGTTTTCGCACGATTTAAGTGTAGAAAGGAAAGCAGAAAAAAGATCACTCTATTGTGATCTTGAAAAAGATGCAGATAAAGAAGCAGATACCATGGACGATTGGGACGAAGATAAGTTGAAGCAAGTTGTAGAAAAGAAACATGCAAGTGGTGGAAATAGACCTACCACTGATATAGTAAGTAGTATAATGTTATTATAATCACTTTTGCTTTTAAAATTTCATGTATTTAATAACATGTATAAATTATTACATTCTAGATTTGCAAATACTTTTTGGAAGCTGTTGAAAAGTCCAAATATGGTTGGTTCTGGGAATGTCCATCGGGTCAAAAGTGTATTTATCGACATGCCTTGCCACCTGGATTTGTATTAAAGAAGGATCTTAAAAAAGAAGATAAGAAAGATGAAATATCCTTGGAAGACCTTATTGAAAGAGAACGAGCTAATTTAGGACCAAATCAAGTAAGTGCAGCCATTATTAATAAATTAATTATAGTATATGTATACTTAATAAGAAACATTTCACTTTGATGGTAAATTTAGATTTATAGTTTAATATTGCTATAATAACCTATTAAATTTCCACAATTATGCAATTACAAATTACTCAATTTTATCAGACAAGAATTACGTTGGAGACATTTTTGGCATGGAAAAAGAGAAAACTACTGGAAAAGAAACAGCAAGCCATTAAAGATGAAGAAAAGAAACGAAGCGATCTTAAAGCTGGGCGCCAAGTTGGAATTTCAGGAAGAGAAATGTTCTATTTTAATCCTGACCTTGCAGATGATGATGGTAAAAATATTACTTATCACTAATAGGTTTACACAATGCTACTAGCATAATGGAATTATTATGTAATTATGTAGTAAGCAAGAGACTAACTAAATATATGTTTCATTTGAAGGTGTTGATGATGAGGATGAAGCTATTGCATATTATGATCGTGAAGAAGAAGAAGGAGATAATATAGAATATCGTGAATTGGATATAGATCGACTTGTCTTAGAAGCTAGTCAAGTTGATACCACTGGATTATGTACTATTGCAAAAGACCGGGATAATAGATTGAAAGATTCAGCTCAGTCTACTCAATCGAACGATAATGTTAATAATAGTCAAACCCCAGATTCATGTAAGCACAGACATATAAAATATATATCATTATTAAGATTTTTATTTAAAATAAATTAAGGTAATTAATTTTGTTATTGTTACTATGATAGCCGTTGGAGACCAAGCCACAGCTTTAACCATCAATGAGAATCTCTTTATGGAAGAAGATTTAGAGGGCATTGAAGAAGAATTAGGGGACCTGGATTTGGAGGAGTGATCCAGGGCACCCCAATTTCCATTCTCCTCTTTGCCCGTAATTTTAAGCAATGTTGGACTTTCATTACTTCTCGTTAAACTCAAGATTTTTCTTATGTTACTTTTATGTTTGCAGCGTGCAATTTTTTTACATGGTACTTTGCACTCATACCTACAATATCATTCAACATCTGGCACATGCAAATTGTGTGAATAAATGCTTAACACTAGAAATAAATACTGATTTTCAGTGCTATATTTTTTATATTGGTTCATATTCTTGCTTGCATATTTATTATATGTTTATAACCTGATAGGGAAGAATACTGATTGCCAATTAACAGTATATTCTTATAGATTGAAATATTATTCCTTTGTAAACTTACTGAATTTTTACAAAATCTTTATACCCCAAAGTGAGGTCTCTTCGATCATTGAGGCATCTTGGGCCATTATATTAATAGTGCATTATGTAACAAGGGCAAAAAGTCGAATATTTTCACCCGAGGGAAAAATCGACTTTTCTCTCGAGTTACATATAGTACTTTATGCCCATCTCAACTGTGACCACTTTTGGACTTGGAAAGCAAGACTAATGGACTGTTAAAAGACAATATTGTTAAAAGACAATCGAAAATCAGGGTTATTAGTAGAACTTGATGAAATAAAGGTATTTGGACTAGTTTCTAGTGAAGTCACTTTTTTCCCGCTAATCATTTTTGCGGACAAAAAGTGTAATTTTGGTCTCGCTTTTCAGGGAAAAAAGTAGCCTTTTTCGTTCAGATGGGCATAAAATATATTTCTATGAGGCTAGCAAGCTTACTGAGGATATGTTAGTCCATTTAAATAGTTCAAAGTAATATTTATTTTAATTAAAACTTATTGGTTTATCCTTAGTAGCTTGATGAGCTAATTAAAATTTATTTCAATGCAAGTGGCCCAAGAAATCCCACTTTACGATAATTGAAGATTTATACCAAACTTTGAAACTGGTGTGATGTCAATGTAATTGCCATTAATACAGAAATACATGTTGGCTTAGGCCCTTTGCCATCTATCGTAATGCCGATAAAAAAATAAATTTTGTATTTATTCCTCATTATATTATTTAAGTTATTGCACAACAAATAGATTTATTTAATCCTTTTATAATTAAATAAACATCAACACTAATACTTGAATTTTATTTTATTTAGAAAATAAATTTTGATATGTAAATATAACTTAAATTATGATATATAAGTATAATCAATATAAAACAAAACTCAATTTTGGTAATAATCCTTCATTTGTAAATAAAAACTTAAATTAATCTTTTAATTTAAACCCGTTAAATAATTAAATAATTTACATTACAAAATGTTCAAAAGTAAAACAATTTTTCAAAAATATCCAAAAATTATTATATTGTAAAACGTTGTAACTAAAAAATTAGTCATTTACTTCACTTGATTTATAAAAAGTTTGAAATAGTATTTTATAACTTATAAATATGTACATTTCAACAAGTTTATGGTTTATATGGATTAACGAGATTTTCAGAAAATTCTCTAACTTGTGGAACTCCTCGCACTTCTCTCTCTAGCAATGGTAATTTTGTCACATGAAAATCTTCATATAGGTCCATAATCTATTAGAAGAAATAATTACAAATTTATTTATGTAATATATATACATAATTATTATAAACTTATCAAATACTAATACATACCTGATCTAAATATTTTTCTTGAACTTTATGTCTAGCAAGACAAAGTCTACAAGGAGCATCTCCTTCTTTAAGGAATAATAATTGATTGACAAGAATATTATGTGTGTCAATACCACATTTAGTTAGTTCTTGTACCAAACGTTCAGTTTCATACAATGATAAAAACTCTGCTATACAAACACAAACAAAAGTTGTTTGATCTGGATTTCTAAACTGTTCATTTACTTGATGTATCACAGCAAGCATTTCTTCTACTTTATTTGAAAAAGAATCCACATTGAAATCTGCAATACCTAACAATGAACTGAACTGCAAATATAAAAGTTTCAAAATATTTATCATAATCATTAAATATGCAATATAATAATGAAATAAGTTCTTATATAGTACGTACTTGTGCAATGAATGGACTGATTTTCATTTTCAATTTCATTAATTTTCCTAAACCTTTCTCAACTACTTGAGGAAACGACAGAAGTCTTAAGGTATGACCTGTTGGAGCAGTATCAAAAACAACCACTGAAAAGTTCATACTTTTGACTAACCTACAAAGAAATATTTAATAGTCTTAAAAATGTTCAGTATTTAAAATTAATTAATATTTGAATTGATACATGCTTCATGACTTCAGCGTAACTCATAGCTTCATCTATACCCGGAAATGCTCCCACAATTTCTTGCATCACGCTTTTACTTAGACGCATAGTCTCTCCAGCTCCTGCTATTTGTATATTTTAAATATAAACCATATGTTAAGGGGGCAAGATACTATTTAAACTAGAGAAGCACTATAAATAATTAATGCTTGAAAAATTTTTCCATAAACAGGATTCTTTTAGAGTATTTAAAAAGGTATGAGAAGGTCATAGCTATTGAATGTATTTAAAATAAATTTTCAACATCAATGTTTTCACCGTGCACGATTGTTTCAGAAAATCTTCAAAACATTACTATCATAAAAATGAGTATAACGAAATTTAGAAGATTTGAAAATAACTGCATTTTGTAGTAGTAACATTATTTAAAATAGTCGGGTAAATAGGCTTAAAATGTGTATTTTTATCAGCACTGTTTAGATTTTCTGATAAAGAATAACACTGTTTAGAAACCTGCAAAAATTTATAGTTATTATCGGAGAATCTGAAAATTGTTATTTTTCATATGAATCTTTGGAAAGAAGTAGTATTTTAGGAGAAATTTTATTTATATTAGTCTATGTAAAGTGCATCGAAATGACCCTTATGCATCTTATAAAATACCCTAAAATAATTTATTGTATTTAAAAAAATTTGTAATCATCTACATTAAAAAGGGATAAATTGGTCAAACTTTACTATTTGTATGATAATTGATAAATTTTTATTATAAAGTGTGGAAATTCATACCCGTTTCATTTTCAAAATAATCATCTGGCAACTCTGTGATTCCAGCGTTTGGATCAATTTCCATGGCAAACAGATTATCGAAGCCTTTTACTTTTGTTGGCACTTTGCTGAACTTTTGATCAAATGCATCAGATATATTGTGTGCAGGATCGGTAGAAATTATCAAAACATTGTCTCTGACTTTTGATAATTGCACAGCTAAGGAGCAGCTGAAAATGAAGTGTCACATCAAATTGTGAGTAATAACTTAATAATTGGAATATACATTATTTTTTTTTAATTTACCTGCACGTTGTTTTCCCAACACCTCCTTTCCCCCCCACAAATATCCACCTTAATGAATGCATATTAACAACATTTTTTAATGAAGGTTCTAGCGGCTCAAATTCGTCAGCACTACCGCTATTTGCGTCTACATTCATCGTAGTCATTATGCTCTACTATTTTCACAAACACGATTAAAAAAAAATTTTTAAATAAGAAATTTCTGAATGATTATACTTATGTGCACAATCATGTGTCACGTAGCAATATATGAACTACTGTTTTTAAAGCCGTAATATCGAATCACGATTTTTCATATGTACCATGGAACAAGTAGATATATATAGACAGCAGTCAGCTGTGAAAAGTGACAATCATATGACAGTAAAGAATAAAATGATGGTCATAAGGGGCCGTGTATTCGTGTATATGTTACGGGTTACGGGGCAGAGGGCTATTTTCCGTACTTTTAACTCCCTCCTACCCCCACATATCGAACCGTAAGTTTTGGTGACCCCTACACCCCTCTCTTATGTAAGATTTTCTTGTTCAAAGGAGGTGGGTAAATAAATGGTTTATTATTAATAAATAAATTGATAAACCATTAATAATTAAACATTTTTAATAATCTATTTTTATTTCAAGATTTGGTATAAATTTAATTATAACGTTTAACGTTTAAATTTTAACCTTAGGTTTTAATTTACTTCAAAGTTGTTTTATAATTTTTTAAGAGTGGTGAAAAATAGAAAAGCATTAGGAAATGTTTGACATGACCCAGTTTCAATAACGTACGTAGTATAATATAATGTGAAAGATGCCTAAGAAAGTTATTTAAGAAAATTTTGTATTTGTAATAATATAAAATGTAATATAATTTTCATAAATTTATGAAATGTACGTGGGTTAATTATGCCTCCGTAAAAGATATAATATGATATTATAATATATAATAAATGGAGAAATAATAATATAATAATATTAATTATGATATGATGTATAATAAGATGTATATAACATTTTTAATTTTCATCTGTCGAAAAACAGTTATAGCTATTCCTGTAACAAACTTTATTAGGCAATTTCACGTGTGAAGTTGTCGCCGAAATGACCGATCGCTGGAGGAAAACATTGCCTTTCTAAAATGTAAACAAACTTAAAGTGAATATATTCAAGAAGTGTAAAGTACTTTTCGCTGGAGTAACAACTGACAGTGGATAATTAAGTAATTAATACATGTGAAGAATGTTAAAAAAATGTGAGGGCGCCACCGATAATGTATTTATCACAGAATTTAACGAAAATACCAGACACAGGTATTTCCTTTTTTTATTAGTTTATATAATATGAAAAACGAAAAGGGTTAATTTATCGATATTAACGCTTCTTTTTACTTAAAAGTCGGTATTTTTAGTGTAAATTAAGTTGGTTTTCATGCTTATTTCGAGGTAAGTATGAGTCTGAAATTCCAATATTCGAATACTCCAAGTCCATGTAATGATGGAGAATTCATTAGAATTAAAATTTTTACAAATTATCAAAATACTTTTAATCATAAATATTAATATTTTGGTGTCAAAATGCTTTATAATGTGCAAACATTTTTCTTAAGTTTCCATAAACACAACGTCGAATTTCATATAGTTTTTTCTTCACCTGATGGGTTCTTTAAGAGGCAAAAAGTTTACATACGCGTCGTATAGCTTATAAATACCTATAAATTGTAGTAAATTTACACGTATTTGTAACAAACAGTTTACCTCGAATAATTTATATTGAACCATACTTTTATTATCAGCTGGTTTTTCTAACAAAACTATTATAATTCAATATAAATTATTTATTTATTGTTTATTGTTTATTATTTTAGGTAAATTGCTTGTTATAGATGCGTGTAAATTTACTAAAATTCACAAATACTTTTAAGCTACATAAGACACTTATGTACACTTTTTGCCTCTTATCTATTAACTGTAACATAACAGAATATTGTTACAGCATAATAATATAAATAATCGAACTCGATAGAAATATAATAAGTTTTTCAGAAAAATCTGACTGACCCGATATAAGATCAGCTTACATAAAACCTGATAAAAGATATATTGACGTCTTGTTTTGTAACGCATTTTTTTTTAGAGCATACGAAAAGGTTCATATTTATTCTTGAAAGTATGCAAACTTTTTGCCTCTTTTTTATGAAAACTTCAGCAAAATGTTTGCCCTTATCGGTGGCGCCCTCAAATTTTTTTAACTTTCTTCACATATATTAATTACTTAATTATCCACTGTTACTCCAGCGAAAAGTACTTTACACATCTTTTGTTTTAAGTTTGTTTACATTTTACAAAGGCAATGTTTTGCTCAAGCGTTCGGCCATTTTGGCGAAAACTTCACACGTAAAAATGCCTAATTACGGGTCTGCAAGTTTCATCGCGCATCTTTTCATTACAAAAGTCACATCAACTTTAACGTATTATGATTCAATTCATTCTAAATCCTTTTCATCTCCTATTTCGATGTTTCAAAAACATTATTTAGAAAAGGATACCGAAATAAATAGCCTTACATAAGAATTTGTTTAGACCCCCGTCCCCCTGATACCGTTACGTAATTTGTACATGGACCCTAAAAACGTAACCACAAGTAAATAACCTAAAGTTTAGTACCTAATCTTATAATTTATCAAATAATTTTATTCTCATAAAATTTGTATTTCATTTGTTTTAATTTGTAATATAAATATGTAACTTTTAAACTTTCTATTAATTATTTATTTAATTTTATTTTAATGATATATGTACTCTCGACGTGGATATATTCTAATCGAACGTTTTTAAAATACTCCAATGAGATTATCCGATTCATAGAAATTAACGAAAATAAGATGGCACGTTTTCAAAACATTCGATCAGAATATATCCACGTCGAGTGTACACTCGACGGACACATATTCGGTTCGAACGATTTTAAATGCTCCAATGAGATTGATCGATTAATAGAAATTAATCAATGAGGTGGCACAATGTCAAAACATTCGATTCGAATATGTGTCCGTAGAGTGTTCAATATAGTTTTCTAATTGCTTAAACAATTATACCTTAAAAATATATTGGTTAGGAAGAGAAAATAAATAATTTTAGACTTTTTTAACTTCAATTATTTATTATTGTAACAAAAATATAATCTTTGCACTTTATAAAGATAAGCTCGATCAAACTCTCCCGTGTCTTATGACAAAATTACATCTGTACAGTATTGGAAATATCAGAGTCACATTTCTACATTTCAATCGTTGTTATTATTGTAATCTGTTTTAGCAATGAAAGGTTACCCTTATAATTAGTTGAAACTTATAATAATTGTTATGCACTATCTCCTGGAGGTAACAGTTGTGGTTGAGGTACAAAGTTTACGACTTCGTGATAGACTAGCTCTGAAAAGAATTGCAGATCTTTAGTATCAAAATAGAGTAAAATAAAAATTCAATTAAGTTAAATTATATTCATTCTTCTAAAGCTACTTGCAAAAGTAAATTCTTCTAGAGAATTGCACAAGGAATTAATTTTTATTATACCTTTCCATTTTTCAACTGGCAACTCCATATCTTCAAAGCTTTGATCGTATGGCAGGGAGACAGGTTCATCTGTAGGGTCAGCATATTGAGTGAGGTACGAGTGCGCCAAGGCTTGCTCAGCAGTTATCCTTTTTTCAGAATCCAGTTCCAACATAAGTTCTAGTAATTCTATGGCTACAGAAAGTTTAAATACCCAGATACATTAAAAAGTACAAATTAAAATAAATGAAAAAATGTTTTGATAAACATAATGATCAGAATATTAATTTATAAAACAAAGGGTACTAATATCAGTAATTAAATTACAATTTATCTTAATCGTTTTTCATTTATACCGTACTTGAATAATAGGAAAATGGCAATAAGAAAAAATAAATTATCTAATCTATGGATATGTGCGTGTCATACCCAATGGATTAGCTCCTCGGAAAACTTCTTTGAAATTCTTTTTCTTTAGTGGTGGTAGACTTTGTATGTAATTCCTAGCCTGAAATAAAAAAAATCCATTTATACTGTATTTACTTCAAATTGGTTGGATTTCCTCAAAAAATTATAAGTAAAATCTATACGAAAATCGTCATATATTATGTACGTAATTTTTTAACTATTAGCTATAAATTTTATATAAAGATTAAATAGAAGATACCTTTTCTATTTGTAAAATTTAATTTTTTACATTGTTCTTAAGATTAGTTGTAAAGTATTGCCGTACATCAATGCGGAAAAAGATTTCTTATGTTTGATAATGGCTTTATAAGCTTGAAGCAGTCGTAAAAAGGACTGCAATACGTAATTATAATATACTAGAGTACGGTGACAATGGGTCAATCTTATTAAAATCATAATAATGCGTCCGTGCGTTCATGAATGAAGCTATCACGAAAAGCATTATCAGGACATGTATAAAAGTCCATCTATTTTTTTTTGTCCCAATACATTTTCTTCACAGATGAACAGAAGAACATAAAACGCTAAGACAGCTATTATTTAAGCTTTGTTTCCTATGAAAACATTCATTATATCAAATACGTATAGGGGAGACTTGACTAGTACCGCCGCTCATAGTTATTTTGGCTGTAACCTTTGACCCTGACGGTGAAATTTAAAAATAAAAATTGGAACTTGTTTGTTGAATAGACTTTTTTAAAGACCAAGAATTAAAAAAAAATAATAATTTGAATTAATTATAAATCCAAGTTTAAAATTTGCGTTTTTACGTAATAAATAATAGTTAAAAAGTATTTAGGGTAAAAAAATAGTACTTTTATTAAGAATATGTACTTTAGCATTTGTTGTAAACAAAAGAATCACTATTCTTACTCTCTTTGTGGTATTTCATTTATCAGTCGTTATTTTGTTGCTGATTTATATTCTTTTCCGTTTGTTTTGCCTTGTATTCAATTTGAGACATTTTGGTCTTCAAAAAAATACAAAAGAAAACTCAAGAGTATCTTACAATATAATTTAAGTTTTAATAGGTTAAAAAAAACTTTAATTACGAAAATTATATATAATAATATATGAGCGGTAAGGGGCCTGCGGCGGCTCAGTCGGTAGAGTGTCGGATTCCCACGCCGGTGACCCGGGTTCGAATCCTAGTCTCTGCCGATTGATACAAGCACCACTGTAAAAAATTACATGCGCTTTGTTTACAAACACACCGCAGACCCCGGTCGTCGATTAGCACCACATACATAGAAGCACAAACATGGCGACGTTAAATAAAAAAAAAAAAAAATATGAGCGGTACTAAGCATTAGTTGTGCGGCCAAGTACTAGACAAGAAATTCATTTTACCAATTAAAAAAGTACTGCGCAAGGGCAAGGAATTACCGAGGCTCTTTTTAGCAGATACAGGTTTAGATATCATATATAAATTGTTACAACAAATTACCGTACCTAAAAGCTTCCATCTTGCAGTGGAAGAGAGAAACGGCTGGTAACCGGTATTAGGTAATGGGCGGTACTAGACAAGTCTCCCCTAAGCTATTAATTGAGAGGATGTGCGGTAAAACGGTATAACTCAAAAAATTACGTTTTGAAAAAAATGAATAAAACGTAGAAAACTATAATACAAGAAATGTATACTGCTGCAACTTTATAGATGTTTAAAGAACTCCATGATACACTGCATAATTTGATAAGCGATACTTAAGAAAAAATAAAACGAGGCTAAATAATAAAAAATAAAAATATCGAGTTAAATCGTTTTATTATAATTTTATTGCAACAAAAATATTTTTAATGAAGATTGTTGTAAAAACGTTTCCTGCTATATGGGATATAATATGCTATATGCTTATTTTTTATTATAGGTATTTTTGTATATATTTTTACAAAAAAGATACTGTGTATTTGAAGTTGCTGATTCATTTTATGTAATCTCCAAAAAAGGGTATAACTCGATTTATACCGGTTTACCGCGCATTCCCTCAATTACCAAAAACAATGATGAATAAAACGAAAAATGTCTGATAATACGAAAGTTTCCAATTTATTAAAATCGGTGGTTTTTAACGTTTTTTCGCTCTATCTTTGATCGTTAACAACTTTTAATATAATTAAAAGATTTATTAGTGCTTTGTTTACAAACACACCGCAGACCTCCGTCGTCGATTAGCACCACATGGGAGCACAAACTTGGCGACGTTAAAAAAAAAAAAAAAAAAAAAGATTTATTAGGTTACTTATTTTTGTACGTGTACCAAATTTTCCACAACCTTATAGGAGAAGAGTTATTAACATTTCAATAAAGACTATACTTTGGCACTAAAGAAAGTTTGGCAGTCGGAGAATTTCGTTCACTATTTTTTCCCATATTTGAATAAGGTGGGTGCAGGTAATGTGGCCACCTTAAGGAACATTCGATTCCCAGTAGACATATATCGGGTTTTGGGGATTTGGAAACTATTGAGACATGTTATTTGAACCTTTAACTCTAATACCTCTCGAGTTTTTTTTTTCAAAAAAAAAAGTACTCTGAATTTTAATTAAAAAAGTTCTATGTAGGTAAAAATTGGCCACTTACGAACAGTGTTGACCAAAAGTCATGTATAAATTAAACGATTACAAATCATTCAAGTAAAATATAAACAATTTAAAAAATAGATACGACAAAAGATCTTTTAATTGATTAAAGTTTTTATTTTTGTTTGTTGTGGAGATTTCATAACCTAACATAATTTGATCAGTGGGTCATTTACTGGCAAAACGCTTACGTTTCTCGCCAAAGAATGACTGACAGAGTATTTACTTAAATGTCTACTTATAATTACTTTTTTTTATTTAAAATTAATTTTATTTATTAATTATTCAATTTAATGTATCATTATAATCTTTACTTTAATTTATTGTAGTACTTTTCTATCTTTCTGAAGTTATATCAGTTGGTCATTTATAGACAAGCAGTCTTATTTTCAACACCAATGAATGACCTACACAATATTGAAGAAAATTAATACGTAAAGTTATTTTTATTAATGTATAATTTACATTTTTTGTCTAACAATCATTCACTGGTATGCGGTCAATTACTGGCTGGTTTACTATGCCATTGTACTCCAAATGCGCAAAATTTCGGCATAAAATGGCATCTCTGCTTGTAACCAAGACTCCGCAAGTCTTTATGCTACAAAAACTATCCAAAAATTAATAAGTAAAAGACGTAAAGAGCTTTAATGTAATCTTTTTTTCCTAGAATATTAATTATCTGATCCGAAGTTATTAACTATTAAAGATGATGATTAAAGAGGCATGAAAAATAAACACATTTAAAAGAATTAAATTTTCTGGAATATTCATGTATTTTTAATCACCATATTGAATGGTTAATAACTTTGGATCAGATTAATAATTTTTTCTAAAACAAAGCTTAAATTAAAGCTCTTTCCGCCTTTTATTTATTACTTCTTGGGTAGATTTTTAAGCATAAAAACTTGCGGCGTTGTGGTCACAAGTAGATGTACCATAATTTAAAGAAATGATGCACATTTGTGGTTTTAGCGTGTATCATTTTTAGGTATTCAAAAACTCCTCCCAAAGATTCATCGAAATCCGTTTTCCAAAGATCGTGGACTCTCCTTGTTAGTAGGTATAGCTATTCTTTTTATCTCCCGATTTAACCATCCTAAATTGTTCTCGGTACTAACTACATTTAGTAACAATTACTGTCTAATTCTTTCGTATTTGTGAGAAGCATTTTGCTTCTGAAAATGTTATACGATTCTCTGAACACAAGGATGAAAGTGGTCATTTACTTGTTACAGTAAAAATTTTTTTATGTACAATAAAAAAAATTTTTATAATGATAATAAAATAATTTAAAATCATTTTATAATACATGATCTGAAAATACTTAATTATTTAACAAAGATTTAAAAAGAACTCAAGAAATACCTATCCCCGAAGTAAAAAATGAAATTTTAACTTTTGTTCCTAATAATTTGTACATACATTTTTTTTGGAAACCGGCAAAAAAAATATGTTTACTAATATATATTTACATATTTATTAACGTAAACGATAATAACTGATCACACTAATTTTATATCTATAAATACTTTTTAATTATTTTATTTTGAAAGTGATTGTTTTATAAACTATTTTAAAAACAAATACTTTTGATAGTTTATACTTATTGTGCGAATAATAATATGAAATATTTAGAATTTAAGACACTAAGTACTCGTGAATAATCATTTTATATTTGTAATCGTTAAAAAATTTCGACTTTCCGCCGCGCATATGTAGACATATAGCTATTGGTTTACTAGACTTGTCGCCATATTGGTTTTATAGCTTCACTTGGTGATACTATTCCTATGCCTTCAACAATGGAGTGTCCAGACCTGTTTATACGATCGTGATCGAAGTAATTCGACTTTCGAACTTATCTTGCATATTTGGCCAGTGACCGAAATTGAACTTTTTGTGTCATAATTATTATTACTTATCTGATTCCCTTCCTTTTGACTTCCATGCAAGAATTACCTTAATATACCTATTTGTATGATACTCGATAGAAATCTTTTGAAAAACGAAAAAAGAAACCAATTGGCATTAGTATGCTTTACCTCTTGACTGGTAATTTTACTCAAAGTTTCGTCCGTGGGTGTACCACAGAGCACTAGTACTCTAGTTAGGTGATCAATGTCTACCGGATTATCGTTAAGGTTTATTAATAAAGCAATGCACAATTTATCAAGAATTAACAAGCCAAGAATTTATGATGCATAAAAAATTTTTAATTTATTAAAGCCAAATGCGGTATTGAAAGCTGAGTAAAATTATCGTGCCTATACCGACGCCTCTTACGAAGACTATAATAGCACATTTCAGACAAAAACTATAATTTTCTCAGAAGATCTAAGAAAGTTTTAGTATTAATCAGACAATCTTAAGATAAGGTTACTGTGATTTTTAATAAAAATTTTCAAAATTTATTTTTTGATATTTAATGTTATTTTAACAAAAGTTTTTTTCAAAATGCATATTTGTATTATTTAAAAGTGTTCTTACGACGAAGTTTTTTACGGATGTGGATGAAACTTGCAGGAGACATTCTTAGAGGTATTTGGATGAAAAGCTAGCTTAGATAATTGTAAAATTCATGCATAAAATATGATTTATCTAAAATGTTTACTAAGAAAATAGACAATTCAACCTATTATTTAAACTTTTTGAATATTATTTTTTTATTGGAACAAGTAATGTTTAGATAGTAACTAAAGCTAACTTTTTTATATTTGGCTTGCAAAGTACTCTCAATTTTTTAGAGCTGATCCACTGAGACCATTGATGCAGAAAAATTTTGGTAAAGTATCTATTTTCGCTGATAATTAATGCAATTATTGTCACGACTTAAATGATAATGAATATAATTATCTGAAATTTGGTGAAAAACTTTACTATAATGTTATAATGTTGTAAAAGAAATGTGAAATTGATAGCTTAAAAACCGTACAAAATTTAAGAATCACTGTAACCTTACCTTAAACGTGCTAATTTTCTATAAGAGGCCTCTGAAAAGAACTTGGTGTTTTTGAGAAATCTGGAATTTGCTACTCTTCGTAAGGGGCATCGATGCGATTATAATATTGTAATAGAAAAAGAATTCCAACTAATATTTACTTTTCGGGTTTTGAATTCTTATTACCATCAGTGTGTAATTGCTTATCATACCAAACACCACACTAATACCTTTTACATAAGCATGTTAACTTTATAAATATACAATAGAAATAATTACATCATTTGTACAATTGTACATACATTGCATTATACATACAATGTAATTAAATAATATCTAAAAATATTACCTAGATAACAAAAGTTTCTCGGAAAAATGCTGTCCTTGTTCTGCTCTCAGGTTGCTTATATTTAATTGTTGTCAGCAACCTGACGGCAAACGGCGGAATAATCGTTATCTGAGTAACTTTTTTAATTTGGCAAAACATATTCGAATAATAACATTAAAATAGACAGCATGTACCACATTGTACTATACAAGCTTATCAATTGCACGGAAATTTATATATCTTTGTATAAATATTACTATCATGCCACATGCACAATTATTTACATTATAATCAAAAGAATTTTGAAAATATTCTACTTTAACTAGTGTAGTAATGAAAGCAAGTAAGTATCCAACTTTTGCCACAATTTTAAAACAAAATTGACATATGACATATAATAAAGAATTAAAAAAAATTAAATATTAATCATTATACGATAAAACGTTAAGAGACGTGGTACTAATAAATATTCAGTAAAAAGTGTTTTATGTTAGATTTGACAAAGGTTATGCATATCATAAAACAAACACGATTTGGACAGTGCACACACGAACTTACCGACTCAGACGAAATTTTCTGCATAAACTCGTCTCGTGGAGTGCCCAATATTTCCATGATAAGATTTAATTGGTGAATATCTGCTTTTGCTAAGGTTTTTCTTTTCAAAAGACTAGGTTATTGATCCCAATAATCACTAATAATACATTTCTTTGTTCAACTCAGGCTGTTATTATCAAATACTGCATACTTTTCATTGTATAAATTAGATTTATAATCCTACATATTTAATTATACATTAACAAAAAAACCTGTATTTTTTAAAAATATGGGATGTTTTTAAAATTAAATATATATTATTATAAAGAATAAATAAAATATTTTTTTTAGATTGGGCTCCAGTGTGACAAAACTTGGTAGCTCTCTCATTCAAATCAGTGCAAATCTAATTAATAATAATTTGTGAATAAAACAAAGCTTTATTTGATCAGTAGAAGCTGTACAGTGCATTAATTAAATAATGTTTTCAAGATAATTATAAAATTTAAAAGCAATAGCACATGGCAGCAGCATTATTCTTTTAATCAAGCAAAAATTATAGCATTATATATGTATATGTCAAAATCTTAGTAAAAATTTATTTAATCCTTAGCAAGAAGCAAGTTAAGTTAGCAGTAGTTAGATGAAAATTTTATCTAAGAAAGAATTATATCAGTAAGCTGTAGATTACATCCAAAAATCAAACAATGATGTAATAATGAACATGCAAGCATGCTTATGCATAAATGATTCAATTTTGAATGATAAATAATAATACTAATCCTGAAGCATAAAGGATACGATCTGTTCCTGGAAATAACGTTCTTCCAGTTAATAACTCAGCCATTATGCATCCAACTGACCAGATGTCAACTATAAATTTTAATTAAAAATTTAATATAATGCAATAAAACATGTAGGTATATAATACTTAAGTTATAATGCATATTAAAAAAATATGAGACCTGTTTGGTTATAGTGCATCCAGTTGAGCATAATTTCTGGTGCTCTATACCACCTTGTTGCTACATAACCAGTCATTTCATTCTCTGTTGGTCTGGCTAAACCAAAATCTAAGATTTTCAACTCACAGTCTTCATTTACTGCTATGTTCGATGGTTTGAGGTCCTAGAAAAATTTAATGTTAATTATAATCGAGTATTATTATGACAAATTATATGTAAAACCATTCAAAGAATCTCAAGTTTTCTTATTTTTTTGTAGTTTCATTCTTATTATATTATAATGCTCAGTATACCCTGTGAATAATTCCTGCTGAATGTATGTATTTCAAGCCTCGAAGGATTTGATAAACAAGGAACTGAACATGATCATCAGAAAGTTTTTGAGTTCTAACAATATTATTTAAATCAGCACCCATGAGATGTGTTACCAGGTACCTTTATTAAAAAATATAAAATATTTATACATAATGTTAGTATTGTGATGACAAATATGATACATTGTACATTATTCATGTAAATATCATAATAGTAACTTACACATGTTGAAAATCTTCTAAAGATGTACATGGATGAAAAACATCTAATAAGCCTATTACCTAAGTATAAAATTGACATTTAAGAATTATCCTGTATAACAATTAAATTACATATTAAAATTGTAATTAGCTTACATTTTCATGATTCATGTGTTTAAGCATTCGAAGTTCTCTATAAGTACGCTTTGCATGGACAGCTGACTGAAATGGTCTTGCCAATTTTTTTATGGCTACTTTGCGGTTGCTTGTTGTATCTACAGCAGAGCTATAACGGCAAAATAATAATAGATTTTAAAATTTTGAATACTATCATATTTTTTATATGAACTTTAAATAGCATAAAAATGTTTATTAAATATTACAAAACTATTCATAAGCAAATTTTATCTTGTAATAATAAGAAATAATTTTCTATAAAATGAATATACATTTTACCAATATAGGTAGCACAGTAAGGGAGATGTTGCAATATTACTCTGACAAATGCTAAATATAAAACAATAAAATCTAGGAAGACAGTAGGTATTGCATTCACGTATATGCATATACACTTTTAAGAGATGATTAATAATTTCTTTTTTGTTTCATTAAATTATGCACAAAAATACATTTAATGATGTTATCTACATTATAACTTATTAAATAATTAAATAAAGCCATTCACTTACCAGACTTGACCATAAGCACCTGATCCTACAGGAGTCAACATTTGATATCTCTCTGGAACTTCCCATTCTGTCTTGTTGATTTCAAGTTTGTGAAACTGCGGCATGTCTAACACCAAACTTAACTTTCTAAATCACAAGATTTTAAGTAATGTTGTCCAGTTGATGTTTAAATTTTACAGTTACTTTATATACAAGGAACCACAGTTTGCTTTGGCACAATGCGAAAGAACTAAAAGAGTAACAGAATGTATAAGAGGGAGAAAGAGAGATTATTTTGAATAACAGCAATTACTATATATACATATACATATATAACTTGAAAATTCCTTTTAACACGACTGTCGATAACTTACATTTTCTTTTCGCCGTCCTTAATTCAAGGGTAATAGAATTGTGACATTTAAATTAGACACGAACCACTAAAGCCTTTCTGTTTCTTCTCGATTGCTATTGTAAACATTGCGCGATGCAAAATTTGTCAATTAATCTAACTACCTGTACGACGTAAATGATAGCATGGTAGGAGTGCTGTCTCTTCTTACGTTTACGTCCTACACAAATCCAAATTAGCTGAGTCTGACTCGAAGCTCATTCACGTATCAGCATCTATCTGCGTATGCGTATGCATGCGTGCGAGGTTTAATAGAATCTTCAATCTATGCATAAGGAACCTTCTACAATTGTAATATTGTACACAATGTGCACTCTAACCTTTTGCATAAATAAATTATTAATCAAGGTCAACTCGTACAGTTCAACATTTAAACAGTTTGCCGTAGTGATTGACAGTAATCCTTCAAGACATTTAATTATTTAAATTTATTTGCAAAAGTTATATCAACTAATAATACTGTATTCCTAGATTGTGCGGCTGCATTTTCCAATTTTTTGTGCTGACCAATGACAGTGCCATCGCAGAATTGTAGAAGATCCCGATTCCCGAGTCGAGACACCTTTCGAAAATTTACTGGTCATTTTACGTAATTTGACCAATGATCAATTGACCAATTGAAATAAGACGATCATTCTCATCACTTCCAAATTTGGAAGTCTCAAGGTTGAGCGGCGTATAGTATACACAACTATCCCACCTACCTGTAACGGCTGTAACTCGTGATAATATGACAAAGGCGACTAAATCCTATATTTTCCACACTAAATACTTACTAAGTGCTTAAACGATCATGAAAATATCGGGGGCCTTTAAGGCCCGGATACTTAAAAAAGGAACAGAGAAAAAACACAGGAATAACATTAGCTACTATATCTATATAGCAAAAAACATAAGGAACAATGTCTTGTTCCTCATATCTATAGATATAGTAGCTAATGTTATTCTTGTGTTTTTTCTCTGTTCCTTTTAAGTGTCCGGGCCTTTAGAGAACGAGAAAACTCAAATAGTTCTTCTCATATTAATTAATCTAAAAGTAATATTTTAAAGTATGTTTTCATTTTTGATTTAAGATGCACTAAATATGTTACACTGGGTAATAATCACTTAAGCTTATTTCAAACCTTTAATTTTTGTATTTACTTTTATAACATTGGTATAAGATTTACGTATTATACAAAATACGTTTCGAAATTGGCGCCATTTTTTATATGACGAGTTGATTTTGGACTCTACATGCACAATAAGCGGTATTACGATTGGCTGTTGATTGTCTGGACGGAAGTATCAAACCGAGAGATCAATGAAAACTGTCTATACTTCTATATATATGTATATAAGGTAAAAGCACCAGTACTGGGACACTTTTGGGATGCCCGTTTAGAAAGACTTAAATTCTGAAATCTGATAGCAAAATTAAAAAAATATATTAGTATTATCGTGTAGCCCGGGAGATTTCCTATCGATTGAAAAAAAAATGTTTTTTTTAAACCTTTTCTATGCGAATAAATAGTGGTTTTAATAAAATAGTTCCTGGCTGCAGTAGTGGGACACGATGTTTCGAGTTGACCCAGTACTGGGAGAAGCAATTGGCACCAATACTGGGACAGTTATTAAGTAGCTTTATTCGTTACCGTTCTGCAAACAAATAGAAATAAGCTCATTTTCTCAATTTATTCGATAATACTAATTGATTTACATGCTTTTGTAGTTTGGTAAGAATCGGCAAATTAAAAATCACAAAAATTGATAAACAGAGACCTGTAACCCCACTTTTTGAGGTTATAGGATTACACCTCCCAAGCAAAAGTTATAGATTTCCAAAATCCACTATTTCCGAAATTCATTCCAGTTGGCATTACTGATTGTTATTTAATATCTTGTTTAGTAAGCTCTAAAGTAGTTTTCAGTCACTGAATCTAATTATAATTTGTATATTTTGAGTGTCCCACTACTGCTCCCTCGCAAAACTATGGAACCAGAACTAGGACACCTAATTGTACAGAAAATAATTATTGTTTTCACTAAATACAACTTTAATCGTATTCGTGAGCGTGTCATCTATTGATAAAAACATTAACTTGATCTGGTAGACTAAAATATTTCTTTTGAATGCAAAACTCAATCCTCGGGATTAAGTCAAATCTGCACGATTCAGTAGCGCCCATCGTTACTCTAGGATCCTGCTCAGAACACATTTTTAGTAAAAGCTTTGAATATAATTTCTGCCGCAGAGTTGGAATAATTCATGTTTATTTGAATAGTTGATACTCTACACAATAGATACAAAATTTTACTATAACGATTTATGACTGTATTTTTTATGAAAACAGTCATTTTTCGTCCGTGTCCCACTATAGGTCCCAATTTTTTATTTGTCCAGGTACTGGAGCTTTTACCTTATAATATGAGAAAAATAGGCTAGGTGCACGTATATGGAAATGCTTGCGAGAAACAAAGGAATGCTGTGAAAATTAAATATATTGTTTAAGTACAACGTCAAAAATTAACATACCAAGATAATTAACTTACAAAATCTTATTTTCAGGCAGTTTTCACATAGGCTCTTATAGAAACTCCATACTTTTCTTTACTTATTAAAAAATAAATTATATTTTTGTTTTAAAGAATCAAACGAAAAAATAGGTGTACATTCAGAAAACTATGGCAATTTAAGATTTAGTTTGAAAATAGTTGATTTTTAATAATTTGAAGAAGTTATTAACTATGGCAATTTAAGATTCAGTTTGAAAATAGTTGATTTTTAATAATTTGAAGAAGTTATTGAACTTTAAAGCCGAAATATGGCGCAAAAATGTGATTAATAAAAATTTCGATGTCAAAAGTTTCTGAAATGTTCTTTAATCTCAATATTAAGTTATAATTCGTATATTAGTTTATATATTAAGTTATTAGTTATATTTTTATTGACTTTATTTATTTATTTATTATAAAATAGCAACATTTTTAAAATATGGTGGGGGCTCTTCAAGCACCTTTGCTGATACGGACCCGCATGCAAGTACTTTATAATAATCAATTTAGATAATTAATTCTCAAGTAGCACAATAGTAGGAATCGCAAATTAGAACTTTTTGTTTACCGATGTAAGAATTCTTCATAAATTGATTTGTATTACTTAAATTACTTAAAATAAATATCATTCATGTACTCAAAAATGTATTTTAAATAAATTAGAATTTGAAAAAAATAACTCTATTAAAGCTCAATTAAATAAAAATATGTATTTTTAAACATCGAATGTTTTTTTTTTAAGTAAGGAGATTATACCATACAAAGTTTATTGCATAATATAGCTTCGATGTAAATATAAAAGAGTTAATATCTCAAAAAAGTTTTTCAGTGAAAAATTTAATAAGAAATTTACTGGTAATACTTATGTTTAGATAAGTATAATTAAATATATTTTGTAATTATAAATTCATTTTAAACATATTGAGTATACGCTTCAAAAGTCACGACCCCATCATGACCGAACGCTGCTGTACGAACGCGCCGCAACGAAGCTCAACTTCCGTGAGCGATCCGGCACGCAACCACTGACCCCACCAATGGTGACATTCATCGAACTTTTAGTTTTTTTTTAAACGTCCATTAGTTCTTCGATTTTTATTATTTAAATTTCTTTTCTGCTTGAAAGAGTTCACTGTAAAAAAATGAGTAGTAAAATTACCACATCGGATGCAGGTAACAAACTGACCTATTTCCAAAGTCGTAAGTTTTCCGAAACAATACTAAAATTACCATAGGGTAGTAAAATTACTGTACGGAAATAAAAGTACCATACGGAGGTTAGTAATTTTAGGAGTAGATGGATTAGGAGTAGAAATTCATTATCGAAGTAGTATTTTTACCACCCGAATAGTAAAATTTCAATGAGTATGGTGAAGTTTAGGTTATGAATAGCAATTTTGATGATACGCCAATAAATAAATGATGACCATATTATTTGAACAAATTATATATATATATATATATATATATATATATATATATATATATATATATATATATATATATATATATATATATCGTTGTATTGGAGTGATCGGCACGGCAAAATCTTTACGGAATATAAATGAATGTACACTTGCTGAATGAGAAACTAGTATAATATATAAATAGCGACATACCTTTTTGATGTTTAATGGAAGAAAAGTACGAAAAAATCGATGAACCGTCAAAAATCTGCTTCGCACATACATTCGACATTCGCTTGTGTGAATTTTACTACTACTGTTGTGGAATTATTACACTGTTACCGTTGGTAAAATCACCATATCTAAAGTAGGTAACAAAGTGACCCATTTCCAAAGTGGTAAATTTACCAATTATGGTAATAACACAATTCTAATGGTGTTTTTACGTCACTCATAGTCGTAAAATTACGAAACGAGTAAAATTCCACAATCATTTTTTTACAGTGCACAAGGAGATTATGATTATCTGAAACGGACATCTCGACATTTGGAGATACCCACCCCCACGTAAAAACGGACCCCTCTACAGTTCTGTTGAACGAGGAAGGAGGCGAAAGTCAGTACCGATCCGACCTTCGTGCGAACATCTTATTACAATCTTTAGTCTTGTATCATTTTTGTATTTGAAAGCCCCGTAAAATATACTTAATCATTCATTTTCCATACTTTAAATTTCGTGTTATATATTTTATTCATTAAGTTTCCTTCACCTCTTTTCGTGAGTCGGGAGGATATTTTAATATCCGTTGGACTACGGACTCAATAATAATTATATTAATATTTAGATAAATAAATTAATAAATTATAAGTATTAACTTAAACTATACTAGAATCATATGTTTGAATCTCGCGGGTAAATTCTAATATGAAATATAGTACAGCAGAAATCCGCGACGTTACAGTGCACCCTGCCTATACGACCATCATATGACAACTTTCTTGTCAGCTCAACATTGTATGTAAGTTCCTTTGTTTACGTTCAGTTCTATGTAATACAATTGGTAGCTACCTACAGTTTTCTACAATCTGAAGGTTATATATTATATATTGCCACAAAATAAATTAAAGATCTTGTAAGTTGTTATTCTAAATATCTAAACGAACTCACGCTTTTGTTTTGTTTAGCAACATCACGATCATTATACACCATTGCTTACAAGTTACTTTTTGTATTCTTATGTTCTCTTTACATTGCAGCAATCGTGACAGTGCAGACAAGAGTGTAAAAATATAACAACTGCAATTGTAGATCAATAGTATGTGCTAATTCCTAATCAAGTTTCGTGGTACAAAATGACTTCAGAATTGCTCCTGGGAGTGCGATTGACACCTCTTGAAAAGATGAGGGTCATCAAATTAAATGAAGTTAATTTAAAGGAAAAAGTTGAAAGACTGAGAACTGAAACTGCAGATCAAACTAATTTGCCAAATGATTCTTTTGGTGAGTGCTTATTATAATATTGTTTATAACAACTTGTTATTTACACAATTTACAAAATTTGTTATACCTTTTTTGATAGATTCAAAGAAAACTAAAGTTTAGGTTGTGTTAATTAAATTTGATTACATAAAGTTTGTTTTCTAATTTATTTTATTTAACATTGTACTTTAGATCTTATTTATTGTGGAAATCTTCTTGAAAATGACTCTACACTTGAGTCTTATGGATTAAAAAATGGATCGATGATTCATGTCTTAAAAAAAAAGGAAATCAAAGCAGCATCAGCTTCCGATTCAACTACAGCAAATGATTCAGAAGCAAAAATACAAATGTGGATATCCGTATTTCAATCATTTATTGGAATCCCATTGCTCCAATTAGCGATGCGTGTAAGTCTACTTGAAATAAATTACATACATAAAATTGCTTATAAATAAATAAATTAATATTTATTCTTAATTTCTTGTATAGCATATGACCAAAAGGCCTGAAGTAATAGAAAATATTATTTCATCTTCTCCTGGGCTTAGTGAAGATGCTGTAGCTATAGCAATTTTACATGATCCAGATCTTATAGTTCATTTTACTAATGCTGAGACAATCAAAAGGTAAAATAATGATAATTTTAATTATTTTTCGAAACTTTGATGTAATAATAATACTAATTACAATTTTAGGATTGCTAAGCTACATCCTGCTCTCTTGGAAGCAGCTCAGCATATTGCTTCAGCTGTTCGCGATGAAGCTCATAATTTTGCAGTTTCATCCGCTTCAATCAACTCTTCCGCAAATGCACCAACTACTGGTCATTCTTACAGTTTAGAAAATTTAAGTGATGATGAAGAAATGGCTGGAGACTCCTCTCAATCCTCAGATTCTCCTCAACAATCCAATAGTGTTAATCAATCGAGAAATCAATCCGATTCAACAATAAGTGCTGCTCAATTTTTTGCAGCAATTTCGAGAGCACGAAGATCTACTCCTGCTAACGGTGCAAGTACTGGTAGTGGTTCATCGCCGCTATCTGTTTCACGATCAAACTCTAATAGTGGGGGAGTGATAACTTTCGAAATGTTTAATGAAGCTATGCAACAAGCTTTTGCCTCTAGTCCAGCCACAAATGATTCAGTAAATCCTCTACAACCACAGATGCCTTCAGCTTCGTTTACACCTCCAAATGTGTCCAGCACTAATGATATGCAGAGACAAATAACAATAATGCACGAAATGGGACTTCAAAATGATGCAATGAACGTTCAAGCATTACAGATTACTAACGGAGACGTTCAAGCTGCAATTGAATTAGTGCTAAATGGTTTAGGTGACAATTAATCTAGATAAGCTATACAATGTTCTTTTATTACCATATTTCTATTTTAAATTAAATTAAATATTAAGAATAAAATAGATATATATATTATCTATATTTAAACTTTTTTACACTCCCTGAAGCCTTATTTACTAACTTTATCACACACAATATTATGCTTTATTATCATTCCAAAAAATTTATCTCATTAGTCAAAAGAACATTATACATTGCTTTGTCCCTGTTGAAAAAATCTAATTAAGCAATCTAACTGGATTTCTATATTAGTAATTTTTCACTTACAAAATAAAAATAAAAGTGAATAAAAATAGAAAAGATTAAACTTCTCTATTACATAGAGTGACCATATCATAAAAGTTTATTTATCTAAAAGTATCATAAAAGTCTATTTATCATAAAAGTTATACACTGATAAGTTAACATGTAACTCGATCACCCCCCTCGCATTGAAATCTCGACTATGGTATGAGCTATATTTAGTCGCAATTGTTTTGTTGTATTTAATAAGCATACAGAAAGTTAATTTAGCTCTGTTAATTTCCATTGTATTTGGTTGGATATCCAAGGTCTTTCTTTCTAGCTGGAAATCGAAATTCATTTGCATTAAGTAAAAAGGAGATTTTTTATAGATACTATAAATAGATATTCTACCTAGATTTCCAGCTCTATTTTTTCAACAGGGTATCACATTTGATAAAGTTTATATATATGAGATAGAACTCTGTATGTCGTATTCACACGAATAAAAATGATAACCGACAAAAGCAATATGCTGTGCTTTTCGCATAAGGCACTGGGAAATTATTGAAATAAAAATTTATATTTTAACTAATATTTAAATGAGTATAAAAAAGACTTATTTTATACTACACATAAATGTTATCAACTTTAACGTTTGACTTTGGTTTAAGAACAACTTTAGTCTATTAAAAATAACTCCCGGAAGAAGAATGTAAAAAATATGTATAAAAATTGTGTTTCTGCAAAATAATTTGTGAATAAAGATGTTAGAAACATGTTTCGAGATATTTGGTATCAAAATACACTACTCTTTAGAAAATGCCCATATGGATATATGAGGACATCCACGAAAATCTGCCGATAAACGGTTCTTTTTTCATATTTCGTACGAAAAAGACCTTGCTACATTGTTTTACACGGACATATACCTATATCAATTTGCGTTATAGGAATTTAACCTAATAATTATAAACTAAAACCGGTTATCATTGATATAATAATTATTTTAAGGGTGCATGCAATTTTTTCTTCATAAGAATATAAAGTAGAAGATATGATTATCAATTTGAGATGTGTTGCGTTCAAAAAGATTAACAATATCAAAAGTTATGAACGTTCAAATATAGTCATAATGATCTATATAGGTAATCGCGAAAATATAATAAAACATCGCCCAAACCGAAATTCTGTGCTTTTCGAATAAGGCTCACGCCAGATTTAAAAGATTAATCTTAACCATACATTTTATTAGATTTAATAAACTAATTACTTTGTTTGTCTTTTTTTTCTTTTTTTTTTGGTTTTAAATTCCTTTGGTTGAACCACAAAACAGGGTTGAAGACATATTATAATTGATATGTATTAATTTTTTCAATCCATCTAGAGAAGTTCTAACAAGTGATATAATGGAAACGGCAATGTACATACGCAGAAGATAATATAATTTAAACGTGTACGGTATAAACTCGTAGAAGCTTTTTCAGCCCATTTGGATTGCTTTAACGATGTGATATATGGGAGAAACGGCCATTTCTATCGATTTCAAAATTACTTTTTATTGTATCTATTGTCAATATTCAAATTTTCATTCAATCAAATTAAACCCTTGCGGTAGAAGGCTCAAAAAGGGTGGAGGCAACATAAAAACAAACTTGTAGAAATTTTTCCAGACCGTTAGAATCACTTTTATGGTCTGATATGGTTGGCGAAACAGCCAATTTTGTCGTTATCGAATTTTCTCGTATTTTATCTAATGTCAGTCTGTATATTTTAATTTATACAAATGAAACTCTTACGGTATAAGGCTCAAAAAGGGTCGAGGGAGTATAAAAACGAACTTGTAGGCATTTTTACAGAACGTTTGAATCAATTTTACGGTCTGGTATAATGCTGGGAGAAACGGTCATTTTTGTCGTTTTCGAATTTTCTCGTATTTCACATATCAAATTATACAGAAAACAAATTTTTGGTCAAACCCATAAGGCATTCGCCCACTATAAGCATTATTAGGTACACAGGAAGTATATGTCATATATTTCATACAGAGCCTCTGTACTTGTATAGGGTGAGTGCCTAAAAATGAGAAATCATGAAATGAAGGTTTTTTTTCGTGTTTATTTACTATTATTGATCGATAACTTTTGATATTATTAATTATTTTTAACGCAACACATCACAAATTGAAGCTTTTTTCTTCTACTATATATACGTATTTCATTGCGTAAAAAAATGTGTATACCTTTAAAATTCGAGTAATTGTTATATCAATGTTGACCATTTTTGTCCATAATTCCCACGTTAAATTCTTATACGAGCAATGTATACACCTAAGTATTAAACAGTGTTAGAAGGTCTTTTATCAGACAACATGGTACGCAAAGTATACCCAATTCCCGCACTGTTCCAAGCGTGCGCAAATTAGCCACTTTGCGCACTCTTCCAACAGTTGCGGGATTAGTAGATTACTATTTCGCATGTTCAATATTTTTTACGCATATTTTATGATTTGAAGAATAAGGAAAATGGGGTTTCAGAAGTGTCTACTTTTTAGTATCACTTTTTAACCGTTTATCGGCAAATTTTTTGTAGATTTCCTCATATGCGATTAATTTTTATGCTATTTTCTTCTCGGGGATTTTCTTTATTTTTTTTCAAGGGTTTCATGCCTGAGTTGAAAAAAAATGTTATCAGTTGATATAACAATTCTTTTTTTGTGATGTAAGCATCTTTCAGTAAAAAAGTACATGCATAAATGTGAACCGAAAGCGCTTTAATTTCGGTCATGTTTCATATAAAATAGTACATTATGCAACAAGGGAATAATCGACTTTATTCCAGTGTTACATATAGAACTTTATTCCCAACTTAACTGTGGCCATTTTATTGACTTACATAGCGGGACCCGCGCACGGAAGTTTGATATAATTTATTAAAATGTTATGAACTTGTAAAGTACATTTAAAAGTTTAAATTATATGAATTTAATTTGTCAATATTTAAGTATAAATACTTAGTACAGATTTATTCAATAGTATAATCTTCTATTGAAACAATCAACAAAACCCATTGAATGTATATTGTAAAACATGCTATTAATCATTAGTAATAAGTTAAAAATATGGCGAAAGTGATTTATGTAAGAAGTACGGATAATACTGAGATAAAAAATATTTGACCCCCATTCTCGGAAGCATTTATCATCTTGCAATTGAACTTTTAGTATGTAGAGTTAATAGAATTTAATCGGAAATTTAGACTTTTAATTTTATAAATTGAGGAACTGTAGTTTTACTGAGTTATTTTACTATTTTATATAAGTTCTTCTTTAATGTTTAATTCTTACTTTTAATCTTAATAAGTAATTTTTCAAAAATGTTAAAAGATTTTTTGTTATCTAGGTTTATAAGCGATATAAGTGTTCGGACCGCGCAACAATGAGGATTATAATGACCTAATCTTTAATTGTGCTAACATTTGTGATAAACCTTAATATTATCATTAACCTTATTATTATAGTATATTTCAATTTTATGTGCATGCGTGTGTATGTGCATACGTGTGCGTATGTATTTATATGTGGAATGCGGATGTATCTTTGATAATATATAAATTTTAGAATATAAGAACTCTATAAAATATCTACTATATAAAATTAGACAACCTGTTAAGGAGATTGTTGACTAAAGTAAAATATGGAATAATTCTTTGATATTGCAGTATAACATTGTTTTAGTTATAAGCTACACCCTGTTAACATTTTAGGAGGTTTTACCGCATTTGTTTATGAGATAATAATGATCAAAGTTTATGTATTTTGCACAGATAAAGTAGGGAACCACCCAAATTAATGCTTTCCGATCGACTTTTTACTATTTACAAGAAGAATATGTTTACAAAAAACATTCCAAATTAAAGTACATGTATTCTTCATGTGATTTACCGTTTAGAAGATCCAGGTTACCGTATTACTTTCAAAGATATAAGCGAAAACGTAAAAATCACTCTAGTATACTCTAAGCGCCACAATACCTGGAATAGACACGAATGGCGGTGCCTGTGAAATCAAAACACGCGTTAACACCCGCCGATGCGTCCGTAACAAAAAAACGTCCAGAAATTTTTCTATTAAAAATCATGATCTAAAATTTTGCATACACCTATAAACCTTTTATAATATACCTACATTAAAACTTTTAGTTTTTCGAAAATCTCCAACAGACTTTTACCGATGGAAGGAAACAATACATGCATTAAAAATAATATTTTAACTTTATATTTTTTATTCTTTTACGGAATGCATTTCAAATTTTTTAGCATATGCTGTACGGAATTAGATATCTTAATTAAATGATATTCTGTGAAATTTTCAAAACTTTTTATCGACGCGTTTTCGAGTAATGGCGAGTTAAAGTCCGCGGTATATTACGATATTCGTCTTAGAGGTGTGCGTCTAATGTTTTTAGACGTAGGCAGTAATTATGTACTACATTTTCACGCACAAAACTATCACAGCATTCAGGATTTAAAATTTCTCCTCGCACCGCACTCAACCCGCGGCCGGTCATCAACCTCCTTAATTGGTTATCAAAATTTAAAAACATATTTTAAAAAGTTTAAAAAGGGTTTAAAATATTTTGGGGGTAAATTGTCTGTATTGAGATCTGACACCGTGCCCTCGCCATCTGGCGGATTCTAGCCAAACTAGACGGGGCCCAGAAATTCTTGAACGTTAATTAATGGTTGAGACGTCAACATGGCGCAGACAAGCCCGAAATTATGTGTACTATATATAGTGACCACGCCCCTGTGTCAGATCCCAATATTTTATACATAACGCGAGGTGCAAAGTTAATGTAAACTGAACTTTAAAATTTATTTCTTTACGTATTATATGGGTATTGCTGCCCTTTTACTCTAATTTCACAATGACACAAATACTGATCGGGATCGAGTTCGATCTTTACCACTGATAAATCTGGATCGATAAAAGACTTTTCTGTTGCCGAAATAATCGGACTCATCACGAATATTTGATTTGCGCCCTCAGAACGATCTCGTCTTAGAAACCAAGTACCTTAAATACAAAAAATAAAAAAACAAAAGAGAAAAATAGAATTTCGGGTAGTCGGTAGCCTTAAGATTCATTGTGACTGGCCTAATTTTATCGCAATAATTGCATACTAAATTTGTTTATATAAATTTTACATACAAATTTTGCAATCGAAGAATGCTCTTCTGTTGCTGAATTTGCAATTTTAGTCTTCTATACCTGGTTTATTCGTCAGTATCATTTTAATCCTTTTACATGCTTAAACTACATAAATACCTATGATGAGGTTGTATAATATATTACTTTTAATACAATATAAATTTCTTCCTTACAGAAACAAACTGTTTAAAAATTACTATACTCTCATTATAGCAGGTAGTCTTAAAATACTACATTACGCGTGTTGCGTATACTATTTTTTAACACACCGTGAGAGAAACAAGGTTACATTCTAAAATTGAACAAAAAAGATGACGAGCCGACTTTATTATCCGAGCGGAGCGAGACGAAACAATTTGTCACCCTGCGAGTGCAGCGAGAATGAAAACAAGTTAAATATCAAACATCTACAACTACATTATTAATACATAAATCAATATATTTTTTACACGTTATTATGAGTACAACCTTTATTTATAGTTCAGCATTTTGAGAATTCTCATTTATAATAAATTTAACTGAACAATTATTAAATTGCAAATTGAAACGCTTATTGTTCAAACGATTTCTCGTGACGAATTGTTGGTTATCCGAATTTATCGACTGCTCTTATGAGTTACGTATTGTATCATCATAAGCTGTGTCGGAATCACTCTCTGAAGTCATTTATTACAATTACTTAGAGCTGAAAAGCTAGACGACTCAATGATGAGAGAAGTCTCAGTCGAAATCCTAACCATGATATGTATATATAATAAACATCGACGTCAAGCCGGTAAAACAATTGCGAATCATTCTAACGAAACGAGCGCAAAATGTCAAGCATGTTTCGCACACGCTTCGCGAATGTTTCGCGATTTCACACGATGAAAAAGTCTACTGTTTCGCACACGAAAAACAAGCACGAGAAACCGTGTTTCGCGCACGGCGTGTTAAAAACTGAATTTAACTTCTAAAAAAAGATCCTTTGACATTAATATGCAAAGGTATAAGACGTAACAGTACGACACAAAAATGACAAATAAGAAGAAATATATATGTGACTATTTTTCTGATTCTCTTTGGGTATTGCTCTTCCTTGTAATTTGTTTCTTTTTCCATGCAAAAGCTTTAAACTGCAACTGATGAAGAAACAAATATTAATAAAAATTTAAATACATTGTAATTAAAACTAACAAGGAAAGTGTCATATCTATGGGAAACGAATTTTGATTAGGCTTTGGAAGATGTTTTCTGATACTTACAAATGAAGCCTATCACCTGAAATTTGTGCCAATGGACCCTTATATTCGAGATATGAGCTATTTTACGTCGAATATGCGTTATTTTAATGAAATAAGGTAACTCTTCTTGTGTTAGCTTAAAATTAAGCTCTTTTCGCATACTTTTGTTATCATTCATGCATAGTTATTAACGCTCGTTACACCCGCGTTGCATACAAAATTTTTTGCCCAGGTGTGCATAAAGTTCGTGAAACGGTAGCTAGAACAGATCACCGTATCTGGTCGTTTTGTTGAAATAAGTTCGCCGGACGTTTCGTCGCGAATTGTGCGACGTAGTGTTAGCGAAAAAGGAAGGAGGGGGACAGGAAGGGGCGCAGGCTGAGATGCAAATGTGCAGGGTGGGGTCCATTACAGGTCGAAGCCTCCGGTGAGGGGTCCTGCTCCCCCCCCCCCCCTAAATAATTACATCTATTGGCAATATGACTCGAACACGTGACATCATGAAAATTGCTACTCAGTCTGCATAGGGAATTTACGGTTTTTGTTAAATTTTTTGTTATTTATAACAGAAATTTACTGTTCATATGGTTTGTGTAGTTCGGAATATTATTATGTAGATGTAAGCATATTTTTGTTCTACTAGAAGGCTGTGAAATGTAAAAAGAAACGAAATGATACATTAGATTATTTGATGTGTTCTTCAAATTTCCATCAATAACCTATGTGCCTTGTCTTTTTATGATGCTATAAATTAAAAAAAAAGCCTAAAAGTATCTGATCCAACGACTTATTTACGTTATTTACATTACGTATATAGGTTAAATATCGTATATTTTTGATTTCCTTATTTACTTCGTATGTTTTTATACATAGTGGAGGTGTGAAAATGATGCATAATAACTTAATGTTTTTTTGTAATTAATTATTTAATTATTATATAACAAAAACCGTGAATCTCACTATGTAGACTGTATTATTTTCCTACACTGAGCCGCCATTTTCATGATATCACGTGGTCGAGTCATATTACCAATATTAATTCATAAAATGTAATACCACTTATGAAAAACACCAAATAAATATTTGAAGTTAAAATGCTCTATTAGTAGTACGTGCTAAGACGAGTCAGCGATAAGTAGTACGTAGACTATGATGCACTCGGCTTGCATCGTGGTAGCTCAGTGGTAGAGCACGAGCCTCGCGCTCTCGTGAGTGATTTCCGTCGTCCTCTTACTTTTTTCGCTGCCCACTCGTTTTCTTTATACGTTACAATAATGTGAGAGTGTGAATGAGATGTATGGAAAGAGTGGGAGACATTTTGGGATTGCGATAAAGCGGTCAACCTCTATCTGTCTTTCTCTCTCTCTCCCTCTCTTACTCTCACGTTACGAGCGGTATATCGTGAAACGCACCGATTTCCGCTACTGTGCGTAAAGTAATCACTTTACACACACTTTAAAGTTAGTACTTCTTCCCCGCCGAGTTGGGAAACAAGCACAACATTAATTCCCTGCCCCCACTCTAGTCCCCTAGAGCGTGGTGCCGGGAATTAGAGTGAGGTTAGGGAGTAAATATGTAGCACTTTTTTCCTTCATTGGCGGTGAACGAGTACGAACTTTACGGTGGGTATGTAAAAATATCGTATATTACACGTGTGAATAAAGTGAGCCAGCGATTGCCAGCGTGTGTGGCGTCGAACCACACGCAGGCATTTACTGGCTCACTTTATTCCCTAGGTGCATAATATACTATACGTACACGTGTGCGTAAAAAGTCACTTTACGCACAGAAAGGACCCCGCACTTGGCTTATGGGAATTAACTGGAGCCCGGTCGATTTGACTAAAAATGAAATATGTTTCAGCTCATAACCCCTAATCAAAAACTCTAATGATAACTTTATACTTGTTTAAATAAGTCCTCCAATTTACTAACTAACATATACACTTGTACGCGATATATACACGAATACATGCATGTCACACTTTTTAATAAGACGTTGCCCGCATGTGTACCCGATCCCACATTGACTCGAAATTCTAAAACGGTGTATTTAAAAATAATTATTTTATTCGCTATTAGAAATTTTTTGAAAATAATTCATTTAAAGAATTTTTAATAATTTGATAATTTTTTAGTTAATCCATTTTTCTTCCGGTACTCGAAAAACTGAATATCTGACCCGAACCGGATAAAAGATAGACCTGATCTTGTCTGGGTTTCGAGGTTTTCGCACATCGTTTAATTTTTATTATGTATTTCAATATTATATAGTTAAATCCAAAACTTTTTTATTAATCTTTCAAAATTCGCATACCATTATTCGAAATTATTTTCTAATCTATAATGTAATGTATTCCTTGAGACAATCATAATTAATGTTTAAGAGCTTGCAAGTAAATGATATGCAAATTTGGTTCACTTTGAACAATTACTATCTTGCGTTTATTGCTAAATTATACTCTTCATAGTTTTCTGTAGTCCGTATTGTAAAGTTATAAAACTTCGTATCGGTCAAATTGTTTTATTACGCGTTTTCAATTAACAAATATACAATCACCTTGAGTTTTTGTGTTTAAAAGTATTGACGAAATCCTTGCCTTCTAGATAGAAACAGTTATAATACGTTTCTTTATACATTTTTTATTCAATTGTATTTTGTATCACTTTTACCTAGTGAAACTATCGTCGATTAATAAAAAAAACTCGATAAGCCGTCACTTTAGTAATATAAAACTTTAGAAATGCAGTATATGTACGTTGTATATAAATATTTCGCCGAGTGTGCATATATATTAAGCTATTGTTTAATAGATTAGTTAATTATCCTTGCTGCACTCACAAAGGGGACCACGGAGTTCGGGTCACCAATTTTGATGAAACTTTAGGGATTGTTTTCTGATACCTAAAAATGAAGCCCATTGCTCGTGGGCCAATTTTATCCAATGGGTCTTTGTACGGTAGATACGGCGTATTTCATTATCGTTGATAGTATATCTATATATACTTGATTTTTGGCATTGCCCATGTGAGCAACGCTAATGTTTTCTGGATAAAACTACGGGTGCTGTGCTTCATTTTCAGGTTCCAAAAGTCGAAGCCCAAAGTTCCATCAAAATCCAAGGCCCAGATTCCATGGCCTCCCCTTATCAGTAGTATATTTTCTGACACGATAGTATGTGCTTTACCACTTCGTAGGTACTGCATGCTATTTACAAAGTATGTATCGCATCCCCAGAACAAGCGTATAAAATATCAAAGCCCAAAATATTTCCTACGAAAATAAAAGCCCTGCGTACACTTCTAAATTACAGTAAAAAAGGATTTATTTTCTAATAATTTGAGTTTATTTGTTCAGTTTGAAAAGAAGGTGGAATTTGTATAATTGAAATTAGTTTGCAGAGTGTCGTTCTAGGGGTGCGCCATACAATATGCACAGCTGAACCGGCAGACTACTGGCTAGTAGCGCGCACGTGCTCTCTATCTTTAAATACATGTATATGAGCGCCATATCTCCCTCTCTTTCCTTCATCGACGTTCTCCCTCTTTCTCTCTGTATCCACAAAGCACATATTCCACATACTGAGCGCCGAGCGCACTCTGTAGTATAGCTCCTCTTCCGAGTTCCGATTTGACTGAGAATGCGTACACACGCGTCAGACACGTAAACGTATCGAAGACACAGTTCACCCAGCGGAGTGTCCACGTGTGCAGGTTAGTGAGAGTGCGAAACGCTTCGGATCCAATCCACCGAGGAAATATAAATAAAAAACCGAGTCGCCTCGGCGATATTGCGCACTGTTAACGCGCGCGCATACGTTATTTCTTCTCCAATATTGCGTAGAGCGACAACGTGGTTACCACGGTGCGAGGGGAGCTCTCTTCTTTGTCTACTCTCTGTGAAAGAAATCGAAGAAAAAGGTTGCGTAGAACGTGCAACGTACACGTACACAATAAGTATAAAGGTTACAGCGTTGGAAAGTCCGGCGGTACGGTAGGACTAGGTGAGCGCGACAGAGGGGCCGAGTTTCGAGCAGGGGGTAGGGAGGAGAGCGAGTCCTGCTGCCCGCTGGGTGGGGGTTGCGTTTGCTGGGCAGCACGTGCGTTCGCTCTACCGCGACTATAGTCCTCGTCTGGCTGGCGGTCCGGAATGTCCGGATCGTGTCGCTCGCGCCTGCCTCCGGAGAATGCCGAAATACGTTAAAGAGACCGAGCAAGCGATGCTGGGGGGCTGACGATAAGTCAATCGGAGCGGGGAAAATTTGCCACTCGGCGAAAGTGCCTCTCCAAGGTGAGAGCGAGTCGAGGCGCGTGCGCGGCAAAGCCAAAGCGACGAGCCAAGCAAAAGAAAAGCCAGCCGCTGCTGCACACATCTGCTGCTGCCGCTGCTGCTGCTGCCGCTGCCGCTGCTATATAGGTATGACTGCTATAAACGTGCGCTCGACTCGTAACGCACCGAACGACCAAAAGCTCGCCGTCTCTCTTTGCTTTCCGTTAGTTATCGCGCGAGTGTCGACGCTGCGCGAGCTCAACCTACGTATATAGGTATATATACTTCGGGCGCGCGCCTTTTGAACGGCACGCGCGCGCTCTGCTCCAATTTTTGTCATTCTTTCACATTTTCGAGCGGTCTCCTTCGGATACACGTTCAATCCTCCCGCGAGCCAGCCTCGCAATCTTATCTCGCGCGGGTTGGAATTCGTTTCGTTTTTTTTTTGTTGACTTTGAAAATCAGGCGCGTTGCGCTCGTTTAAAAAGTGCGCTCTCCCTTTGCTCGAGTGAGCTGCTCGTCGAAACGCGCTCTATCTCGCTCGGCAGGTTTTGTTTGTTTAGGTGCGCGAAGAAGCGGCAGCAGCCAATGAAATTATCCGCCAAACTGATTTCAAGCGTAAGAAGCCGCGCGCTCACGTACACGCGCACTGCACGCCAGTTCTCGCGCACGCATCGAGGCTAGTTTATGCACCGGTTAGCTTAGATAACGAACAGAAGAAGGAGAGACTTAAAAGCTTTCGGAGCGCGCATGGATCGAGCAGTGCGCTGGCTCTGGTCCAAGTCATAATTGCAAGGCTAATTTCTTAATTGCAGGACTGCTGCTAGTGCCGCCGCTGCTACTGCTGCCCACGTCTTGGACTCGTTAAGTGCAATTGTCCGCGATGCGCTGCAGCGCACTGGAGAGAATATATCGATATAAGTAAAAAATGCGCGAGTGCGAGCCGACGAGACGCGGAGCAAGTGAATTGCTCGAGTAAAGTCGAGCGCGGTAAAGGGTAAATCGGCGATCAATCGCGGGACGCAGGTATATATATACACAAAGTGTGCAGTAGAGGACGAAAGGCAGGAGGATGACGCAGGAAAACGGCAAGGAGAAGAGGAGCCGCGAGGAGGAGGAGGAGGAGGAGGAGGAGGTGGAGCTCAGGGCGCTGCAGAGCAGGCGCACGAGGTTCCACGTGAACCGGGTCGACAGCATAGAGGGCCGGGCCAGCCTCCTGGGCGAGCAGGAGACCAGGAAGTCCCTCAGGCACATGACGCGCGAAGCTCTCCCGAGGCTCGACAATTACCGAAACATCTTGAGCATCCAAGCGGCCCATCGGCCGTCCCTCGACGAGCTTCACAATCCCACCCTCGACAAGGTAAACGTCGCAGCTCGCGCGCGTCTCGTAATTTCTCCGCGCTGACGCCGCCCTCTTACGCCCGCTTGATTCTCAATTTTTTTTAATAAGCGCGCCCAGTTGACCTGCAGCCTGCAAGTAAACATCGGCTAATCAAGCCCGCAGCCGACTCAATGACTAACGGCAGCAATTGTGACCTAACTTAATTCGCGCCTTACCTCATCTTTGCCCGCCTTTATTTCGTGCCGACTCTTATAACTGCTGCCTGCCTTCTTTCCTTCCTTCTTTTAATCTTGTTTCACAAAACCGCTAAAACTCCCGGTCCGAGTGCCCGAGGCTCCGAGTCTTTTGTTTACTATACTACACGTTTATATTACACGATTGCTGGTACATTCGCAGAGGTACATTGTACATTTAAGTAATTGCACTTTTGAGCGATGATTTTTTGCCAGTCCGCGAGGTGTGGAAGCAACAGGTGTGCACAACTTGTGCAAAAGCAACAAGGCTTCGTGTCGCAGCTCCGCTTGTCTCGCGCATATAGCTGAACGCAAAACACTGGCTGCCCGCCTGCCACTGCAATCCCACGAAATTTAATAAAGAGCGCGGCAGCTTAACGTCAGGGACGTGTGATACGTAAAGTCATTACATTACGTAAATCGTTATTCCTCATTGGCGACCCTTCCTCGTCGCGCTCGCATCAGTTAAATCATCCTTTCAATGCTATTCTGCTAAATCGCTCGCGAGCACCTGCATATACCTTTACGAAAAGTCGTCTTAATTCTTTTCTTTTCTTTTTTTTTCCTCGTTCAACGGTCAACTTTTTTCTTTCTCTATTTCATTATTTTATATATATTGTTATAACGTACGCGAGTAATTCAATTGTCAATGAAACTATTATTAATTTTCGTATGGAAAACATTGGAGAACGCTTCGTTTTCTTAATCGGTATTACATTTGACGGTTGCTTATTATGGCGCTATAATTATATACTTCCTACACGGCCCCATAAAAGTTTACAAATCCAAAAGAGGTTCATTCCTCAACTATGCAATAAAATCCCTAATCCCGTATACAAAGAATACATAAATTATGCTAATAAGTTCATTATGAATATCATGATTATATTAAGATACTCGTTATCTTGTGATTCTAGCGAAAGATACAGAAACCAGGAAATGAATACTTTTTCAATAATTACTTTTATGTAAATAATAAATACTTTTCATCTCTGAAAATCGTTAGACTTTGAGAGCACGTAGCTTCTACGTAGGACTGAACGTATGGCAGACAAAGAACCCACGCAATTGAACCAATGTTATATAGCAGATTTTAATTACTTTAATTTTTACACGAACAATTTTTATGTACTTTTATTATAAATATTGGTCATAATTTGTATTCCCTTAAAACATAATTTTTAATTTAATAATTAAGATAATTCTCTAAATTATTCAGTATGAAAGTATGAATTTTCACACTTTATAGTTGTGAATGTATAATAAACTGCATTCACAACATTAATTTTTAAGAAAATTGTGTATAATATATATTTACAGAGCACACCAGGTATTCTACCAACGAGCGATTCTGCAACACTGCATACAAATTTACTTGGTATAAAATTTGGGTGGATTCAAGGAGTGCTGATACGATGTCTCCTAAATATTTGGGGCGTTATGTTGTTTTTGCGACTCTCCTGGGTCGTCGCACAAACTGGAGTCGGTAAGATGGAACAAAAACTTGCTTCAACTAGTACTTTCAACGAACCGCGAATAATAACCTGAAACGATTATTTGGTTCTCAGGAGAAACAGTAGTGCTGATTTTAACGACAACAGTTGTAACAACAATAACATCACTTTCCATGTCTGCAATAAGCACAAATGGTCTCATCAAAGGAGGTTAGTAAATACTTAAAATTAGTGAAAAATTGATTAAGTACCAAAAATTAGTTTTCTAATTTTTAAATAGCGCAAAAACTTGTTTGCCACGTGAAAAAAATATATTGATGTATTTATTACTTTTCGACCTTCAAATCTGTAATCTCTAATTGTAACCTTATGTAAAAAGGTTGTCGTTTTAAATTCATAATTTGATCAGAATTTAAGCGTATATTCAAAGCTAAACTGTATTAAATTCAATGCCGAGATGTATTTCGTAAGTTTGAAAGTAAATATTCTCTTGTAAGGTGGAACGTACTATATGATTTCGAGGTCTTTGGGTCCGGAATTCGGAGGCTCGATAGGCTTGATCTTTTCTCTGGCCAACGCCGTGGCATGTGCCATGTACGTAGTCGGCTTTTGCGAGAGCATGGTCGACTGCTTAAAAGTCTACGGTGCCTGTATGTTTAATTGCGACAGTAGTGATGTGCGAGTCATAGGTTCGTTGTCCCCTTTTTTTCTGTCGACATCTATTACCTCATCCTACTTTAGAACTTTAAAATTGATCAACGACTTTCTGTATTTCATTTTAGGAGTTATAACGATAGCAGTACTACTCTTGATTGTTATGGTAGGCATGGAATGGGAAGCAAAAGCTCAGCTTGGATTACTAGTTATTCTACTCGTAGCTATTGCCGATTTTGTCGTAGGATCATTTATTGGACCAAAAAATGATGCCGAAAAATCGAAAGGTTTCATAGGGTACAATAGTAAGTTGGCACAAGTCGTTCTATATCTATATACTGAAGCCTGTAAGTATTAAACATATGATAGATAATAAAAATGATGCTAATTGTTAACAGTGGAGCTGTTTAAAGAAAATTTGTATTCGGACTACCGGGTTAGCGAGGGCACGCCACACAATTTCTTCTCAGTTTTCGCGATCTTTTTCCCGGCTGCAACTGGTATATTAGCAGGTGCCAATATTTCCGGAGACTTAAAGGTGATTTTAAACTGTTTTGAATTTCAATGTCCTACTTTAAATTCTTTATTGCACGGTGTAATATCTTTGCAGGATCCACAAACAGCAATACCAAAAGGCACATTGCTAGCTATTCTTATTACAACAACTTCCTATCTGTTGATGGCATTCGTTGTAGGAGCAAGTGTGATGCGCGATGCGAGTGGCGATATTTCTGACTTGATAGGTGTCGCTAACAATTCCGTCGATTCGCTATTGAATGACACAATGGTTTCCATGCTACCGGATAACCCACCTAGAAACTGGAGCCGCTATGGTACTGATTTCACCTGCGCTGCTAATAATAGCTGCCATTACGGAAGTCAAAATAGTTTTCAGGTGCTTATGATTAAAATTGCATTTCGTATTGTAGATATAATAAAAACATACAAGTAAAACACGATTAATAATGTGTAGGTAATAGAATTGGTTGCTGGCTTTGGACCATTTATTTACGCGGGTTGTTTCGCAGCAACTCTATCGAGTGCTTTAGCGTCGCTCGTATCGGCTCCGAAAGTTTTTCAGGCTTTGTGCAAGGATAAATTATATCCTGGAATAAACTGGTTCAGCGGTGAGGAAGGAAAAGAGCCTGTCAGAGGATATTTGCTCACCTTTATCATCGCGATTGCTTTTATTCTTATTGGTGGGTGTACACATTATTACTGTTACTATTTTAAATTATTGTTTTAATCATTCTTTTTTATTTTTTATTTTTTAAGGTGAACTAAACGCCATAGCCCCACTCATCTCTAACTTTTTTTTGGCTGCTTATACGCTCGTCAATTTTAGTACTTTTCATGCTTCATTCACTAAACCGATCGGTTGGCGCCCTACATTCAAGGTATATTTCAAATTTTACTTTTATTACTTACTCTATAGATAAATAATTAATAACCATGTTATTCTGTTATTCTTATAGTACTATAACATGTGGCTGAGTCTAGTTGGATCCATTCTCTGTGTATCTGTGATGTTTCTAATTTCATGGTGGACTGCACTCATAACATTGTCCGTCGTTCTGGCCTTATACCTAGTTGTTTGTTACAGGAAACCTGGTAAATATTAGATATATTTAAAAAGCAGATTAAGTATTCAAAAACCTGCAACAATGATAATTTTTCTTCTGTCCATGCTCCAGATGTAAATTGGGGATCAACGACACAAGCTCAAACCTACAATAATGCCTTGACTGCAGTACAACAATTGGATAGAGTAGAAGAACACGTTAAAAATTACAGGCCACAGATTCTTGTATTAACAGGAAAACCTAGTTCAAGGTCGTCGCTTCTCGACTTCGCACATCATATTACAAAGAACCAGAGTCTTCTAGTATGCGGACATATTGTACAGGTAAATATTTTTTATATGCAAATTGATATTTTTCATTATCGTTAAATATATTCGAATTCTTATTGTCTTTTTTCAGAGTCCTCTGCCACATAAAACACGAGCTATGATGTTAATGAAAACTACGTCATGGCTCAGAACAAACAAAGTAAAAGCATTCTATTCGCTTGTTGATGGCGCAAGTTTTCAAGACGGTGCAACTTCACTCATGCAAGCATGCGGACTTGGTAAAATGCGTCCAAACATTTTACTAATGGGTTATAAACAAGATTGGTCAACTTGTCCACGAGATAATCTAGTTTCTTACTTCAATGTTATGCAGTAAGTAAAAATCGGAAATTTGTGAAATCTTGATATTTGAACTAATATCTAATAACTTACTAAATTAAAGGGATATTGGCGTCCGTTCGCTATTACGAACTCACTGACATTTTTGTATTTTGCATTGTTCTTGTTCAATTTTGAATCGTCATTAAGTATATAATGTCCTTAAAGTATTACTAACATTATTTCGGTGGAGTTGGTCGATTATTTGAGCACAAACAGACAAACTTTAATTTTTGCCAGCAACGTTTCGACGATATATTTGTCGTCCTCTTTGTGCTACACCTGCACTATAAAATAAGAGGAATTATTAATGTATTATTTTTTTTTATATATATAATTAACTGCCTTATTGCTAAATTCATTAATGTTTAATTTATTATGTGCTGTCAAAACATAAAAAGAATTATGTACTGGAGAATATTGAAATCTAAGAAACAAAAGATGTGTATGAACGTCAATTTCTGTGCAAAAAACTTTATGTATAATTTACTATCGTTTTCAATAACAGATCGACATGTTACTGTAATTAGACGTATCGACAGATTAAAATTAGACCTATCGACAGAACGACAATGTAATAATAATTTTAAGTAATAATTCATATAAAATTAACTTTAATGAAAGATGTTTCTATATATATATATATATATATATATAGAAACATCTTTCATTAAAGTTAATTTTATATGAATTATTACTTAAAATTATTATTACATTGTCGTTCTGTCGATAGGTCTAATTTTAATCTGTCGATACGTCTAATTACAGTAACATGTCGATCTGTTATTGAAAACGATAGTAAATTATACATAAAGTTTTTTGCACAGAAATTGACGTTCAACGACATATTTGTCGTCCTCTTCAGGCTATACCTTTATTATAAAATAAGGAATATATATATATATATATATATATATATATATATATATATATATATATATATATATATATATATATATATATTCCTTATTTTATAATAAAGGTATAGCCTGAAGAGGACGACAAATATGTCGTCGAAACGTCGCTGAAATAAATTAAAATTGGTCCGTTTGTGCTCAAATAATCGACCAACTCAACCGAAATAATATTCACATAAGCGATGAAAATATGATTTTATTATTAAAATATTACTAACACCAGATAGGCCAAGATTATTAAAATCAAATAATTGACTAAAAAACTCGAAAAATGCGATTTAGAAACTGTAAGAGCCTCTGACACCCCCTTCAAGCTAAATTAAAAGTTTCAAATGATATTGTTTTACAGGGGCTGTAAATGGGTGTGGTTGCAAATAAAAACGAAATCATTTGACATTTTACGCAGACAATGTTTATACAAATTTGGAGGACATAGTAAGACGTTTTAAAAAAAAAATTGTTTAATCTCAAGTTGAAAATAGAGAAGTTGATAATACAGATCCCATTAAGAAAATTTCATTTAAAAAAGGGCTTACTATGCCTTTTGTATTTGTATAAACAATTTATAGTTGCATTTTCAAGAGATTCTGTATTTATCTGGATTAAGAAAACTAGTTTGAAAAATATCCTTTCGCGTCTCTTTAAGCAAAATATAATATAGATAGAAAATATAAAATATAAATATGAAAATTTTTTTTTATCTTTTATATTTAAGTAAAGCTCTGGATATGCACATAGCTGTAGCTCTTTTGAGAATGAGTGAAGGTTTAGATTACGAATATGTTGATGAGGAAACTCAAGATTTACAGAAAAAAACTGCAGCCCCTAGACTTCCACCAAATCAAAGTTTCTCTCAGTTAAGTCAAGGTATACTTAAAGATGACTTTAATGTGCAATACATTTTTCACATATGCATATGTACAAAACCACATTTTGCCTATTATATTTGTTTATAGCGAGTAGCATTTCGGATGTGTCGATGCCGGGTAGCCCGACACCTAGACGAGGAAACAAGATTATCAGTGAAAGCCCAAATCCAATCAATACTTCGGGAAATCGCGATGAACGGAATGAAAATCAAAGTAATGTTATTGGAATCTCAAAAGATGTTTTTAATAGCTTAAGCAAGTTTCATAAGAAACAGAAAAAGGGTACTATTGACGTATGGTGGCTTTATGATGACGGTGGCCTTACACTTTTACTGCCTTATATCATAAGTACTCGACGAAATTGGTCAAGTTGTAAATTAAGGGTATTTGCTTTAGCTAATAGACATTCTGAATTGGAATATGAACAAAGAAGGTGCGTTATTGTACACGTACATCCATACTATTATATTGATTGTTGAAAGAAAAATTCTAAAATAAATGTTTATCATTAGCATGGCAAGTCTTCTATCCAAGTTTCGCATAGATTATTCAGCACTTAAAGTAATATCGGGAATCTCAAAACCAGCACAAACAGAGACAGTCAATTTTTTCGATACTCTTATAGCAGATTTTCTACAAGAGGGTGATTCTAGTGGAAATTCTAGTATTGACGAAGGTATAACTTTTATTTACTGATGCATATGAATGTCATTGTATACATTATTAAAAAGAGTATAAATGTTGAATTTAACGAATGCTTACAGGTAGTGTGATTAAAGAATCTGAGCGACTAGCAATGAAGGAAAAGACGAACAGGCATTTGCGTCTACGAGAACTGCTGCACGAAAATTCAATGGAGGCCAACCTTGTTGTCATGTTAGTGTTATTGATGATTCATTTTCAAATATAATTCTATGATTTGGCATTATTTTAATAACTGCGAAAAATTTTCAGGACTTTGCCGATGCCAAGAAAAGGCGCAGTTTCAGCACCTCTATACATGGCGTGGCTGGAGGCGCTAACACGTGACATGCCTCCATTTCTTCTAGTCCGAGGAAATCACACGTCGGTGCTGACCTTTTATTCGTGACGTGCTTATGTATTTATATAAATTGATTGAAATGTAGCGTCAACTAACTAAACAAACGATTAAGAATTTAAATACTAACAAGTATTAGTAAACGTACGCTTTTTATAGTTCCAAAAAGATATGGTCCAAATGAAAAATAACGTTAAATTCATTTCTCGGCTGATGTAATGTTAAATTATTTCCTTTCCATTTATGAACAATGTAATATCATTTGTACTAGACAGGTGTCTGAAACTTTTCAGAACTACAAGACTTACCTTATTACAAGAACGAGACATCACATAGATTTCTCTACATTGTACAGATATCATTTGGATGTATTTCCAGATATATTTTTTTACTATAGTTCTAAGGTGGTCGTTTTATAACCATCAAAAAATATTTTTTTAACTACAATGAAGGCATCAAAACATTAAAAAAAAATAGATGCACATACTTAATATGAAATTTAGGCTATATCTATTTTAATACAAGTGCGCTTTAATATTAAATTGTACGACGTATTGTATCAATACGCTACTCTTAATAATTTATAATTTATAATTGTAACAGTAACATTATTTTTAATAAAATTTGATGATTTAACAAAAAGAAAACAATAAGTATTTATTCTCAAAATATCCACAGGCAATGCAGAGTCTTTCCATGCGCGTAATACACGTACTAATTGGGTGTTTTTTCTCTTTCCTTCTATTTTCAACAAATCTGTAGTTAAAGCATTAAAGCATTGGTAGCAATAGAAGCATAAGCTTTCATTCGTACCACTATTGTTCAAAAGAGGTGCAGCTACATTTTTTTAATTGGATTTTTTAATGTCATGTCGGACTCACCTCCATCCGTTCGCATAGTAGATCGCTTGCAAGCCGGTTCATTTCCTAAACATTGTATCTTGGATTGTTTAAATCTTAATTTTATGTTACTGTAATAGTAAACACAATGAAACTTTGTATGCAGCAGATGTTTGTATTCCTTGAGATCTTGAAGAATGGTAGAAGTATCAAGTTTTTATTGCATGTTTCAACGTTCAATTAACTTTTTAAAGATTTGCAAAAATCGACTTATAATACTTTAGCCGTACTCAACCTGTTAACTCGAAAATTTATTTTTACCGTCATGTCATAAATTCTATTCAGCAATTTTGTTACTTAGATTAATTTCTACTTCATTCATTAATTTTTGTTGCTTCTTAAAATTTTTTCGTTCTTAACAAAATCGCGAATTTTACTTATTTTAAGAAATCTGTACTTAATATAAGAGCGCATTACTTATTTTAAGAAATCTGTACTTAATATAAGAGCGCATTACTTATTTTAAGAAAAAAAAGTACTTAAAATAAGAAAGTAAGAAACGTAGTTACTTATAATAAGAAATATAGAAGGATGTGTAAAAACTGCTCATGTTTTCGTTAACGTAAAATTTTTATCATTCATTATAGTATTTTTTATTTCATGCACTTTAATTTTACAGTTTCCCTTAATATTTTCCCATAATCTACATGGCATATAGTTTGCAAAATCTAATATTACCAGATAAATATAATAAGAAATTGCGATAAACTTGTTTTCTATTTATGGGGTAAAATTTACACGTGCTCTGGATTGGCCAACTATTTTCTTCTCTAAGTGCGTAATATATTATTTTTTGTTTGGCAATTTATTTCTAAAATACCCTAATTTTAAAACTTAAAACTAACAGTTTTTTAGAACCACCGAAAAATGATAGTTTATATCAAAGACTTTGTAAATTACTAGTTTTAGAAATATTACAAATGTTATATAAGTTATTTGTGGACCGGCAGATCTATGGATTTTGATAATTAGCGTAATTAAAAATAAAGTTTATAACGATATTATTATTAGGTGATAAATTAGATGATGAATCTGGTGATCACATCAAGTAATTTAATTAGTCAACATAATCAGGTAAAAATCAGGTGATCATGTAAAGTGATTTAATTATGACAAGTGAATAATCGACTGAATTAAGGCGTCTGAAAGCATAGATATATGTTGAATATGAATATAGTAAATCCGCCCTTGGATTTAACAAACGAAAATATATTTAGAACTCAAAAATATACATTGACATCTTTTTGTAAGTAATGGGCGTGCAGGTAATGTGGCCATCCAAAGGGACTTTCGATTCCCAGTAGATAGATATATCGGGTTTTCGAAACTATTGAAACATGTCATTTGAACCTTTAACTCTAATACCTCAAGAGCATTTTTGCAAAAAAATTTACTCTGAATTTTAATTAAAGAAGTTCTAAGTAGTTAAAAAATTGTTGGTAATGTGACTACCTTATCAGTTCGTATGGTAAAGTCATATAGTAAGTACTTCAGAAAGTCAAGACTAGCCTAGCAGAGACTTCCTTTATGTGTCATCTAACTATACATGGTGCCGTAATGTATTCCTTGGTGTCAAATTTCTTTTTATTATTCTTTTTCGTAGATCAAATCAATTTTTTAGAAAATATTAAAAAAAAATTTTTCCATAAATCGATTTGATCTTTGAATGAGAATAATAAAAAAATTTAACCAAAAAGTACTCCGCTCTTTTTTGTAATACATGTCAAAAGGAGTCGAATAACCGTGTAAAAAAACATTTTGTTCATTTAATAAATATAGTATTGAAAATAATGATTTATTGTGACGTATAGAATCAACATTTTGAAGATTTACAGCGGTAAAATTTAAGACATTATTATGTTTTGATAGCATAAAATTTTTCAGAATGATTATTTTTAAACATAAAAAGTTTTCTGGACTCGTGAGAAAAAGTCTTTTTGTGTTTAATCCAGGCCTGCCCCCTTAAGGTAGAGTTATCCTCTAAAATGAAAAGTCTCAAGAAACTACTGAAATTTTTAGCAAAATCAATTTTTATCTCAAAGAATATCCCTGTAAAATTTCAGATCGCTGTACTATGTTCAACGAAAAATCTATGAATATGAGTTAATTTCATCTCTAGGTATTGAGCAAGTCTCGAGAAATGTCTAAAAAGCTGGAAAAAATAGATGAAACCCTAATAAAGCATGTATTTTCATGAATATAAGCTGGTCCATACAGTAATGTAATAATATTAATCCAAAGATCGAAAATCTTACTTCTGATCATAACTACGTGAGTCAAAAGTTGATGTTTTCTTTGTAATTTATATATTTTTAGTTTTAATTGCATTAAAACAACATGAAAATTCTTTTGTGCTATTCTTATTTTACGTATAAAGAAATTCATGTATAATGAGATTTTTATTTTTCAGTTTTGTTTTGAGTCACATAGTTGGGGGATAACTACCTTAATTCCCCTTAAATAGTGTATACTTTATTGGCATGTATTCATTTTTACAAAATCTCATGATTTTTATGAAAAAAGCGAAAAAATATTATAGTCAGTGATCAAACCACTTGGTCAAATAGAATTACTTATCCCCTAAAATTAAATGTGTAGAGAATCTTATGAAATTTTAAGAAAAATACATTTTTATTTTAAAGAATATTCCTGCAAAATTTCAGATCGCTATACAATATAGAAGATGTACTCATCAAAAGTTTCGGTTTTATTTACTGTACAGTATGATGATTTAAAAAAAAAAGTTTTGAATATGAGTCAAGTTTCAAGACCTGGGAAAAATGAGATGAAAGTCAGATAACGCATTTTTTTTTAATTCCTTCCCTTTTTATACATTAGTAACGAAATAATATTAGTCCAAAGATTGTAAATCTCACTTTTGATCATAACTACGTGAATCACAAGTTAATTTTATACTTTCTATATTAGTAATATTTAATTGCATTAAAGTAGCGCAAAGAAACCATTTTTTAATATTAATATTTTATATGGGTATTTCTCAAAATAACGTCCAAATTTATTAAAAAATTTTTTCAAAATGCTGGAATTATTTTTTTTCTATTTTATGATGTTTTTTACAAAATCTTAAATTAAGATATCATATAGGCCAAGCTTAATCACCTTTTATATATTTCTTATTTGATTGATAAGATAATCGCCTTTTTAAAGGAGCGGGCAGAATTTTTAATAAATTATTTTTCAACCTTATTTTCAGACGGAATAAATGAATTTTGAATAAAATTGACATAAAATTGATAAAACCGATGTAATTTATTTCTATGTTCCTGGTAAAAATCTTATCGTGGCAGCCACATTCGCTATAACGGCCTTTATAGGCTAACTAGATAGTACTAGACTATATATACAAAACTCGATAAATCCACCCAGATTTACATAGTTTTCTCAATAATAATATGTACATATAAAATCTGTGAGGTTATATTATTTATTATACAGAACTTTTAATGTAAAAATTGACGTTAAAAAAATTTTAACATACGAGTTTTCAATTATAATAATAAGTTCTACAGTTATATTCATATTATTTACGTATAAAAGTAGTCAAAAAGCATAACTAACCTAAAAAAATGAAAATTTCTAAATAATCTTCCTTGCGTATGAAAAATAATATATAAATAATAATATCATATGTAAAAATATGTACTTTATGACATGCTTCATATAAAAACTAGAATTTTAATTTCAGAGCTGCAAATAATTTTTTATCCGTATGTGAGTTTTTACAATGCATAAATTGCTCATCCGTGACAACATTTTCAAACACATGCCTTCACAAACACATTAGTCGAATACATGTAGACGATAATTTTCTTTATAGTAAGAAATTATTATGTTTTAAAACTAGCCATAGATCAAATGAAAGTTAATTATAAATTAATTATAAAATAGGAAATAGAAAAATAGAATATATATAATAAATAGTCTAAATAAATCTAACTCAAATACATTATTTTTTAAAAAAAATAAAATTAATCAGTTGATAATAAATGTGTGTGAAAATAGTTTTCCTTACATAGGTAAACCATAAGGGTTTCGAAACCAAGGATGGATTTAAGATGGAACATAATCAAATGTAAGGAAACTAATTTTACATAAACAAAATAAATATATGCACTAATACTATAGTTGTTCGGATATTCAGATTATTTTCTTATTTTGACTGTTTAATCTATATGTGCAACATAATATTGTTATTGAGTTCTTAAATAAATAGAACTCGATGCATCTAAAACTTGATAACCCTACACTTTAGATCAGGTTATTTATATTTACTTAAATTGGTAGTAGGTGAACAATAACATGTAAATACCTTTAAATCAAAATAATACATAATAAGCATGATTATGCTTCTGTTTCTTAAAACATAACCTTTAAGTGCTTGTTATTATCATAATTTTTCTTATCTAATTTTATCGGGGGAAATAATATGGGAAACTAGAAGGGACAACCGTTACACGCCTTTAAGTAACTATCTACTTTGCCTACATAGATCTATACAGCGCGAGATTATTCTACATAGATCTGTAAAGTGGACCGGATAAATTTATACCAGGGTTAATCAATATATTTTCAAATGTAAATAGTGTAAGACAAATTTATGAATAAAAACAATATTTTATACTAATAAAGTTTTATTTAGAATTTACGTCATGTAAAAGTTGAAATATTTAGTTGAAAATATCTGCATATATGTATATTTAATTTATTTGTCAAAATTACAGCCCGTAAATAATTTTTCTCAACACAGGCATGAAATAGGCCTTTTATCATGCCTGAAAGTAGGAGGGAAAATACAAATTTCTAGCATGTGCAAAGTGTTGAGAAATATCCATTTCTCCCCTGAAAATAGGCACGATTCAAAATGTACAATTTCCCACACGATCCATACATACAAAAAAACCATATCATGTCTTTGTTAAGAAAAATGCGGTGTATAACACGGTTGTGACTCGGGTGAGGTGTTTTCGGCACTCGACTTCGATTCGTGCTCACCATCGCTAGAAATAGCTCATTTTCTCCCCTCGCTGCACAATGTACTATTTTTCTTGTAAATTAAATAATTTTATATGTCGACGGAGTGGACAATTAAATTAACGGATTTTATTAAAATTCTGTAAATATATTAAAAGTAACATTACCAAAGTACTACTATTATTAATTGTTATACATTTTTACAATAATTTATTGTATTAGATCATATCAACGGAGTGTAAATAGAAATACGCGACAAAATTTTTTACATTTCTTTATTTTTATCCAACGTAATGTTTGAAAATGTTTTTTCGTGGTTCATATTTTCAAATAGTCCATTTAAGGATTTTGTGCGTAATTTATTTTTTATTATTTCTAATGATTTTTATTATTATTAATGATTATTACTGATCAAACTGCGTCGATACATTTACATCATGGTAGAATGACATTAAATAATAGGAGACTTAACTGATGAGTTCTGACTATGGGTCGTTATAGAAAGGAAATATATACATATATGGAAAAATCGAGGGGTGAAAATTTGGCAATTCTAATGCATTATTTTCGTATGAATGAACGTTATCTGGATATTGTTGAAGTTGAGTATGTTAAAGGGTCTTAAAAAGTATCATGCAAGATTATTCAAAATTATTTTAATGCAAAGTCCAGGATATAATTGATGAAGTAAGAAGTTGGACGTTATTTTGAGAAATGCCCACATATCCTATAGTTGGGAGAATTAAATGGTTAAATGAGTTTCACTATAACTTTTTAAGTTTAGCGGAAGAGTTACTAACTTTATAAGCGATTTTTTGCATCTACTAAAGAAAAGATGAAAAAGGTAGTTTGCATAAGGCAAGTTAATTATACATTATCCAAACGTCTAATCCAAAGTTAGTATTCCCAGTTTATTTTAGCGATTTAGTATCTGTTATCGAGACGAATAAAAGGAAACGCCCCTGAGATTCGGAATGCGGCTGACGCGCGCATCGCTATCTGCAGCGTCTGTGATCATTTTCCAAAGTATAAAAGCCAGAGCGCAACTGAACGCGTAGAGTGCACACTGTACGCACACATGCAGGCGCGCGTTCGAGTCTCTGGGGAGCTTAAAAATCCCACACGCGGGACACGCATAGAATCTGTCGGCGATATTTGGAGCAATCGTCACTCGTCACGAGGGGCGTCAACCGTATTAGAAATCGAGAATGCTGACAGCTGAGCGCTCGCGCGCCCATATAGATATAGAAACACAGTCGAAACGGAGTTACGGAGCAGAGCGTAAAGTAGCTTCCTCTCTCCTCTAAAGGCTCTATAAAGATCAATGAGTTAATTGTAAATCCGAAGGATCCGCGTATATTCCGTATAGGATACGTGCAGGAGACTCGCATGACTCGCGAATACGAGAGAGCAGGCTGCAGGGCTCTCCGCGAGATAAAAGGAATATACCTGTATAGAAGGACGTAGAGTAGAGTGCAGTGTGCACGCAGGGATCCATAGGTAAGTGTGCAGGTGTGTGCGATAGCGTTGCGCAGACGCGAGCACGCGACCGCGAGCGAGAGAGTCATAAAAGTAAAACCTGGCGGTGGCAGGAGGCAGCACACTCGTGCGCACACGGGCCACGGCCACTGCGGAGCCGCGGCCAGACAGTCTCGCAGCGCAGCTCGCACCGAGTAGAGTATACAGCTGACCGATCGGATCACGTATATACCTACGATACACACAGCGCGCTTTCTTTCTATTTTGCGACATACCTGCTGCTGCTGCTGCTGCCGCTGCTAAATCGTAATTCGTCGCTCGTACGAGCCGCGGCGTGCGCGCACGTAGAGAACACGTACGTTTTGCTCAACCTGTCAGTCGCCTCGACCTGCAGGCTGCGCGTGTAAGTTGGTGCGCGGGCGTGCAGGAATACAGGATCAGTGTCCGGAAGCGCAGTGAGAGAGGCTTTCGATGAGCATACCATTGTCATGCTCGTGAGTTTGTCGAGCTGCTGAGTGGAGCGGGCTGGAATTGCGAAAGCGAAGCAACAGCAGCAGCAGCAGCAGCAGCAGCAGCAGCAGCAGTTGTCCGGTCGCCGATGCGCCTGTGCCCGCAGCCTTCCTTCTTTCTTTGTTCGAGGATAAACATCGTCGCGGAGAAATTATGCCCGCTGCTGCTGGAGACCTCGCGAGGATAACGACCACAAAGCCCCTTGCCGACGCTCTCGCGCCCGTTCACGGTGAGCACAACGCAAACTCCCGAGTTTCCTTTCACGTTTCACCTTGTTTGTGTATATACCTGCCTGTGAGTGCGCGCTACACCTTCAAAATCCGACTCGCCTTGTCTTCTCTTGGCTTGCCTTCGTGCTCCATTATCCGAGACAAGATCGCCCGAGTGTTTTTACCTGCTTTTTCTATTTCGCAAAATCACTCTCCCCCCCTGTAACGCGACACCTATACCTGTATCTAGCCTGCATTTATCTTATACACCTCGACTTTGCGCATGAATTTTGTATCGGCTGTTGCTTTGTTGTATAGACCTGCTATAGAGCTATTGTTATTGATAAAATATACTTTCACGGAATATCATCTTTTCACTTTTAATACGAACGAGCTTCGCTTATTTAAAGAATTTTCTTTATTTATCTATTCTATTGCATACCTACTTGGCATTTTTCGCAGTTACGTTAGAAAATTCTAATTTCTTTTCCCGACACTTTTTACCCTTTTCTACTAAAAACGGTTTAAAATTTTATGTAGCCAAAGCAGCAATAGATAAGTCTACTTTTTGTGTAAGCGTTTTAATGTTTAAGCAGTGCTAACTCCAGAATAATATACTTTTTCTACTTTGTGGAAACTCACAAAATCTTGATAATAATTGCATCTAAAAACATATCCTATTTCTATTGCGAAAATCGGCTTTAGTCCATTTCTACATCGTTTCAAAACGTTGCCACTAGTTTTCTGAATGTGAAAACCATAGGAAGTATTAAAAGTAATTGTAAAGATCTTTAAAAACAATATTGTGTAAAGATTGAATGTTTCACGTATTCTCCTCATTTATATATGAAAAAGACATACAAACGTACGAAATCCAATATAAACAAGTATTAACAAAAGTTGGACTTACTTCCCTATTCTAAGAAGCCACTGATTTTTAATTTAGCGGATCTACGTACTCTTACTTTTTGGCAGTCATACACACATACGAATTGCAAAGTAATTGTATCTTTTGATCGTTTGATTACCCCTTTAACAAGTTACCTTAAAGAAAATAATATGCTCGTACACTCATATACTCAAAGAAACCTATTAACTCATGCGCACAGTAGACAAAAATACTTATTCACACTGCGCGATAAGAATAATAAAACTACTAATCGAAATATTAAAGTTTAATAGGGAAATTGAACGTTTTACAAACGCACGTTATCCGACAATTTACGCGTCAACATTTAATCAACGCGTTACTTAATTTCCCGGTGCGATGTGTCTAATTATGTTATGAAAAATACATGCATAAACAATTCTCTCGGCTTCGAACTTTTACGAAGCAAGAAATGTACAAACTGTACAAAATCGATCGTGGCTTAGTCGACAGAAAATAAAAATATGAATAATTCATACTATTTTTCAATAATTAACTAATAGTAAATATATAGATAAAATAAATGAAGTTCATTGTAGCTAGAAGGAGAACAAAGGATATTAAACGTCGAGTAATATTCTGAAAGGCAATTTAAAAGAATAGAAAAAAATAATTACCATTTAACGCGCATGCTAAAGTTAATTTTTATTTATTTATTTATTTTTTATTAAAATGCATATAAAAGCGTAGTTTGAGCAAGGAAGATGCAGTGAAAAGAGAGACTATTGTCCATCAGATAGCGGAATAACGTTAGAAAGTTGCTCGGAGCGCTGACTCATCGCGGCAGTATAGTATACTCGCGCTCGCTCACGGGGATGTCCTAGCGGAACGAAGCTAGCGCGAAAAACGAGAGTGTTTGCCCGCTGCGGTAGCTATTGTTACTTACATACACCACGCAAGAGGAAAACAAAATGAGAAATGAAAAAAAAAATTTTTTTTTTTGTTTTTTCATATTACAGCAACAATTACGCGTTATACGTTGCACGCTTACACATGTTATACACACGTTACGAAAAGACGTAGACTTACGGAAGTGGTTGATTGTCGACCCTGGGCTACGACAAGTTTACGCAATCGAAGAAGCCATTCAGTAAAGAAGCTCTCAGTCGGTTATGCAAAAATCCCCTTTCTACTTGAAATTCCGCACCGGTTACAAGTATTGTCATTCTTTTCTAGCGGAGATAGCGAATCGCAATGCACAGTCCGAGCTGCATCAGAACTCTCGGACAACGCGCGAGCGCGGATGCGTCATTAATACTGACGTACCGTCTACTTCCTAACAACTCTATTATACAATATTACTTGTCAATTACTTTATCTAAATCTTTTCTTATTACATCTGACTAATTTCAATTTCGCACTGGATTCTCAACTGAATTATTCAATTAGTTGCTGTGGAATTACAATAAAAACAACAGAAATTACAAGTTTAATCGTTTTCCTGAAAAAAATAATGTAACTGTCTAATAATAATCGTGTGTTTATACTTAAATGGCACTACGTAACGTGCAATTGTTTCAAAAGTTCTGGACGCGTCTATTGTAATGCAAACAATAAGTAAATAACGTTTATACTTCTTTATGTTTTCATTACTGCGGATTTTGTGCCTCGATATTCTTAATTGATCAAATGATTTCATTAGACCAGAATCTTGGATTTAATGTTGTAAAATTTAATTTTGATAAGTAGCGCATTACAGTTCTATTAAACTGATAATATTTAACCACCACGAGTACAAAATGCGTCAGCAGAGGCCGTATTGATGTGTGATAAGATAAGACAGGTGTGAGCATACTTTACTTTTGTATAATAGATCTTTATAATCACACAAACCGTAATTAACAAATTGTAAGTATCTATACGTATCATGAATACGGATATTTTAGCATTGTAACTCTAAATTAAAAAACGATCTTTCTTAAAGTGATGTTACTGGTAAATACGAGGAACAACTTCTTTTTGATTAAACCAATAACTTTCCATAGAGACATTTACTCAAAATTGAAAATGAAATAAGAAAAGTGGATCCTCGTATTTGTCGGTGACAGATGGCTTTAGCATCACCTTGAAATCAAATGCAAAAGAGGGACACATTTAATAAAATTATTTCATAACTAACTTGACTTTTGATGACTGTCATTTTAAAGTAGATAATTTCCAATAAAACGAATTATTAAAATCTGTTTTTTCATAGACTTTTAACACATTAACCTCATTTTAAATATTCGCTCTGTGGTATCTTTTAGTTATTACGCCAATCATAACTTGAAACATCATTCAAGTTTTTAACGACATCTTTGTAGTTTAAGTACGCATTGTGAATATCACGTATTTTTGCGCGTTCCATATATAAATAATATATAATAAATAATATAAAAGATTCGAGAGATGCGTGCACGGCGAGGCTCGAAACAGTTACACTGCAACACGCGCGAGAGCAACGGAAATGTCTTCTTTGTTCATCGTCGGACCTACGATTTGATCAGTGTCACTCATTGCACTTTGTCATTGCGCCATCAAGACAATTTCATTGGGATCACGGACGCACACGGACGTAGGTATCCCAGTCTGTCGGTTCCCCGTTGTCCATATCACTGTTTACCACTTTCACTAGGACGACGCATGCGTGCCATCACTGCCATTCGTGTTTCGACCACTTCCGCGTATTGAATATTCAATTTTTTTTTTTTTAAGTAATGCATGCGAAAAATAACGAACGAACATTTATTTACGGAGAACGCTCACCCACACACTAATTTTCATAGTATTACCGACGGAATAAGCATTAATTTACATTTGCACTGCGAAAAAATTCACTGTATTACGCATGTTGTACATGATCATATTGTATACTTATTCCTATCATAAGCTTCCTTCTTATTTTGAATTATTTATTATAATATTTTACTTATTGATTTATCACTTGTCCGATGTAAAATGGATTAATTCTATTTGAATGAGAAAAAAAAGATTATCATAATTTGAAATTCAATTTTTTCATTGAATCCCACTTTGTATTCAAACCGATTAAGCTGCCTAGTTTGATACGCAATAACATAAATGATTAAGAGGACGAATAGCAGAATAGGACGTTTGATTTTTAAAATAAATTTTTGTGAAATATAAAAAAAACTAGCCTTTGTAACATTTATTTGCAATCTTGCCAACTGATAATCATTTTTCTTTAGCAAACCATGGAAGAAGATCTAAGAAACAGAGGGGCCTCTCGAATAAAACTAGCACCAGGGTCCATAATATGTAAGTAACAAGATAATTTCGCATTTGTCTAACAAACAATGTTTCTAATAAATAAGATAAACAATGTAATTTTTCTTTCGCAATGTGCAACAGGCGTATGCCTCCTGTTAGCCTTGAGCGGAATGTCATCGGCGTCACAGGATGATACGGGGGCGATATTATCGGTAACGGAAGACGCTGGCCCGAAGTCATCCTCCGAGCGGACGAGCAACGCCATTCCGGAAGCCGAGGAGAGCACACTGGACGCTCTGAAGAAGTACGGCACGAAGAAGAGCGAGTCGACCCTGGTATCCGACCAGCTGGAAAAGCCCTATCCGTACTACAAGTCCCAGAGCCAGGGCCAGGGCAGCAAGAAGGCCGCCGCTACCGACGATCGGCGTCTGGACAATGAGATCCGGCAAACGAAGCGCTCGGGCGGAGCCGACCTGCTCGCCCTCAACGGCACCCTTCGAGCCTCCGTCTCCGAGTTGTCCTCGACGTCAACTTCAACTTCGGATTCGGCTTCGGCTTCGACTACACCCGAGACCGAGACCCAAACCGAGACTGAGGCGACGTCCGAGCCAGTATTCGACGCCGTGACCGAAGCGGAAATGCAAACGGAAACGGAGACGGAGCCCGAAACCACTACCGGCCTCCCGAGCACCACGACGACGACCTGTCAGCCCAGTGAGACCACGGCATTCGAGGACGATGACCAGGATGTGAATTGGTCGATCCTGGAATCGACCACCCCTGCTATCGATCATCAGACGAATCGCGTTCCTACTCAAAATACTCAGCGTACCAGCAATCCCCCTACACCCTCCGGTTAGATTGGCTTTTTATTTACCCTCGCGGACCCTCTTGTGGATTATTTGACTTTAAGCGGGTTCAATAGTAAATTAAACATTCAAATTTACCGACTAGATTTTTACCGACAGAGATCTGAATAAATAGTTGAATTATTAAAGTATATTTATATTTAGACAAAACGGAAATTTGCTTGCCCTTCATTGAGTACTAATACAAATAAAAAATTGCCATGAAATTTTTTATGGTCCCGTTGACTTTGACATCTGAAACATTGTAGAGGGGTATATTACTACGCAATGGAGGGCAAGCTAGTTTTAGTTTTGTCTAAATATAAGTATTTTAATAATTACAAGTCAATTATTTCTCTCAATGTTTTCAAAGTATTTATTCTTATCTTTGAAAATAAAAAGCGAAGTAATGCAAAACTTTCATAATAGAAACACTGATCCACAATAAGGTCCGTGACAGTATTTTTAAGTAATTAATCAAATCTAGCTCAGTCGCGTCAAAATAATAATGATTTTCTTGTAAACAGAGAAGAGCACCGAAAGCAATGCGCCTTTCACCAGCACAGATGAAAATTCGTCGATAAAGTCAACGACGCCAACGCCGTCCACGACGCTGATGGAGTCGACGATGCCAGCGACAACAACAATGCCAACAACCATTTTGACGACTAATCGTCCCGAGGAATCTACTACGGAGGCTATCGATGTATTGCCAACTAGCACGGAATTAACAACAACCACGACGACTGCGGCAGCAACGGCAGCAACGACCGCGAACCATCGGGAGGAGTACTCCTCACCAATCACAGAGTATGTAATCTTCCAAGACATCCTTAACTCAAAAGTTTAACAAAGCTTAGCTTATTAAAATCGAGAAAGAGATCAACATTACAAATAGACTAATTCTGTCGACTACGTGCACAGTGAAAGGAAACTGCCAATGACAACAATGGCGGTGACAAGAGAAGCGTCGACGGTATCAACGTCGCCAGAAACAGTTGCAACGACAGCGGCAACGACAGCGGCAACAACCACGACAACCGAGTCGACAACGCCAGGGATGATCATCCCAGAGACAACGGGGACAACGGCAATGGCGACAACCTCGCCGCCAATGACCAAGCCAATGACGACGTCGACGACGGTGGCGAGTACGAACGGCGAAAAGGCACCGGCAACCACGACGAGCACTCCAGAGATATACAGTTCCGTCAGCACTCTGCAAGAAGACGGTTGGGAAAGTACGACTGACGCGGTTTCTCCTACGGTGCCGACGGAGGATGTCACACTGCTGATTAGAATCGTATTCGAGGGTACTTGGCACGACGTGTGCTCGAAGCTGCCGGTTTTACGTCAAGCTTTAGCTAACTTGGTTAACAGCGACCACGTGGAAAAGTAATTGACGATGATTTTCGTTACCTTTGGTCTATATATCATTATTGCTAAAATTATTAATGATCTCCGCTCCATCTATCACATTCAGCTAATACATTATCTTTCTTTATTCCTTCTTTTTTAGGTGATTCTCGATGATTTTACCCACTAAAATTTGCACAACATTTCCAAAACGACGTCCTGAGACAGAAAAGTTTAAGACCGTTGAATATTTGCTTCGTGTGCTTCTAGTAAAAAATAAAATTATTACATTAGTTTTTAGTATTGGATAAAGTTATTTTTATACCGGAGAAGATAAATCATAAATGCGACGTTTTGATATTTAGTCATATTTGTATTGTACTGAAAACTGAATTATTCTGCAGAAAAATTAAATAAAAATATCGTTGCAGTCTAGCCAAATACTTGATTAGTTATACGATAACTGCAATGCTGAAAACTGAGACACCAATATACCCACATTTTGAGTGCTTATAGCTGTTTGTCTCATTTCACCGATCCAATATGATTTTAACATTATTTTTAAATTTTCTATCCTCGCAATAACAGTTTATCAAATAATAGATGTATATATCATAAGCGAGAAGGAGTAAAAAATAAAAGGTATTATTTTATTACAGGCCGATAACTCCAGGACAAGTAGTGTTCCATCAAACTCGATGCTCGGATAACTTAGCGCCGGCATCCTTGATATCAGAAGTACCACTAACTACTGTGCTGGTTTATATAGTCGACGGGAATGGCAATTTTGACGGGGCGCTGACGAAAAGTCTACCAAGCTTATATGAGAAAACACCTACTGATTTCCCATTAAGGGTTGGTTTCGCAAATCTTAATAATAACATTGTTGTATAATACGTGGCTTGGAATAAGTTGGCACAGTTTTGTTTTTTGCAGGTTCACAGTTTTATGTTAGTTCAGGAAGCAGATTCCGGAAACGTTATTGCCGTCGTGATTGTTTCGTGTGTTGCCTTTATCTGCCTAATTTTACTAGCTGGATTATTTGTAAGTTGTATCTATATTATAGCTTAAAAATGTCATTTTCATTTGCATATTAAAGCTAATGGCATTTCTCGTTGTTTCCAAGTTCTTCATGAGGAAACGGCAAGGTCGCTTTAATTACGGAGAACGCTGTCGGCCTGTGTCATTGGATGCATATAGTTTGGACAGTGTTTCGGCCTACAACAGTGTGAGGCGCAGCAAGGGAGCGCTGAGATGTTCAAAGCGCAGCTACGGCAATCCAACATTCGAGGATTCCGTGAGTATCCCCCATATTCCCCATAGGCCTTATCCCAAATTTATTTCAAACAAATTGAAATTCCCTAAAATGAATTAAACCCCCGTCAGAGCGTCATCCCATCTCATCCTCTGAATTTCGCGAGTCTCGCGAGTTTCTGCAACGACGAGAACGCCATATCCGAGGAATTCGCTGGAATTCCGCAGGTCTCCTCGAAGATCGACGAGCTGCCCGCGGGAGCGGAGCTGAAGAACCGATACGCTAACGTAATACCGCTGCCGGAGACTCGGGTGCCCTTGCAGAGGCTGAACAATGATCCTCTCACCGAGTACATAAATGCTAGTTATATTCGGGTAAGTTTGAACAAAATAGGTATTTCATGATACAAGCTTTTGAATGGCGATTTTAACGTTGTGCGTACATTGAATGCCGACAGGGACCAAAAAATGCAAACAAGTATTACATTGGCTGCCAAGCGCCGACCGAGAGCACGGTTTCCGATTTTTGGCGAATGATCTGGGAACAACAGTGCAAAGTTATTATAATGCTGACGGATCTCGTGGAGAACGGGGTGGAAAAGTGCACGGAATACATCCCTCCGCTGGAGGTGAGCGACTGTCACCGGCTTTACGGCGATTATCAAGTGACGCTGAAAAAGCGGGAACCCAAAGAAAAATACGCCATCTCGACGCTTCATCTGAAGGTAGAGGCAGTTGTAACAGTATTACACAACAGCGATATTTGACAAAAATTGTATCTTGAAATTAATTGAAATGTTGAACTTAGAATCTGGAAAACAATACATTCCGAGAAGTTTTCCACATATGGTACCTGTGGCCAGCCAGTGGAGCTCCGACAGACGCCGCGGGCCTCATAGCCATTCTCCTGGAAGCGAGGGCTCTTCAGCGAGGAGCCGCAGGATCCATTGTAGTGCATTGCAGCCCCGGTACAGGGCGTACCGGTACTCTCATAGCTCTGGACTTGGGTATAAGACAGTACGAAATTACCCGGACGGTCGACGTGCCCAGGGTCGTCTATACCATTCGAAGGGATCGCGCTGGGGCTGTGCAGACCAGAGAACAGTACGCTTTTATATACAAGGTTTGTTTCTAATTCTTTTACTTATCGTTTCGTTATTATTGCTCACTAATGTACATGACCAACCTTTCCAGGGACTCAACCTCTACGCTAGTAAGCTCGCCGGCGGAGCTATCGAATCGGCCTGAGCGCGCACGGCGTTCATAATTCGGCTCGGCCCGGCGTTCATAATTCTATTAAAGTAATACATTTTTTTTATCAACTAACTGAACGGCAAGTGTTTGTGTGTCCACTTGTACGATTTATTGTGATATACTCGACTTGAGTGCTAAGGTCGCTTTAGAACATTTTCCGACTTTCTTGACTCGACGTCCTTTGTATGTTAGACGAATGCATATACGTACCAATAACGAGCTCGTCGACTCGGACCATGTACGATGCCTCCTTCATGATAATTAGATTTATAGAAAGAAAAAAACTGGAAAACAAAATAACCAAGCACACGTCATTTCGTATTCGAATTCATTCTCCACGTTATATCTATATATACATTGGAAACGTAAACTATTTTTTTAAACTTCATGTACGATAAGCGTGGGTGTGTAAAAAACCTAAGACGTAGCTCATGCTCTTGAAATAGGCTGTTTATAGAAAATGATGTAGGCACTACATTTGTTACTGTTATTGTTTTTTTTTGTTACAATTGTTGTACCGATTATGTATCCAAACTCGTGATACATTGCTCTCTAATTTTGTAAATAATTATAACTATACATAGCATAATATAGGCATAATATGAACAAACATTCCGGTACTATAAAAATCATTATCCAGAAGAACATTACCGTTGCTGAAATTCATTATATTTATTGTTATTTATTATTATAAATCTATTTAGAGCTGTTTGTCTAATAAATGAAATAAAAAATCTAAATTTTGTACCAAGAAATTGTTATTTTATTTATTTATTCATAACTGGCGCGTTATAAACGAAAGTCAGGAGAAGGTTTTACAATAAAATTGACATCAACTTATTAATATTTGCAATATATTAAATTATTAATAATTTGATTAAATACAGTGTGTGATAATTATTTAATTTTATGTTATATACAATTTTTAATCTTCATCTCTCTATTTCTTACACTGATTTTTTATATTTAATACAACTTTTTCTTCAGTTATGTGCACATATATACGTATGCATATACGTAAGTAATACGTTATGTATATACATGCACATTTGACAAATTTTTATTTATAAATTTTCAGACTTTAGGCAGATAACGTTAATAATACACATATGCACATAATGCATACCAAGCCTTGTACAGAGAGTTATTGTTTTTATTAATTTATTTATTTATTTGTTTATTTATTAACTTTTTTGTCATTCATACGATTTTTTGAACGTCATAATTAATAAAGTTAGTTACTTATGTAGGAATAATTAGTGTCAGTAACCGCGGTGCCTTTTCTCGTGCAATAAAATATTCTGAAAGAATAATTTAAAGATCAGCGTTTCAAAGAAGTCTGGGGTAGCTTTAAAATAGCGAAAAATCAATTGTGCGGTTTTCATAAACTTTGTTATATTGATACGCGTTATTCAGGAACTTTAAGACATTACAGCTAAGAGCAAAACTGCGACGAAATATTTATTATAAAAGTTCATTTTTTATAATACTTTGAACGAGCGACATGCAGGTCCTCGCCGCTCTGAGAAAGGCACCTCAAGTCATTATCGCGACCCCGATGTATCTATATTTCATTACTTTTATTGAGACTTTAGTTTTCTCTATTTTTGTCTTTCTCTTTGTCAGGTAGTTATCCATTGTGTACAGCAAACAAGCCCAATACTTGTTTTGAAGAAGCTAATTACTACGGATAAATGACTTACAAATAAAAATGAAATTATGGACTGCAACCTGAACTGTATTGCATACAGTACAAGTACAAATGCTTTGATTAATATGACATTTGCCTAATTGACACTTATTATGTACCTACATATTTTCTTCTGCAAATTTACACTTTTACACCCTTACATCCTCGATGCATATTTTATACATGATTAACAATCAGTGGGTTATTTTAAGAAAATTAAAGAAAGCACAAATGTTTCTAGAGCAGATCCAAGTGATAGAGCTCTAATATAAAACTTGGAGTTCACTGAATACATTCTATAAATTTATGTACATTTTTCATATTGAATTTGATCTACATATATTTCTGCAATACTAGGATCGCAAATTTTATTCCAGGTTCAAGGATGAATGTACATTTACGAGATCAAGATAAGTTGATCAAAAATTTACTTTGTAATCATATAATTTTTTTAGTATTAAATGAGATAACTCATTTAACTTCATATTTGTATATGAAGTATTGGACTTTGTTGCATTTACATGTAATATATTAATAATATATTCCCTTCTGTCAAATGAAAATTGACCAGGTCAAAGTTATTATCATCGTAGCAAAATGATGATACTCTCAGTTTACCAAATATGTTTGGTAATGGAAAAGAAGCGCTTGAGAAGTGCGCTAAAAGATTCAATTAATATAAAAGAAATTAAATGAAATCACACAGTGAACAGATGCTTAGATTGAACTTTCTTTAAATCGGTAGCACGGGGGTGCACACACACACACATACACATACACATATACAAGCAGGAATTAAAAATCAACAGTGCACTCTGAATTAAGTTGAACTACCGAAAATGACTTAATGTTAACAAAGAGGAATATTGTTCGAATGATGGAATCAGGTGTGCGCTTGGCACGTGCACACTCGCATTCGCACACACTTAATATCTATAATCTTTTTGCAGCTTAAGAATTAACGAATCAATTACCTTTCGATGAAAATGCTATTTTTTGTCAAAACGCTTTCATTACAAAATCACGAGAACGTTTCAAAATTGAAAATTTGAAATATTTATCAAGCACAGAATGAAAATCAATCAGTTTGGAAGAACTTGACTGTTGAATATTATCACAAAGTCTATCGTAAAGTTATCATAAAGATTGTTATCGTCAATAGTATTAGCATACTTTGCATGAAATTCACAAAAGGCTGTCGAGCCTATCGCTCTAATGCAAAATTTGCTTACAAAATGACACTTAAGTGAGTTTTTCCGAGTTACTCCAAAAAATGCAGAGTTTTAACTTTCATGTACATCTTAGGTAATCGTTAATTATTTGTCTAAAGACGTTTATCAAAATACTAGATTGCACAAGGAACCACGATTGAAATTGAAACGTTGTGACGCAGACAAGTTTGAATCCTGAAAATTGTCTAATATAATCTTTGGTCATTCATCTGAAATGCCTATCAATCACTTGACGAGATTTACGGGGATTCGTTATAGAAAATTGATTGTTGATTGTATTCAATGTAATATGCAAAAAACATTAAATTTCTCGGGTTTCAAAATTGAAAGAATCTGCGTGTTTGAGTAGAAGGAGTTCGCACAACTTGATAACATTTGACGAAATTAGATTATTTAGAGGCTAAATTTTCATGTACTACTATGATTTTCCGATTCAGCTGTGGGAAAATGAATAGATGTGTATTCAAAGCAGCAAGATCGTTACGCATATATATTCCATGTTGCATTTTATCAATTCTTTGTCTTTCGTTTTTCGTCGATCGTTTTAATAGTAAAAAGTTATGTTACTTCTTAAAAGAAATACTGCAATTTCCATGAAATATCACGATTGGAAGAGATTTTTTGTAATTTGTTCGAGAAAGTAATACTCGTGTATTGATGGGCCAGTTGGCAGCTGGCCGGTTCTGAACACAGTCGTACTCTAGACCATTAATTTTATATAATAATATAAGTATATAGAGGTGGCTATCTAGAATACGGCTGAAACGATGAGAGAAGAAAAAATGAGAAAATGAGCGAATGAGCGAATGAACGAATGAATGAAAGATAGGGGAGAGAGAGAGAGAGAGAGAGAGAGAGAGAGAGAGAGAGAGAGAGAGAGAGAGAGAGAGAGAGAGAGAGAGAGAGAGAGAGAGAGAGAGAGAGAGAGAGAGAGAGAGAGAGAGAGTTGTGCGAATGGTATCGGACATGGGATTAAGGTTAGTTAGATGAGCGTGCGTTTGAAATCTATAAAATTGGTAATCTAGTCGGAGTCCTCCTCGATAGTCGGCGGTAACATGGCAAGGTGCTGAGGGCTGAGCATGCCGCGCGAGAGCGCGTACTCGGCGAGGGCCCGGTGGCAAAAGACGTACTGGTCCGGCATCTGAATGCTGAAGGCCCGTTGCGCCCGTATTCGCTCGACCGTGCCCCGGATGTCCACCGTGCCGGTGTCCTCGAGCCGCGATATGCAAATATCGAGGGTGCAGAAGGTACCTGCGAAACGAACAAATTTCAATTTTTACCCTTTAGCCTCGCTTTTAAAACTAACTTAAATCTACAATGTTATGCTTAATTGTGTTATTTGCCTGATCCTGCCGTAACTATGAGTGACAATTGTCGATTTTTACCCGTCGATCTTAACTTCCTATAACTTTTTATGTATTTTTAGAAATTATTGAAAATGCTTTTTATTTTGATAATACTTTTCATAAGGTGTTACGGAACTTACAATTTACTTTCAAACTGCTCTCATAACTCGCAGACTTAACATACGAACTTGTTTGCAAATAAGTTTCATGTACTTTACTATTAAATAACGAATAATACTTTTTACTTGTAGTAAAACGTCTAATAAACAGTATTTAGATAGTAATTTAGTAGTGTTACGGAACAGACTTCTATACTGCTTTTTAAGTTTTTACTGAAATCTTACTGATAATGAAATTAACGATTAAGGTGGCACGATTTCAAAACATTCGATTCGAATATGTGTCTGTCGAGTGTACGTCTCTGACTTTTAACAATTATAGTTGGTTATGCCATACATGTGTAAAAATTAAAAAGGATTTTTTTTCCCAATGTATAAGTGTCTAAGAGGCTTGAACGTATAGTGGGTAAGTTACGGCGGAATAACCCACATGCATAACAAGGAAGTTGAAAAAACATCAAAGGAAATAAATTACTCAACCTGAGTCAATGCTAACCACTACTATAATTACCATAGGAATTTTTCCAAATTTTCCTTCTTTTGACCTAAAAACAATTTGTTTACATTCTTTGCATATGCCATTGCTGTAACCTAAAAAATCTGAATTTTGTTTAGTTTAATTGGACAAAAAATTATTTTTTAATTTTTTTTTTGTAAAGAAATTTGTAAAAATAATAATTCTGTCATTTCAAAAAATTTCTTTTCTTGATCAAATTAAATAAATAACTTTAGGTTTTTTTACGTCAGAGCAATGATTGCATATACATAATTTAAAAAATATTGTTAGGCCAAAAGAACGAAAATTTGACAAAATATCCTTCAGCAACTGGGACAGTGTCAAATTTGTGACTCACCGATGAAGGCAGTAATTAGAATAAATTAGAAATATAATTAGAAATAATACTTTTTTCTTTTGATGTTTTTTTTTCAAACTTCCATTTTATGTACATAATATAATTAAGCAAAAAACTAAACATTTAAGTTATTTTTAGACTAAATACACACTCATTAAGAGCAGTGATGGGCAAAAAATACTTATTTCAAGAATAAGGAAATGTACTTGAATTGGAATGTAAGGATTCAAGTACTAGGTGATTAAGTATACATTAATGTTAAATTATTAGTGAAAAGTGATTTTTGAAAATCTATTTGATCGTACAGTACAATTCCCAAGAATTTGTATCCTTTCATTCAAGTATTTTCCTCGTACTTAAAACGATAAAACAAAAGTACTTTTTCGTCCATCACTGATTAAGGGGTCAGCGGGGTTCTATTGTACATATTTTCAAGGATTTATTTTCATACAAGAATTTATTTTTACATACCAGTCTTTTTGTATATAAGAGTAGTGATATTGAATGAATAGAATTTTTTTTAATTTCATTTTGCGATGATTTTAGTCTGTGATCTTGTCGCCTGAAGTAAGTCCTCCTTGTTGCTTACCGACATGATATCTCCACTTTGAAACATCTGAAAACAAAAATTCAAGTGTTGTATTATAAAGTACAACTATAATTTTAGTCCGTACCTCGAACATGCACCCCCGGTTAAAAAAAAATGGCGGACTTTCGAATTTTTTTACAATGTCAAAAAAATCAAAAGTCCGCCATTTTTTTTTATTGTGGGTGGATGTTCGAGGTACGGACTCAAATTATACTTAGTTATACTTTATAATTAAACACTTGAATTTTTGTTTTCAGATGCTTCAAAGTGGAGATATCATGTTGGTAAGCAACAGGGAGGGCTCACTTCTGGCGGCCAGTGCACAGACTTAAATCATCGAAAAATGAAACTAAAAAAATTTATCTATTCATTCAAGATCTCTACTTTTATGTATAAAAAGACTGATATGTAAAAATAAATTCTTGAAAATATGTCCAATAGAACCCTACTGACCCCTTAAGAACGTTCACCGGATAATTTAATTTCTTTAAAATCTCTTGAAACATTTCTTACATGTTAATTTAGGTGTGTTTTATACGTATTTGAAATGTCGACCCTCCTCGCGGTATCTAGATATAGTTATCTGAAGTTGATCTCTAATCTTATTAGTATATCTATATCGTGATACAGTATACGCATAAGTTAATGCTGTACTTTGGTTTTTGGTGCTTTTTCATAACTGTTATATTCTTTACTAATATTTTAATAATTTATATTGTAAACTGAAGGATTTTCATTATAAATATTGCCATTTAATGATGATTTTGTATAAATGAACTTTCTACCCTTACCGTCAGCCGGTGAACGTCCTTAAAAGGCGGCCGCATAAGCGTGTACCAACTGAAATTAGCGATTGCAAACTTGATTCATTGAAATGTTAATTTTACAAATATCAAAAACTTGTCCCCAATTCCTTGTTCTACTGAAAGTTGTGGGCAATTTTGACAATTTTGTAAAATTACAAATTCAAAGAATCAAGTTCGAAACCGTGAATTTTCCTTCACATCCCCAGCATGGCCTACTTTCAATATTCCTTCAAACTGTCGCGACTTAATCGCGACGCTCCGGTGCAATGGAAAAGAAATGCGTCGATGCTGACCTGTCCTTCCGATGCCGGCGCTACAGTGCACCACGATCGGCGGCCCCCTCGGATGGCCGGCCCACGTGTCGCCTCGGCTGGCCAGCAGCTTGTTCTGTTGCTGTCGCACCAGGGACAGGAACTGGAGGAGAGCCTTGGCCGACTGGGGCACCCCGTAATCCGGCCAGGCCGTGTACAGCATGTGGCAGACCTCCCTGGTCTCCTCAGTCTGCAAGCGCCCCCAGTCATTATTAGCAAATCACGCTCGCGTCGAACAACGACGCTCACAACGCGTTACTTCAAATCGAGCCAATGTCGCTTTCTTGCGAAATCGAAGGAAGCGTGTAAATAGAGCGTTGCTCAAATTCGGGGATCGCAGCCCTAGTTACTTATATATTCGATAGATCATATAAGAACAGGGTAAAAAGTGACAATTTTTTAACTATATTATTCTTTATTTAATTTCCTTCAAAACTCCAATTGTTTCTCTAATGAAAATATAAATCCGAATTTCCAAAATTACGACAAGTCAAAGATCATTTTATAATCAACTTTTTGATCAACAAAAATAAAAATCCAAGATTCCAAAAACAAGACAAACGAGTAATAAGCCAATAAAAATTAGTAATATAAACTTCCAAAATCACATCGATAGGTCCTAATAAAAAAGACGTACCTATCTCGCAAGCTCCAATTAGAAAAGACGTATCTTTTTTCACGTTATTTTTTGCCACTTTTTGATACAGCGCTGATTAAAGCCTTGCGTTTAATAACATAAAAATAATAATCGTAAATCAATTGGCATTATTAAATAAATTAAAGTTGTATTCGAAACTATCTTGTAATAGTTCTATGACCTAAAAGTTGGTGTAACAAATAACCTCGAAAAAGATACGTCTTTTCTAATCGGAGCTCACGAGATACGTCTTTCTTATTAGGACCCATCGACATCACGCCGCAGGGGGAGGTGATAAAAAGAAATTTAAATAATATTACACAATCCCCTACTTGACCCACTACTGAATGTTATATACTTGTGATTTAGTTTTATGTACTATTTTAAAGCATTATTACAAAATATGATTTAGAAGTTTGAGATTTCATTTTTGTTGATCAATGACATTATAATAGAAGAATCTTGTCTTGGTTTTGTAAAGTTAAGTTCTTATTTGTAATGATCAAGAATATTAATTATTACAATATCACACTTAATATCCTTGGAATTATATTTGGAAAAAAACGAAAAAGGCTCGATTTTGAGAAAAAAGCAGAATAAAAGGGACACCGCCGTGGAAAAGGCAAAACGGGAGGTTGTTGCGATCCCAGAGAAAATGCAAACTTTTTAGGGTGTTAGTGTTACCTTATTATTCGTCAGAAGAAGCTTCGATATCGTGTAGTCTGGATTAGTATCAACCTCGAGACTCGTGATAGTGAAGTTACCCGCTGTAACTTGATCACCAGGCTCCGGACCCCAATACTGAGCGCATTTGGTTCGGCCGCGCTCGATGACCCTGATTCATTTGAAATTGACGTGAATTAGGATAATCGAAAAATATAAACTCGTTGGTTGGGTAAGATATCGGTGAGTGGTCATACCTGGTGGTCATGACTATGAGGAGCGTCTGCTGCTCCCAGAGCATCCTCCAGAAGTCGGGGCAGGTCTTGGGCAGCGGGCCCTGCGTGCTGATGAAGGCGTTCTTCTGCTTGTAGCCGTCGACGAAGTTGGCATTGACGTAGTCCGAGTTGGGGTCGTTCTCGAGCTGGGAGAGGCAGACGCGGCTGTGATCGTAGCAGAGCACGTCGGTGTACCTGTTCTTCGAGAGGTTGGCCTTGAGCCTGAAAGTGCAAAGAGAGAGGTGCCTATGAGCAAGCGCGTCGCAGGGCAGCGGGCCAGGAGTAGAATGGGAGTAGAATGGGAGTAGAACTGGGTATACTTGGCGTTGTTGAAGGAGCCGTCGGGCGGGCGCTGCTTGATCTCGATGTACTCGGCGACGAGGGCGGCCCGGCCCCTCGCGTGTATCGTCTCGATGAGCTGCTCCATGGTGACGGCCTGCAGGCCCAGGTCCCCGTGCAGGCTGTCGTCGTCGCTGAAGCCCGAGCTGGCGGAGGAGGGCGGCTGCAGGGGCGAGGGCGCCTCGTCCCCGCTGAGGCCATTGCTGCTGCTGCTGAGCTCGGTCTCGGCGAGGCTGTTGGGCCCGGCGCTCCTCCGGGCCGTCCTCGGGGCCGGCTCGGGCAGCGGGCTCGCGGGGCCGCTGCTGCCGGCGCTGCTGCCCCCGGGCGCCGCCTCCCTCTCGGCCGGGGCGCCGTTGGCCAGCTCGGCGGCGCCCGCGGCCGGACTCGCTCCGAGGGCCTCGACACCGGGGCTGCCAGCGATGCGCACCTCGCAGAGCTCGGGCCCGGCCCGGTTCGTCATGGACTTGAGGCAGTGCAGCAGCCAGGCCTCATGGTGGACCTCCAAGCTGCCGGCCAGCCGCCGCGGCAGCGACTCCCGAGGGATGTGCTGCCTCAGCTGGGGGATGGAGACGGTGAAGACGCGCTCGCGCAGCTTCTCGCGCACGAACAGCCGGAGGATCTTGAAGGGCGCCTTGAACCAGAGCGGGGCCGTCACGATCAGGACCTTCTTGAGCTTCGCTGGGTAGCCGCCCTGTGTAGCGCGCGCAGTGGACAAAATTATACGCGTCAAGGACAAGTTTTACACCAGGAGCAACTGCTGCTGCTGCTGCTGCTGCTGCTGCTGCTTGGTCGCGTGCGCGCGGAACGCGACTCTACTGGGGCCCGAGGGGAGAGACAGACAGACAGACAGACAGACAGAGAGAGAGAGAGAGAGACGAGGCGAAAAGAGATCGATATCAGCACGCGACAGGAGCACTGGAGGGGAGAGGGGATGCCCGACGATCAATCCGAATCACGCCGTGTATACGTATACTTGGGATGCGCGCGCCCCGCAGACTCGGCAGCTCAGCAGCTGATTACGCGCAAGCCCGCACATGCGCCGTGACCCCCCGCAACTCACCTTTAGCAGAGTCAGGATTTTTTGCGACAAGTCGTAGTCGAAGTTCTGGTACTTGCTGTCGGACATGTCGTAGATGAACACCAGCCCGTGTTTCTGCGTCTCCTTGCTCTCCAGAGCGGCGTCCAGCTGGTAAACTACCCCCTGTAACGTTTAATCAGCCAACAGCCTTTTACTCGCTGCACTCTTTCTCTCTGTCTCTCTCTCTCTCTCTCTCTGTCTCTCTTATCGCAAATACAGCAGCACTCAATTTCTTACCTGCAGCGTAGTCTGGTGCGTTGTGCTTTGCGGAAGGTGTAGGTGAGCCGTGAAAATGGCAATCGCAGCTCCGCTCGCATCTCTGGAAGGCTGTAAAATGCATAAGTCAATCTCACGCACTCCTCTCTACTTTCTCTGCATCCTTTGTTATTATAGATTAGCTAGGCATTCTTTTTTTTTCTACCAGAACTGTGAATTTTCCTGTGCGTAGTTCACTCAGCAGCGGCTCTCTTGTAGGATGCATGAGTGCTAATCCCTCCCTTCGCCTGGTGGCTTCATGCTGATCGTACAAAGCCAGGGCTCTGACGACTTCAAATTTCCTGGCGGACAAAAATTTGACGGCGATACTCCAAGATACAGGTCCTGCACGACGACCAGCTCGACATTTATTGACTGTCTCGATGAATTCCTTGGTCGCCTAAACAAAATCACACAATCATGTTCCTTCTTCAATTTTCCCATACACTGTTATTCTCATTTAATTCGTAGCACAGGTAACGTACGTTAGATTGGAGCAGAAGAGAAGACGAATACAGAAAAGAAGAAGGTATCGCAAAGGCAAGAAAGGCAAGAAAGAAATGATTGACGAGTGATTGAAAGAACCTTGAATAATTTATCAATAAATGCTACAAGGGGGACATAAACAAGGTGTTTGTATGTATGTCTGTATGCATGTGTGCAGCTGTGTGTACGTGTGAGAAAGAGAAAAGGTGTGGGTGTAAGAGGATAGACACGATCACACGATTGACACAAAGATACAGCTCAAACAGTAAGGTTAGAACCTGCTGGGCTGTTAGTAAGATTAGAGAGAGGTTAATAAAACTTACTTGTTCCTGCTCGAGGGTTAAGGCAGCTGCCATGTTGGCGTAGGAAAGGCGGAGAGGGCCCGCAGGTAAGGCCCAGCGACAACATGCACGGGGGCAAAGGCACGTTCCTCTTTTTTTTTTTCTTTTCTAACGGCAAAAGCCTCGCTTACGGCCTACAGGAGGAGGAGATGCATTTGGCACGAAAGATTCGCAAGGTCGGAGACGCACTGGCGGCGAAAGTGGCGAAAGTGGCGAAAGTACACCGCTACAAGCGCATCGGAGTATCGGAGATAAATACACCGGTTGGCAGTGTTGGCACTAACGCGAGTGTATATCTATATACGGAAGGAAACAAGCACACAGGTGCAGAGACGCAGAGACGCAGAGACGCAGAGACGCAGAGACGCAGAGACGCTGACAAGTGACAAGTGACAGATGAGCGAGGCGAGAGGCTAGACTGGGGAGGCTGCCGCCGCTGCTACTGCAGCCCGACCGGATGACGCGCGGACGAGCGAATGAGTCTGATGAATTGATGATGGAGATGAGCGGCGAGCGGTTGTTGGGAGGAACGTCAAGTGCATCGAGTTTGGCATGGTCACTATACTATACGGTGTCTCTTGTACTCGTGTCAGTTGGTCAGTGCAGCACAACTGAGCACAACTGAGCACAACTGGTCAGCAGCTGCCGTGTGCGGGCTTCTGTTTTCCGTCCTGTGGTGGCAGCAGCGCTCCGTCCTCGCTGTCGCCGACGATGCTTCTCATTCGCGGGAGAGCAGCCGCTGATTCCGGAATGCTGCGCCAGCCGCCTGCGACTCGCGCGCCCTCCAATGAGAAGCTGCCTCGAGGAGAAAGAAACGCTTCTCGTTTGTGTTCTCCTTAGACTGGCGCGGCATTCTGGATTCAGCCAGTCCGCTCTCGGCTCTCATATAGTCTCTCATCGTCCTCCGACTCGTCCTTGCACAAGCGGAACAATTTCAAATGAGAAAAAATGGTAAATGAAAATCGCTATTCATAAACCTAATCGATACTTAATTATCCAACACGAAGAGGTCGATGCCCTTCGTAATTCAATTATCTACTGCTGTGTAAAGTTTTGAATGAAAACTTCAAAGCATCTACGATTGGTTTTTTAACCAAATTTATGTTAACCCCACACTCGAACCTTTCAAATATTAATTATATTAATTAACAAGGGGAGTATAACGACTTACTTTTAATTGTGCTTACTGTAATTATAAACTCAGTAACTACTCCTACTGCAGTAAATATGCAAAAATAAGGTTTAGCAACTAATTTATTGATTGATTTATTGCTTTTAACTTATTAATTAATTATAGGTATAGTTACCGGAAAGAAATTGATCATAAAAAAATAAATAAATATAAATGATAATGTAGTAGAAAATTTCTGTTATAGCTGTGAACTTTAGCTTTAGACGGCGACTATTTTCCAGTAGCAATATGATTTCCAAAAAGTAATATTGATACAGTCTTTGGCCAGCAATGATAGTGTGCGTATAGACTCGAACTTGTATTAAGATCTTCTTGGAAATTTATCAAAGGCAACTTTTGGGACCAATAAAGAAAAACGATCAGTAGATCTATTCGCCGCTTAATTGTCCGTGCATTAAACTTCACGGCGATTTAACGGTCAAGCATGGTTTAAAGTACAATTTTATGGTACACCAGTCTTTTAAGGAGGGCAATTATTATTTTTATTAGAAATTTCTATTTAAATAATAGACGTATTAAGAATATCTTAATATACATGTTATGATGAAGCACTACCTCTACTAAAAATATTTGAAATGTTATATTATGTATATTCTTGCTCATTTACTTCAATTTTTAGCAATAATCATGAGAGTTATTTGAACTTTTTTTTTATGAATATACCAGTAATATTAAGAAAATATATGATGGCAAACATTTTCAAACATTTCTTTCTTCTAACAATAATTAATTAATCAGTTAAAATCAATAAATCAAACAATAAATTTGTTGCAAAACCTTTTCATTGCAAATATATTATATATTGCTTTTCATTGGAGGGTTAAATACATATGGTTAAATAGATATGATTTAAATTAAAATAGATTTAAACAACATACTATTTTATAACGGTTACCTGTCTTTGAATCACAATTTTAAAACGTTTACAGCAAAGACACTCTTTTATAAACGTTAGAGAAACTTTTTCAAAAACTCAAAACCCTCATTTTCGTTTTTAATTAATACTTAACTCAGATTATTAACTTTGACCAAAACTAATTTACTATAACGTCAAAAAGGTCCATTCACATAACTAATTCCTTTTTAAAATTTTCATTTTCACCTTGGTACACAATAAAATTAAGTTACAGCTATGAGGTCATACGACTTACTGAAAAATCTGAAGTGAGGTAAAATCGCGTGCCAAAATCTTAGGTGACCAATGACAGAAAATATTTCAGATAAGATCTCACCTGAGATTTTATCTGAGTCTTTTAATTTTATTTGAAAATTTAATCAGAAAGATTATGGTACTTATAGTTACGGAAACGATTGTCGGACTTAGTCTCTAGTGTGATTTTCAGACTATAGTCTCTGATGTGATTTTCGGTTTAGTCTCTGAGACGATTGTCGGACTTAGTCTCTGGCGTGATTTTCAGACTTAGCCTCCCACGCGATATTTAAATTAAGTTTCTGAAGTCATTTATCAAACTTACAAAGTTTCTTACGCGATTTTCGGACTTAGACTGAAGTGACTTTTGTACTGGATATAAGCCTTATGACTTCAATAACTCCTAAATATTACAAAATCGTCCGCGAGATGAAATTCTATTCAAATTCATTAAATCTCATTACTAAAAAATATCAGGTAAGATCCGGATTTCGGAGTTCCTTTCATTCAAACTCTCCCGCTTTTATCCTACGCATGCGCAACATGCCAACCTCTATAGTCGATGGCCGTTATTACAGACCTCTGCCACCGCTGGCGCCACTAACCACAAATAGAATAGAAGAATAGAGTATCGAATGTTTGGGTTACACAGTTTACACTGTTACACCAGTCTGTAGGTGCCAAATCTTTGCTTATACCTCTAACCTCTTAAGAAGGAAAACAAAAACAAGTTAATTTGACATTATTATTGTGAGATATGTAAAACATAAGCTTTAACAATGCCGAAAGTTGTTTCAAGGAGCATAGTTTGCTCTGATACTAAAGATCAAGAAGAATATAGTGAGGAAAAACCTCTGCATACTTATTATTGTTTATGCGGGCAAATGACACTTATCCTAGGTAACGTTGCTTCTATCTTGATAACTGACTTGTCTTAAATTATCAAAATAAATAACTGATTTGTGAAATTTCAGATTGTGCTTTAGAAAAGTTGCCTTTGCGTAAAAGGGATGGTGCCAGGATTATCGATGGAAGTAAACATGCTCACAAAATGACATGTGAACAAGATGAAATTACATATTTAAAACGTCCCGAAGGAATTGAGAAGCAGCATCGACAAAAGTGCAAAAAGTATGCATACTTACTTAATATTTTTCTAATAATTATACATTATGATTAGATTAAAAAATTATAAATTTCTGCTTTTCTTTTCAAGGTGTGGACTCTTTCTGTATTATAAACATGAATCCTCTCCAAATGTTGTATTTATTGTTAAGGGATCTGTTGTTATGAGTTCGGGAGAAGGTCCCATGACTGACATTTATAATCAAGTGGATGTTGAGAAACCTAAGAAAGTTATGGTTACCAAACATACAAAAAATATGGGGAAATTCAGTTCTGTTACTGTATCAACTATTGATGAAGAAGAAGATGAGATTGAAGCTGTAAGTTATCTTTTCATTATTATACTAGCACATGCATATATTTTTAATTAATCATTATTATTATTATTATTTCTTAACACAGAGAGAAGTGGCAGATTCTTATGCAAATAATGCTAGGATAATTGAGAAGCAATTGGAAAGGAAAGGTATGAATAGACGAAAAACTATGCCTCCTCCACCAACAGATATTAAGAAATCAAGAGGAACATTGTTAGATATTTAACATTTACAAATTATTATTTGTAATATTTTCATGGATTTAAGGTTTTTATAATTAAAGAAACACATTGTCTTATTTTTTAAACACTGTTCTGAATTATTTATTAACATTACATAAAAGTAAATATTTAAAATATATATCGCGATGACTAGATATAAATATTGCATAGAAATGTACATTGTAAAATATAGATACATAAATTTTGTAAATAAATAAAATAAACTAGATTTACATTAAATGTAAAAAAAATTCGAATCAACAGTACTTTTACAAGAGTCAGATTAACAGATTTATGTGGATGTTTAGATGGCAACATTGGGATTTTTAAGGAAGTAATTTTTTGACTTACTATAGGCTTAACTACTATAATCTCAAAAGTTTAAAAGTAAGTCGCTTGATATGGTTAATTACAAATATTCTCATCCAAGGAAAATAACTTAACTAACTGAGCCAAGTTATTTAGTCTGCTAGCTGCCTTTTTACGGAATATTGAGATGCACAAAGTACGTGCTTCATGTATTTCGATAATCAATTATCCACTTAGATTGCATTAATGACCATCACTCATCTCTTATAAATTTCAAATCTGCTCTTATATAAAAATTATACCTTGTAATTTTTCTAACAGCCACAGCTCAATCAGTATATATATATATATAATATATAGGTTTAGATTAAAGCACTCTTTTAACATTTTGTTCCATTACTTCGATACAGTTTCAACAATTAATAATCAACTGATACTTCAATGTTAATCAGAATAATAAAACATCGAGAGCTCAGTTCCAACAAATAGAAAACCTTATAAGGGTTTTAAAATTTTTTCATATAATAATTAATTTAAAAAATAAAAATGAAGTAAAGCTAATGAAATATAATTGTGTACAAAACCTTTGATATCGCTATAATAATTATTATTAGTACGAATTCCCATAGCGGCTTTAAATTCCATCGTGATTCAAATTTACAAGTCCTCCATTTTGGTTGCTATTCGATCCCTGTGAAATCCCTATGAAAAATGCAGCATCTCCGCATACAAGCAGCCACCTAATGACAACGTAGTTTCATTTCCTTGATTAACGAGCGGTCGCATCGACGGCTCAGTAAGATTGTTCGAATTCTATAGAGGATCAGTAATGCAACGTACAAATACATTATTAGCGCGTTGAGTACTATCGAGCGTTTGATTAAACATCGATGGCAGCCGTCTGAATATCCGACTTGTTTAAAATCGTCGGCTCGTCTTTCAAAAAAGTACCCGACCTCGAACTTTGGTTAAGGAACTTGGGACCGTCGGCTCCGGGCGCAGCCTGCGATTTCACCTTGTTGGAGGACTTGTCTTCGATCTTGTTCGGCTTCTGCTTGCCAGGCACGATGGTCGACTTGGTGAGCCTGGAGGTGACGTTCGACTTGGGCGACCTCTTGCTCCCGGGACTGGAGTTGGATCGCTGGTTGTTGCCCGCGGCCGGCTCGTCCCTTTTCTCGGCCTTGTTGGAGCCGGCGAACGACGACCTCATCGACTGGCTGCTCTGTCGCAGGTTCGACCTGGTCATCGGCGCGCTGTTGTACACTCGGTTGGGAATGTCGGGTGCCTTCGCGGCGTCCAGGAGACTCTTGCGCAGGTTCAGCGAGCCCTGGTACGTGTTGACCACCGCGGCCGCTCTGCTCCTGCTCGCCGCGGTCGAGCTCTCCAGCGAGCGAGCTGGCCTGCGCGTTGCGGACGAAGCGTTGTTGGCGTTGTTGGCGTTGTTGGCGTTGCGCTGCTGCGCGGGCGGGGAAGATTTCTTTAGCCTGTCGTAGTTGCGCGCCTGATTGATGTTTGCATTGGTCGGTGCCGTTGCCGCTTTGCCGTTGCCGCCCAGAATTGGCGACGACTTGTTTGTGACCATGGATTTGGGAGTCGTTATCGCGGTGATGTCGGTCATCAGGCTGTCCGTGGACATGGACGTGTCCATCTTGCTGTTCGGTTTCTTTGCCAGGGGCTTCTTTTTCGACTCGGCCAGTGAGTCGACCGATAGGCCAGCTTCGATTCCTGCTTCCTTGGCTTTCAGCAGAGGCGACTCTGGCCTCGTGATGCCGCAGCTTTTACTCGCGCTCTCCTTTTTCAGACTCAAGCGAGAACCCGACTCCGTCAGGCTATCCGAGGAAAGAGCTTTGCCGTCTTTCTTCATCGGGACCTTGCTCACTTTCGTCAGCGCCTTCTTTTCCGCGGCGCGTTTCATAGCCGGACTCGAGGTTCGAGATGAATCCGACGACGAGATCATTATTTTCCTTCTTTGCTGACCTAAGCTTTTCTCTTGGTTTACTTGTACGGTCTCTTTTGATGCGGGTCTGTTTCGTGGCTCGAGGTATCTCGATTTCACCTAGATCGAAAACACAACCGTCAATCGATAAATCATTAATGCAATAAATTGCGCTAATATTTCTATGCTTACCTCTATTTTGTTTGGCCAAGACTTGGGCCTCGAAATACTGCTCGAGTCGCTACTCAATTTCTCAGTCTGCAACTTCCTTTCCAACGGATCGGTTTTTGGTTTGTTCATAATTTTTCGAGTTTGAAGAAGTGGAGTTTGTTTGAGCGTTCTATCATTGTGTTCGGAGATGGCCATTTTCACTCTTCGAAAATCTAAGGTTCTGTTCGGCGGTGTCCGACTCTGAGGTATTTTTGGCTCTGGGCGCTCTTTCGGTTCCTACAAATTCAGAATAGCGTTTGTGTATATTTTAAACCTGACTTTTTTGGCTAAACTCACCTTTAAGAAATTTGAGTGTCTGGATGGCCTCTTAGTAGGAACCTCGTTTGGTAATATAACGAGGCAAGCGAGCTCTTGAATACGGCGACGAAGGTCCAGATCCATCTTAAGCCAGGCATTGGTTCTAGCAGCCCGTGCGGCATCTCGTATAAGGCATTTTTCTACTTGTCCTCTGATCTTGGTCATCAAGGCCATGAACAAAGGGCTCCAGTTGAATTTCGTGCGTTGCGGATCGCCCGTGATCGTGGAACTGAACATTTTATCGAGTTTCGAGTAACTTTTGCAGGCCTGCTCCGGTGGCAGCCGTTCAGCAGCCGCTAAAAGATGATCCTCCAACCGACTTATGTTCCAAGTTAGCTCGCGATCGAGGCTCTGGAAGTTTTCGTTTCCAAGCACACCCGCGAAATTATCCGTTAGATACTTCATAGAGGCATCGAGAAGATTCGAAACTAGTCGAAAGACTGGCTCAGCCCACCGAACGTTTGGCAATGTGGTCAATAGCTTATCGCAATCCATAATGGTTTGCAGCACGTTATCAGCGGACTAGAAAATGTTTACTATATCACTATTTTTAAGTACAAATACGATTCGCAGAAAATTCAATAGGATGCGCATACCATGTGAACAATATGCTGATGATAACATTTATCCATTAATTCTCGAGGTAGAGTTGCAAATTCCTTGCAAGGCCATATTCTCACAAAATGGCGTGTTACCCATCTAAGAGACTTTCTGTAAACTTCGTCTAAACCATATGCAGCAGCAAGGGGCATACATTCCAAAACACCAACAGCACAACCATTGCACGGCTGCAAAAACATACAATCTTTGTATCTGTTCAATAAGTCTTAGTTTTTCGGTCAAGGAATTGTACTTACCTTGTGAAATAAATGACAATATTTCACTTTTAATGTAAATCCTATAACTTCCTTAAGTCCCTCCAGACATAACATATCCGCTAATGTAGCCAATTCTACGATGCTTATAGAGTCAGGTATACAACTTTCACCACTGTATATGTGGCATAACGCAAAGTGGACCGCGTTGTACGAATATCTATAGAAAATGATCATTTTAAGTTATAAAATCTTCAAATTTAATATTATTTCATGAATGAAATTCGTGATTACATACCCTTGCAAAGATATAACGTTACCAGCGCTTTCTACCCAACCACCGCTTAATATAGCGGCGAAATACTGGCAACGAGAGCTTAATATACACTTATGAGCTCTGATTCGTCGGCCACTAACGTCAATCGTCACGTCGGGATTGATCTCTTCGAGAAACATTCTAAGCAAATCTTCGCCCAATCTGTTATACGGTTTCCCTAGAGCAAAACTTGTAGAAGTTTCCGTTTCTTCGGTACTTCCTGCTCAAAATTTCCAAGAAAATTAACCTACGTTCTGAAATGTTTTACTTAGAAATGAAAAACATTACCTTGTCCGGAGCGTCCCATGCTACTTTGCAAGCTAGATAAATCAGATTCGGAAATAACAGCCTCGGCGTCAGCCTCATTTCCGAATTCGTCGAAATTGTCGGATTTGGTCGGTCCTGCATTGATGCTCAAGGAGAGCTTTTTCGTGAGAGTCCTGTGCAGCGGCTCGTACGATCTGGATGACATTACCAATTTACTTTCGATCCAAGACGTCTCGGTGACGCTGTTGCTCAGGCGATACGGATTTTCGTGGCTCGTCGTAGCGAGCATCGTTGCAGTTGTACTGCTCGTGAGCGGCCTTTTGTCCAAATCGGACAATCTAACGAAGTTGCTCGAAGGAGCCGCTCTCGTGGAATTAGTCTTGCTCGTTTTGTCGCTGCTTTTCAAGTGCAATCTGTTGTCTTGGTGATTCTTAACTGCCTTTGTCGATACCGCCAGTCTAAGAAAATATATTAATAATATTCAGAGATGTTTATTTAGAAACGTGTTAAAATAAGTTTTTACTTCGAGCGGAATTCTTCTAAAGGTGATGCTAAACCCATCCGTCAGCAATAATTACGAGGACCCACTTTATCCATTTAATTTTCAATTTTGAGTAAATATCTGTATGGGACGTTGTTCAAAATTGAAAATTATGCGAGAAAGGTAGTTCCCAATATTTACCGGTAACAGACGGTTTAACATCACCTTAAATATGCACCAAGATGATAACCCACTTGATTATAAATCTGAGGGCTAAAGGTACAAGATCATATAAGTCCACTTTTTACGTTCTCGATTATTTAAACTAATGTTACAATAGTTGAAAAATAGTATAATACAGTCAGTTATTGCTACTCTTTCCTGTTCTTTCTTTCTTTTGCAATTGTATTTGAAAATATACTATGTAAGGGTATGAAAAAGGCCGCGAAAATTCCATTAGCAGGAAAGTGGGCGTTTCCGCTTGGTTCTCCGCAGATTGAAACTCGAGAGTGCAGCGAGCGACTCACTTGTGTTGCGTGGCATCGATGAGATCGGCCAATTTGAAGTCGAGATTATCGCTGGCGGAGGAGGGTCCGCTGGCACTGCTACTGATAACGTCGAAGGTCTCGCTCTTGCGGGTCTGATTGTTGTCGGTGCTCTCGTCGGCGGTCGGGGTCTTGTCCCAGACGGAGCTCTCGGAGCCGCAGCCGTCCTCCTGCTGCTTGACCGTCTGCTCGTTTATGGCGTCGAGCTCCTGGTAGTTGCGGTTCTTCAGGCTCAGCAGCAGCTCGTCGTTGAGGATCTCGACGTGGGAGTTGGGCGGCGTGTCCCTCGCCTCGTAGTCCAGGCCGGACTCGTCCACCGACTCGGTCCGCTGGTGCGCTCGGGCCGGCTCCGGGGGATTCGCGGCCTCGTTCAGCGAGTGGCTGGAGTGGCTGGAGTTGCTGGACCTGTGGCCGAGGAGCTTGCGAAAGTCCCCGCACCGGTCGACGGAGAGGCTCTGGGCGCGCTTGTGCATTCTCTTGCCGGGCGCGAGGCTCGCCGCCGGCTGGCCCGGAATCTGACAGGGCTTGTCCGTGTTCCAGGAGTGTCGCTTGAAGGCCGGCCTCGAGCTGGAGAGGGTCCGCCGCCTGACGATCGGCGACTCGGACTCGATGAACATGAACAGGCCGGCCTTCGGCTTGTTCTCCTCGGCGGGCGGGGCCGCCGGCTGGCTCAGCTCGTACCGCTTGTCGGCGAGCTTCGAGGAGGAGCTGGACTTGGCGACGCTGCCTCTCGCATCTTCGGGCTGGCCCAGCTCTATGAACATGGAGAATATGTTCTTCTTGGCGTCGCTCGGCGGACTCGAGGCCACGGCGGTGGCGAGCGCGGCGGCGGCAGCGGCGGCGACGCCGAGGGCTCGCTCCTTTTCCTCTCCCTTGGTTCGAGCGCCGGCAAGGGCGGACTCGTCCGACAGGTCGACGAAGAACTCGCAGTAGTTCTTCTCGCTGGCGGCGTCGCTGGGGGCGTCGCTGGGCCGCCGGCGGTGCTTGGCCGCGAGGGGCCCCGGCGCCTTGGCGCGCTCCCGCGGGCTCTCGACGTCCTCCAAGTTGACGAAGTAGCCCAGGCTGGAGTGCTGGCTCTTCTCGGCGTCCGGCCCGCCCTGCGGATCGCTCCACTGGGAGAAGCTCGCCGACTGGCTCAGCCGCGAGTCCCTGGGCTTCTTCGCTGGCGCTGGCGCTGGCTTCTCGCTCGTCAGGCAGTCGCTCATGTCGACGACCCAGGCCGTCGTGGAGGAAGACAGCTTGCCGCTGCTGGCTTTGCCTTTGGCTTTGGCTTTGGCTTTGGCTTTGGCTTTGGGCTCGGGGAGGCCGGAGATTATCGGCGCGGCCTCGTTGCGCCTGGGCCGCGACTTGCTCTGGCCCTGGCTCTGGCTCGCGGCCAGCTCCTCGTTCGTGTTGACCGGCAGACTGCTGAAGGAGAGATCCTCCTCGTCGCTGTTCGCCAGCAGCTTGTCGCTCGAGCTCCTGGTCAACGAGGAGACAACGAGCTCGCTCTGCGCGCTGCACCTGCTTTCTTTCTCGGCGACGTCGAGGTCGTACTTGTCCAGCGAGAGATCGCACGCTGCGTCTGGAGCGCCCTCGGCATTGGCTTCCGCTTCCGAGGTATCCACGAGCACTGTTTCGGATTGAGTAGCGACCTCGAAGCAGGAATCTCCGTCCACGCGATGCAGAGAGTATTGAGTGATGGAGTTCTGAAAGACAAGAGTGCCTTGCCTCCTTTCGTACTCTTGCCTGAGGCTCGATAGCTTTTCGTCGTTCGCCTCGAGCTCGAATGTATTTCGTCTGATGAGGGAAGGCCGCCTTTCTGCATCCTCCTCTTGCTCTTGCTCTTCTTCTTTTTCTGCTCCCGTTTCTTTTTCTACTGCAAGTGCTACTTCTTCTTCTTCTTCTTCGGCTTCTTTCAACTCCGGCTGCACAGAATCGATGCTGCTTAGCTTATCTTGGACTTTTTGTGCGTTATCGACTTTTGTGTTGTCTGGACATGGCGAGTGTTGCGCACTTTCTCCGCTGTCGGCCTCCTTTATTTCTACCACTAGAGATTCCTTATTAGCATTTTTAGCGCCATTCGGATCGCCCTGCACCAGCAGTGGATCAAGTTTCTTGAGCTTTCGGGGTTCAGTTAACGGCTCGAGGTATTCCGTAAGCTTGAGATCTTGCTCCAATTCCGCTACTTCCTCGTAACGATTTTGCGCGATTCTTGTTTTTCGGTTGCAAAGCTTGAAAGAATCGTCGTTGTGGAAAAAGTTATTCGATCTCGATGTGGGAATGTAACAACTGCTAGTCACCTGTGGATTAGACCAAGCTAACCTTCCGTTGAGTTCGTTCGGGTACCCGACGACGTTTGTCGTTGTCACATCAATATCGTCGTTCAGACTGGAAGCATCGATGAAGTAATAGTTGCTCGTTGCCGATGAATTATTTATATCGACGTGCTGCTGCTATAAAAAAAGAAAATATTTCATTGTTAATTACACATTATAAATATTCAATTAAGATGACTCAGAATGAAGATTTATTTTTCGGTAATGCAACTAAATATATAAATCGTAAAACCAAAGTTATTTTTTATTCACCTGAATAGTGATATTCGGCTGCTTTCCATTTTGAGTTATCCTGTCTCCTCTAAAAGACTGGTCGTTATTCTTTTTACTGTTGCCGCTGCCCAATACAACCGCGCTGGGTTCGGTATGTTCATGAGAAGTCGTAGGTACATATGAATCTACTCGATCGTCATCGTCGCTTTCGTCGTTCGATTCGTAGAATGGATCACTTAGTACTCGTTTTTCATATTCCGAAATTTCATCATTAATTTGTTGGGCTTCTCTCGGTGACTCTATGGGGTCATGGAATTTGCGCTTAGGTAAACAAGGCTCTGGATAAACTTTCGTTATATCATTATTTTTAGTTAGAATCCTGGATTCATTTGGCTCATCTAAATCAGTGCTGGAGGTTTCAGAAATCGTTTCTTGAGGACTAACCATCGATCCTGTTTCTAATCCAGAGTCAGCCATATCTGATGATGTGGAACTTTTATCATTTAAATGTTTTGCTGCCTCATCTCCATATGAGCAGCAATTCATGTAGTAGCTAGCTGCTTTGTCATAAGCAGGCTCTCTGTTCAAAACATATATTTCAATAATTAACAAATACGTTTTTTGTCAGTATTTAGCCGAATGATAAAATATGAACAAACTTTCGTGAGACTTCACAAGTGTTGTTGGAAAATAAGTATGATGCATTTAAAATCAGTTGAATAAGGAATCTTTCATAATGTGTAACATCCAAATCAGTATATAAGAGCCTGCAAAATTAAAATAAATATTAAAAAATGAATTAATTTCAGTACTACAGCTTCAACTTGGTATTTAGCCCAGAAGCCACGCAAATACATGCACGAATCTTGCATAGATTTGAGATCATTCAGTGTTTAAATATTCTGAAATTTTTCATCAAATGAGTACCTCACAAAATGTTTGATGTGTTGATAAGTTCCAAGTTGTTTAACATAACAATGTGCAGTTTTATTTTTAAATGAAAAATATGGTTTAATAACATCGTAGAACCATGGTGATCTGATCCTAACGATGCATTGATTTGTATGTATTTCTTGGTATTTGTGTATGATTTTCAGGTCAGAATATAGAGATTCATTAAATATTCTAAAAAAATAAAAGTATAAGCATATATTCTAAATTATTTAAAAGAATAATGTTTTTAAATACCTTTCAATATCCTGCTGTAATAAACTTATGTGTCTTAAATAAAGAAGTTTAGATTCTTGTTTTTCCCTGTGATCAATGATTCTACTTTTAATTGTCTTATATTTACGGTAGAAACGAGAATGGCTAGACGGTGAGAGACTCAATCTTGCTCGAACCAATGATCCATCTTGCTTGATCCTACTGCCACTACCTCCAGCCATGAGGCATAATAATTATTAATTCATCCTTATCCACCTGAACATATTGAAATATAAATTTCTTTCACTATTTATTGATGGTTTTAAATTTAATATGTCTTAACAAATGTCTACAAAATGAAGATGTAAGCAAGCAAATGAATGAAGTATTAGATTTTTAATCATCATAAAGAATAATAGCAGAAATATTTTCAAACAATTATCATGAACAATTTATTGAGTTTGATTCTAAGTTGTAAATATAAACAATTGTCGTAAGTACTAAACAATAGCAATAACAATAACAATAAACAATAAACAATCTATTCAAGAGATGAATAATGTAAGTGATGTATCAGTGAAAAAAGACATTAGAAATAATCTACTTAAATACAAAGACACGAAGTGAGTTCTAGAGAAAGCGCTTCTGCAAAAGACAAGTGTTAGTCATATATACATATATGTATCACCTATGTATAACCTGTCAAGCAGGTAGAAAAGTTGAAAGCTTTCAACAAAGTTTCCATTGGGCTGCTGGCGTGAAGCACTAGTAAATATCGAGAAACATGAAGAAAATAGCAGTTATCATCCAAGCTGCAGGAAATGAGACATCGGAATCGAAGAAAAAACGTAGGATTTAGATAAAAATTTATTTTCAAGCAGTACACACATGAAGGTATATACGCCTGCAGCGACTACTGACACACACAAATACTACTAATACACACCTCTTTCACGGCTGTCATCCGTACCGAATCCCAGTTGATTGAATTAATTATCGTTTGGCATCATTTTTCTGCCAGAGTGCATGAATAAAGTCACACTCGCTTTCACCTTAAATATTTCGCACGTTTTTTACTCTTTGAAACGTCGTTTTACTTTTTAAACAATAAATTATTGATCGTTACCCCTTGTGGTGTTGCAAGAATTTTGCGGCACTGACGGTCCATGTTCCACTGTTCAGACACATAACACTGATTGTCAATCGACTTTAGCGCACCAAGACTAGTCACTAGCCAGTAGTCAGTAGCATACTATTCGTGTGCATAGTGCTGCCCGCTCGTGGAAAGAGCCAAAACTGCTATTCCGCGTTCCTTTCAACTTTTCCCCTGTACATTTTCTCACAATCGCACTAGGACACTAACTACCGCGAACATTAAAATTTATTGCAAATAAAGTAGCGTTATACTTTTGATAACTTTTAAAATATATCATTTTTAAACTCTTTTCATGTTCTATTAAATAAGAACAAATCATTCTAGAATTTTCATTATTTGGAACAATAACTATAAGTCTGTTGTAACATATCACTTATATTTATTCAATTTATTGTAAAGAATATTTTAAAGTTTAAGTATGTCAGTCAAGAATGATAATCAAAAGTTAATGTTTCAATCATGTACTTTTGTACTCCCTTGTATAATATGTCATCTGTGAAATATTGCACACATAATTTATGCGTATTATATAAATATCAAGGTTGTATAAACGTAAAATAGGAATGCATGGAATACTGAAGGGTAAGATTGAAAATATTTGCAAAACAACTGTTTAATATAGTATTTCTCTTATACTTTTCTATTTATTTTACTAAAAAAAAAATATATATATTTATATATATTGTGAACAAAATCGCACGATACATCAAAAGAAAAAAAGAAGAAAATTAAAAAATTATAAATTTAGTGAGAAATTAATGTTTTTAATTCATATATGGCATGATTTATTTTATCGTACATTAAAAAAATTGTTTTTAGTATATCGTAGCAGACCCGCAGAATATATTTTCATTCTGGAAAGTAGAGAAAAGTATAGTGCAGCTGTCCAATTGCTGATATATATATAAGGCCTACTGATACGAGTATGACACAAATTATTTTAAAACTTGTTGTTCAAATTAACAAAGATAAAAATCTTTAAATGTACTACGTAATATAAAAAAAAAAGAAAAAAAAAAAGAATGGACGTTAAAAGTTGTAATGGTTTATGCACATTTAATGAATAACTTTAGACTGCTGCACTCTGGACTATTCTCTCATAAGTAATGTTTAGACTTTAATGAAATATCTTTGAAGATACAAGAATGATCTTAACGACATTATGCACATAAATACTTTACGATTCTATTGTCATCGTATTTGCTGCCAGACCTAGTGTCGAGAGACTAATGGAAATCACTTAACAATTCAAATAACCGTAATTGGTTATTGAATCCTTTGTGCTAAAAGAAACTACAGAAAGTGACTATGGACTCATGGTCAAGTAGCAAGCTACTATCTAAAACTTTATCACCTAATAGAGAAAGTGGTGATACATGTCTCAAAACATCATCAATATCACCTTCGTCATAATATTGTTCATCAGTGCTGTGGCAGAAATATAAGTTAACTTAACACAGTAAGGTTTAAAAATCTTAAAGGAAAGCTAACATGTACAAAAGATATTTTTTATACCATAGCAGACCAGTCCACAATGGAAGAATTAATTTTCTTGTAGACGACGTTTAACATAACGATGCACATATTTGATAAATTACAAGGCTAACTCATAGGATGAACATCCTAGCGCATTATTTCGAGTATTACCGGCATCCGTTAATTAAACCAAGTAAAAAAAAAAGAAAAAAAAACGAAAAGAATGTATCAGTTCTCAAAACTCTCAACAAATTTACTTTTCAAGTATAAGCAAGCGACTTTTTCATATAAAAAAGATACAACAATAATTAGATATACAAACAATGAACTGCACTTTTCAATATAAAAAAAAGAAGATATAAGATATAAACGTGTGAACGTATTAACGTATCGTGCAGAATAGTAATTCTTTAAAAATTTGTCTAATTTATAGTTCATAGAAGTTGATTGCACGACATTTTGTAACAATTAGGCTCGATCTATATTATTAACCGTGGCTCGGTAGAATAATCAACATTGAAAGTGTTCGCTTGGTGTATTGAGTGTCGAGGTGGGAGGGGGTCAGAGTGCAGAGGGTCTGGAAGCTCGCTGTTTCAGTCTCGCCAGCAAGGCCTGCTCTCCGTCCTCTTTGGGCGCACTCGGGGCGTCGCTCGCGGGCGCAAGGGCGGCGTTGGCGTTGGCGTTGGCGTTGGCGGTGGCCGCGCTCGCGACGGCCGCGGCTGCCCGAAAGCTCTCCGATCTGTACTTGTCCCTGAGGAAGGTCCGCCTCTCCTCCTTGTACTTCTCGATCCTCTCGCGGCAGCGCGGATCGTCGAGGTCCAGGCCGAGGTTCTTGTTGAGCGACTGCGTCGACCTCTCGGAGAGGCCGAGCTGCGAGCTCGACTTGCTCCCGACGTTCGGCGTCGAGCCGTGCTGCTGCTGCTGCTGCGAACCCTCGGCCTTGCTCTGCTGCTGCTGCTGCTGCTGCTGCTGCTGCTGCTCGTTGCTGCCGCCGACGACGGGGCCGCAGCTGCCGGTCATCTTGTTGAACTTGGCCTCGTCCAGCGAGCGACTCAGCGCCGCACGCGTGGCTCGCGCGTGCCGCGCTCGCAAACAAGGCGGTAGGTGCGACACCGTTACTCTGCAATCACACGCTCTGCATATTACAATTGCCGCTCTAGCGGGTTTATTTATTTACTACACGGAAGTTACTTACATTTGATTATGGCTGCTCGCAAGGGATTCGTCAAATTTCCCTCTTGCATTCTCCAGTTCTTGCTTCATTTTGTGCTCGCGTACGATTTCTCGTCCGATTTCAGAGTCGAAGCTCCGCCTGTCTCTCGCAAAGTCAGAGTCGTATCTTCTTCTCGTGGGAATTGATTCTACCCTATCTCCACCGGACAACCTCTGCAATGCGAGCTCCTGCAAAATGGCCGCGGTATCTTTCTGTATAACCGAATCTCGTTCAGGATTTGTACTATTTGAAGAAGAAAAATTGCAAGAAGAATCTAAGCTAATGCTTTCGGAAAGCATCTCTGGAACATGAGCCATTTCTTGAGGCTCAACAGCTGCACTCTCAGAGGGAACAACTACGTCCAGATCATCCTGTATTCTAGTATTTTGAGTAACACTAGGATTATTAGATTCCTGGACAATAACTTTCGAACGATATTCACTATGAGGAGAACGAACATTACCACAATTAGACACTTGTTCCATCAACTTGCTGCCGTTCTTTTGAGATTCTTTTGATTCATCACAAGTACTTTTATTAATTGCTTTTTCTTGTCGGTCAAGAATCAAAGAAATCGTTTGTACATCTTCACTCTTTTCTTTATTAAAGAATTGATTGCTTTGATCCAGACTGTCAGTGGATTCAATCTTGTTACTTTGATTACTCTCGTGTACATTTTTATCATCTAATAATAAATTCCAGTTGGACATTTCACTTTCAGTTTGATCATTCTGATAATTCGTAAGATTTTTGATATTTGTATTTATTTGACAAGCTGTACTTTCGCTACTTTGATTAGTTTCCATCATGCGGTTCGAAGGGAGTAAATTTGTCTCTAATGACACTAAATTATGTAGCTTGGTTTGGTCATATTCAGAATCTCTTGTACATGCTGCATTAGAACCATCATCTTTGCACGATGGATTAAACTTAGAATTGGTTAATTGATTACTTTCAATGTGATAAGCTTCATCCGATATCGAATAACACATTGACTCTTGACAATCCTTAGGAGTACTGGAACTAGCTTCGCATTCTTCTACTGCTAAAAGTTGTGATAGTTTTGAGTCTGATATTCGTTGCAAGCGATTTTCGTTCGTAGGCGCTATTGAACATTCAAGAAAATACGAGTCAGATACATTATATCACAAAAGAAATTTCACGCTTAGAAGTCGTAAAAGGATTGTCACTGTACATACCTGATGATAAATCATCCATTAGCCATTTTTCAGCAGTCTCTAAATTATTACTATAATTTGGCATTTGTGCTATTGTATCGTTCGAGATTTTAGTTCTGGGATCGATAGGGTTGAAATGCGAATCTGGAGTATGTTGATAGCTTCGTTGGTAAGGCATTAGAGAGTCTAAATGATCTATGCCCGATAAATCTGTTATATTGCTATTTTGTGCATTCGAAGCTTGCGTCGGCGTTCTTTCGCTGATTGCCTCGCTCTTTTCAAAATCTTTATCTAGCTGCTTTTTATGCTGCTTCCCGTTTTGCTGCAGTACGCCTGGCAAACTTGAAGAAGTATCAAGGCTGAAATGAAATTGAAATGAAAAAAAAAGAAAAAAAAAAGTGTATTGTTGCTTTTCAAGTCATTTGCATATCGGTAAATAAAATTCTAATCCGTGCTGTTAGAAATATTGTAAAGCTAAAACTGTCGACTGTAAAGATGAGTGTCGAAGACTTGCAGCAGATACGGATCGGCAAGAGTTGTAGAGGTTAGTTATAAAGATGTCTGTCTGTCGTTGTTTGTTAGCCACAAGAGCCAGTAAGGAAAAAGTCAATTACCCATGATAAGTGGCTTGAGTCATCTCGCTAGTAGTGTCGACGAAATTAAGCAAGGTTTCACAAGGCGTCATCTCTTGATCGAGAATATCCGAGGACGAAGAGACGAATGGTGTATGCTGGGGAGCGAGCCTCGCGGCCGCGGCCGCGGTCGCCACGGCGGAGGAGGAGGAGGAGGAGGAGGAAGAGGGTGAGGAGGAGGCGGAGGAGGAGGAAAGGTCGGCCGTCGGGCTCCGCTGCTCGACGAGTTCCTCGCAGGCCTCCATCGCGCTAGTTTGGCTACTCGAAAGCCTTCCGGCATTACAATCTAGATCGAGAGAAGAGGAGGAATCCGGCTCCCTCGATGCTTTGGTTAAACAAGACTGAAGGGTGAGAAGGCTGCTCTTGTCCTCGGGTGGAGCGCTCACTTGCACCTCGGGCCCGTCCACCTCCAAGGGCAGCATGAAGCTCTTGAAGCTTATTCGGGGACTGACCGCCGCGGGGCTCGCCGTCGGCGTCAAGGGCGTCGAGCCTTCCGAGAGCAGAGGCAAGTAGCCCGGCGTCGGCAAGGGCGAGGGAGTCTCCATCTCGTGAAGCTCGGCTGACACCATCACCTGTCGAGGGAATCGAACGTTACTCGGGGATATAAATTCGGTGCAAAAGTTATTTTACTTAATCTAACTTGCTTAGAGTGTTTATATCTTAAATAAGTGCTCTATTTTTTCTAGTCCCCTAAAAATTCACCTATCTCCATTATACACCACTTGCCACGTCTTTCTACAATTCTAAATCAGGTGACTTATTTTAATATTTAAAAATTATTTCTAATTGTTAGACACACATATATCAGTAATAGTAGTATTTTTATAGTATTATGATTGATACTTGTGTACCAAGCAATAGGAAATAATTTTTTAAAGAAATGTAATTCACAGAATTCGCCTGGTTAAGACCTATGGGTGACGCTACCCTGGCGGTCACTCCGAGACGCTTAGGTAGTGGATCAAAAGTATGAGAATACATTGTAAAAATTGAGAATAAAATCACATAAAACAAAAGTATGTAAGATAAGAGAACTTGCATCAGCGAAAAATTAGATTAGCTCAAAATATTTCCGCAATCTGTATTATAATAGACATAGATCGGCATTTAAAAAAAGTATCCGTCGATAAAGTTTAGAGGTAATGAAATAATGATTCTGGAGGGCTTTCGTCGGCGAGGCGGGTTGGCCGATGCTCGTACCTGGTCTGGACTCTGGCTGTCGATGAACCGCAGCTCGACGTCGCAGTGCAGGCGCTCCTCGAGTCTGGAGCGCTTGCGCTTGGAGCCGCCGGTGGCCGAGGCGAGCGAGGGCCCGGGCTCGGCGAGGAGGTGCAGCTCCGGGGCCCGCTGTCGCCTGGGCGAGGCCTCGAGCGAGTGCCGGGCGGACTCCTCGGCCGAGAGCATGCGCATGTCGCGCAGGTCGCGCAGGTCGCGCAGGTCGCGCTCCTCCAGGTCGAAGCTCAGCTGGATGTCGGAGAGGTCGAGGGCGGAGGCGGAGGGCGCGCTGGCCGGCTCGCCCAGCTGCTCGAAGTACGAGTCGTGGGAGACGGAGCGGCTGTGGCCGGCGGCGCGCGCGGCCCCCGCGAGCAGCAGGGGCCCGAGGCAGTCCTCGGCGAGGGCGGCGGCGGCGGCGGCGGGCGTCGAGCCCTGGCCGGAGGCGGCGCCGTCCAGGCTGTCGGCGCTCTTGACGGGCCGGAGCCGGCGCAGCGAGGAGGCGCCGAGGCCGGGGCTGCCGGGGCTGCCGGGGCTGCCGGGGCTGCCGGGGCAGCCGGGCTCGGCGAGAGCGGCCGCCTGCTGGGCCGGCTGCTGGTGCGCGGCCGCGATCTGCTCGCGGCCGGCCCGGGGCGCCGCGGAGGGCCGCGCCTTCGTGCTCTGCCGGCCGCCGAAGAGCGCGCGCCAGTTGAGGGAGGGCGAGCGCTTGGAGCCCGTGCGCTTGCGCGCCGGCAGCTCGATGACCGTGTGGTAGTGGGGCCCGGCGGACGCGGGCCCGGCGCCGTTCGGCTCCGGGGCCGGGAGCTCCTGCTCGGGCGCCAGCGACCGGTTGCGCGCCTCCTCCAGGCTGAGGAGCCGGGGCGCCGAGCCCGCCGCGATCGCCAGGGACTTGGGCCGCTGGTGGCACAGGGCCTGGGCCTGCTCGGCCGCGCCCGCCGACTCGCTCGGCCCCGAGGCGAAGATCAGCTCGGCGTAGCAGATGAGGAACTCGGTGACGACCGCCTGCACGCCGACGCCCTGCAGGGCCGCGACGCCGCCCACCTCCAGCTCCTTGCAGCGCAGCAGGTTCGGCGCCCAGACGATCGCGACGTTGCGGGCCGTCATGCCGGTCTGCTGGCCGCGCGAGGCCACGCGCACCAGGTGCCGCATCAGGTACTCCAGCGTCCTGAAACACAAGTGCCTACTTTCAAAACTCGCTTGCTCGACACAAACATTCACTGCACTCGTCGATCTACACCTATCTCCTTCATTTTTGCCTCCTGGCGCATATTCATTTACCGCTATCGCCGTTTCTCAAACCCATTCTACCCAATTTCACTTTATCCTGACTATAATATATACTACGAAATATATACTTCTAGCATTAACAAAACAAAATTTATAACGATAAAGTAAATTTAGGAAAGTAACCATTAATAAAACTATGTAGGGAAGATTTGGGTATAACTGGCCATGGGGCATGACGGGCTACTATATAAAGGGATAAAATGTTTTACAGGTTCGTGAAAATGACTAATTTTTATGCACAACGAATGGACTTTCTCTTTAATTGTACTTTGTACTTTTTTTTTAATCAGTAATAATAATTTTTTTAATAAGAAATAATAATAATAATACACCAAGTATTAATACGTAATTTATTGCAGAAATTATAATCATGAGTCACGTTATATGGGTTTCTCCTACTTAATATTTCAGTGAGTTGCATCTTGCATTAGCATTTTCGCTACAGCATGAGTCATTGGTAACATTTTATTTTCGGACATATATTTTTGAATTAAAAATATTTAAACATTAAAGACAATAAATTATTTTTTAATGAGTTTTCAACTAATATACAAATAGAAATGCAAAATATATTTTGTATCCTACCTGCACCGAAAGTATACTTTTTCATGCATATAAAGCGCGGAAAGTCGTTCTTTACCGCCCTCGGGTGGAAAACAAACCCTTAGAGCGGAAAGTGATTATTTCTTGCCCTAGGGCGATAAAGTAACGCACTTTTCGCTCGCTTCATATATGCACGAAAAATCATCCTCACACTACAGAGAGGAAAAAAAATAGCGTATGCCCTCGCGATAATCGCCTACTTTCCGCCCTTGATACACAATGTACTATTTGGACCTTTTAGAGACAAATATGCGCCATTTATTTTTAACGTAATAGGCTTATTAAATAATGCAATTTTTCACGTCCCTACGATAGTGTCAATTATCGATCAAACATATATTATCTATCTTTGAATGACCGAAACCTGATCATAATACACATGTAGGCACCCGCTTATCAAAATCTATAGGTTCTGCAAATGGCATAAAATCGCCGGATTAAGAGTGTCCAATGTCACCAGAAAGATTCATACATCAATATAAATTTATGAAAATTAATAACATTTACACTATATATATAGCGTGTCAAATTTCGTTTGTATGACGTTACTCTACAACTTCAAAATATGCTGGCATGATTTGCGTGACGTCATATCAACTTTAAGGTACCGAGCCTGGTTTGAGTCTTAAAAATGATCACATACGTTTAGCGCCCCAAAAAAATGTTTTTTTTTTAAATTGGTTACGAAAAAATTATTTTAAGAGTATTTTAAAGCTGTGATTGTTTATTAGGTGTATTAGCTTTGAATAAAGCAGCATAATTGTTAGGTTAATTTCCGAATGAAAAGTTGTCGCAAGTTGTCGCAAGTTGTCGCAAGTTGTCGAGCGCAAATGTACCTGTAGTGGGGAGGCGGCAGCTTGCGCACGGCGTCCCGCATGCGGCCGAGTCGGTCTTGGTCGGTGGGCGACTGCACGGCCCCGACGAAGCTCGAGTAGAGCTGGTAGGTGCAGAGCGGATTGGGCAGCTCGCGGAAGTACATCTTGAGCAGCGAGGCGACCGAGTGTATGTCCTGCAGGATGGCCTGGTCGGCGTGCAGGGCCGGCAGCCGGTCCTCGTCGAAGGCGTGCCTCAGCCGCTGGATGTTCGAGCTGACGCCGCTGAGCCGGTAGATGCCGTCGACGAGGCCGTGCCGCTCGATGAAGTCGGCGCAGCAGCGCAGCACGCAGGGGACCTCCTGGCCCGAGTTGAGCAGGTGCTCGCCCAGGTCGCAGCCGAAGACCCGCTCCCTCAGGATGCCCGACTGCTTGAGCCTGCGCCGCGAGGGCCGGTTCAGGATGAAGGAGCGGAAGAAGGCGATGAGCTTGCCGTGCTTGCGCAGCACCGGCTTCACGGGCTGGGGCCTCGCCTCGAGGCAGCTCCCGGCGTTCCCGGCGTTCCCGGCGTTGGAGGCCGGCCTGGGGGGGCCGGCCTGGGCGGCGGGCACGCCGATGTGCCTGGGCAGCTTGTCCCCGATGAGGGCGACGCACTCGGCCGGGAAGAAGCCGACGGCGAAGCCGTGCTTGCCGCGCCACCAGCTGCTCTCGCCGGCGGGCGGCATGTCGATCACCGAGATCATGTCCGAGACCTGGAAGGAGAGCTCGTCCTGGGCCTGGGCCTTGTAGGGCCGGACCGCGTACGCGCCGGCGACCGCGGGCGTGTTGATGGGGCAGGAGTCGGACTCGGGGACGAGGATGCGCCTGCCCCGGTTGTCGAGCTGCAGCCAGTTGAGGACGGGGCCGCAGTTGAGGCCCTCGTGGCTCAGGCCGGAGAAGCGGCCCAGGTAGCCGGCCAGCTCCTCGACCTCGAGCTGGGGCCGCTCCGCGAGGTTGCCCAGCATCGAGAACTTGCGGTCGAAGATGCAGCGGTGCAGCTGCTTGTCGAACATCACGAGGTTGTCGTAGCTGCGCTGCAGGGTCCAGCAGGCGTCGCCCGAGGTCACGCGCACCGCGAAGCTCGCCGGCTGGGGCTGCTGCTCGCCGCGTCCGGGGCAGGAGTCGACCGCCGAGCCGACGCTCACCTCGAGGTTGCTCAGCTCGACGTGCTCGTAGTGGAAGTGGGCGCACTCGTCGAGCTTCGGGAAGCGGGCGCTGCTGCTCATGCTGCTGGAGCTGGGCGAGTGCTGGCCCTCGAGCTGCTCGGCCTCGCAGCCGGAGCCGGGCCCCTCGAGCGCGGCCTGCTCGATGTCCGTCAGTCGGCAGGCCCGGGGCCTGCCGCCGCCGCCCCCGCCGCCCCCGCCGCCGCCGCCGCTGCTGCTGCTGCTGCTGCTGCTGCTGCTGGCCTCCTGCGCGGCGCCCGGCATCCTCTGCAGCCTCTTATTCATGGGCAGGCCCAGCAGGAGACGCCCGCGGGACAGCAGTCCTCAGCCGCACAGCCAGCCGATCATCCGAGGCTGCTGATCCTGATCGGACTCCCAAGGAAGCCCTCGCCGCTCCCTGCACTCGCACTCGACCTCTCGCATCACCGGCGCACGCCACCCTCCTCTGAAATCATTATCCTTATAAACAAACTTTTTCTCTATATTTATTTCAATTTATATCCAAGAGTTTTACGTTACTACAAGAAATTAAACTTTCTTTTAATCTTTTAATTTTTTTCATTTTTCTTAAATAATTGTTCTTCGTGAAAAATAGATTTCTTGCAATCATAACATTTTCAATAATTTTTCTCTTTTCACTGGTCTAAAATGAATATAACGGTGAATTATAATTCTTTTCATTCTTATATGAAGGGCAAGAAAATGTAAAACTATTCAAAGAATGAAAAATTGAATCAATTTATAGATTGAAAGTAGCCATTTATTGTTTTTTGTGCTCTAATTGATGAAAAATGGGCATTGAGCATTGAATTCGAGCAGTGCACTTAGCTTAAGCATGTCATGAATGTAGTAGGAAGATGATTGACATTTTTGTTAGAGCAATTGCGAACGTCGAAGAAAGAAAAAAGCAAGAGGGACGAGAGAAGAGGAGAGGACGGGGGATGGGGAGGGGAGAGGGGAAGGGGGGGAGAGAGAGAGAGAGAGAGAGAGAGCTGATTCCGATCAGAGACGAATGGGAGAAGATGGCGAAAGCAAAAGAGAGAATTTGTCTATGTTACTGCTGCAATTGAAGCAGCGGCAGCAGCAGCATCAGCAGCGCAGCACCACCAGCTAACAGCTGTCACATGCCGCGCGTTTGTAAACACGGGGGTAAAAAGCCGCCCATCCCAAGGAAGCGCGAAGGAGCGCGGGCAGGCGCGGGAATGTCGATGAAAAAGGTTAATAGCGCATACCTAGTGGGCAGGCGGTGCGGGTGAGGGAAGGCCGAAGGGAAGGACAGTCCAAATGCGGGGGCAGCCGATGGCCCGTGGAGGAGCGAGGGGCCTCTCGCTCCCTGGATCTCGATTGGACTGCAGGATTGGATTGGACTGCTCCTCCGCGTGTCGCGCGTCTCGTGCGGATCGAAGGGCGGCCTAGCGCAGCAACAACATTCGCAGCAGCAGCAGCTCCTCCTCCTCTTCCTCCTCGCGCACATAACCTCCAAGCGCTGCTGGCAACAAGCGCCAGCGCAACATTTTGTCGCACTTGTCTCTCTCTCTCTCTCCCGCGAGCACTGCCTACTGCATCCTACACTCCTCACTGCTCACTGCTCGATTCCCTCGATACGCACTCTCGTCCCAATTCACGAACTATTCGTCCATCCCCTGGGTATTGTATTCCGCGCACGGCGATGCACAGCTCACGGACGAGGCTCCGGGTCTGACTCTGCTCCCCGGTGTGACAAGTCGCTCTCGGCTCTAGCGCGGGACGATCCGGCAGCACATGCAGTGATGCAGCTAACGCTGGTGCAGTCTGCGGGCGGGCTGGCCAGGCTACGACACTGCCGCAGCCATAATATTTGTGGATATTGCGTTTGGGCCTCTGTCCGCTGTCGCCGCCGCCGCCGCCGCCGCCGCAGCCGCTGATGCCGTCTCCATCTGCCGCCGTACGGTCACAGGCTCGCTCTCGCGTTTCACCACCACACTTGCGTTTCACACTGCTCCACTCCTGCTGCTGCCGATAATGATGATGATGCGCTCGCACCCGTCACGATGATCATAAACATAATTCTTGCACCGCACTGTGTCCTGTGTGATAAACTTTTCGCTGCGATTGATACTTATGGTTGATCGATGAAGCTTACTTGGGCCGCGTCTTTTCAATAACAACGACCGAATTATGTGATCCCAGTTTGCCTACCTACTTATCACGCAGCATACTTTACAAATAGCGATAGTAGTTCAGGCTGAGTGGCAGGGACTGCAGGGAGAGCTGAGAGCACAAGTGCGGACTGCGGCGGCCATGTTGACGCTTGCGCACTGAAGACCGCTAACTTTTCAATTCCGTAGAATAGTTATGGGTCATCGGAAATCCAGAATTGCTGTTCAAATTACTCGAGATTATTATAACAGAAAGCTGCAATCAACCTTATCAATATTTATCATTACTTTTACACTTTGATTTGAAATATACCTACTTAACTTTGATCAAATTAATGGTTTAACAAATATTTGTATTATAATAATTGTATAGGGGAGACCGGGGCTAGTTCGTTAACTCCTTTTTTGGCGATTCTAATAATTTTTCATAATCTAAATCCTGCGGGGCATAGGGGAACGTGGGGTCGTATGGGTATCTTTAATAAATTTTTAAAAAACATAATTTTGAAAAAATTTTAAAAATAATTCAAATTTTGAAAAAATTTTGAAATTATTTTTAGAACTTTTCAGGAGCAGGAGGTAATCATTCCCTTTCGCCCAGTTTTTCATTCGTTTTGCAAGCATGGAAGAGAGCCTTTTTCACGCACGTGTTGAGAAAAAATCATTGTTCATTTTCTACATGGCAAACATATTTTGACACAATCTAAGTTGATGCACGTTGTTAGGCACGACCGCTCCAAGGAAGAGTCTTTTTTCTTTCATTGCAAAAAGTTTAATATCTTAAAAACTAACAAATTATTGCATAAAAACATGTTTTAAAACTATAGGAACACATTTCAAGCATCCCGCAAATGATGTACGTATGGATGTATTTGTGTATGTAATCAGGTTTATGCAATTACTCAGCAATACTGCAGTGAAATCGGCTTAAACTTGAAGAGGTTACTTGTCTCATTATAGGAAGTTGACGTATATATTTTCAGTCACATCCAATGAGTATATTTACATATAGGACGACTTTTAAAGATATTGAAAAATCGAATTTTAGCTGTATCGTAAATAAATTTCATATTTTTATTAAATTTTCCGGGGTACAATTGTAGATCTCAGAAAAATACAACTTTTTCGTATTCGCCATTAATTACGAAATTGTCATTTATACAAAGTTAGTCAAAAGTCGATTCTTAGGCCACAATTGGATTATAACACATTATACGGAAATATTTTCCACGGTAAAGTTCTAGATTTCGAAAAATACAACTTTCTTGTATTTAACATTTTTCACACAAATTTAGTCGATAAAAACGAGAAATAAAGCGCAAAAAAGGATTATATAACATTATACGCAATAATTTTCTACCGTAAAGATGTAGATCTCAAAAGAACACCCAACCTTTTTTACTAAATTTTTACAATATCAATTCTTATAAAAAGTAAGAATCAATTATGTTACAGTATAAGTAATTTCAGTTTTCTTGTTAATATGATGTCAAATCCACAAGGATCAATAAATATAAAAGGCGAACGCGAAGAAAGCTCTGAAGCGCCGGAGCGGCGAGCCCCGTGGTCTGCAGGACGCAGGCCGCTGACCGCCTGGCGTGCTACTTACCAAATCTTAAGGGGGCAGGCCTGGGTTAAACCCAAAAAAAGATTCTTTTTTTTTACTAGTCCAGGAAACTTCTTATGTTTAGTAATATCTCAAATTTTACCGTTGCATCCCTCAAAATCTTGATCTTACACGTCACAATAAATCACTATTTTCAATAACATATTTATTAAAGTTGCTGTCTTCCTCCCACGATTGCAGGTGACGTGATGAACGAAAATATTTTTCTCGAGCGTTATTCGATTCCGTTTATATGTACTATAAAAGAGCGAAGCACTTGTTCGTTTAAATATTTTTTATTATTTCTCTTCAAAAACCCAACAGATTAAAAAAAAAAATAAAAAAAGATTTTCCAAAAATTGGTTAGGTATTCAAAAAAGAATAAAAAATATTTTGACAAAAAGTGCGTCGCACTTTGAAAATTCGCTGCTTTATGAAAAGCTATCAAGATAAAATAAATCAACTATTACGTATTTATAACTAGCTTCAAAAACAACCTAACTAATATTACACTTAACATACAAAAAGAATGTGATAACAAATTAAAGTAAAAATTAATGAATAAGTTTAAGGAATCTGTCATAAAAAACTAATATAAGATTTAATAATAAATATAATATGTTATGAATATGTAATGTAGAATAAATAACAACAAAATACGATTCAAAAATTAATACAGAAATACGCGAGTGGTCCAAGATACCCCAGTATGCGGGGTGTATTGGACCACCGTGTTTTTTGAGTAGTTATAAAATAAGAAAGAAAAAAATAAAAAAGTAAAAATCAGAATGAATAGAGTATGTTCATATGCAAGTATAGATGCTGAAAAGAATTTTTAAATTTGGCCTTTACAGTGTGATACAGTACAGTATTTTAAAGTCAAAAAGTGGTCCCGGACACCCCCGTTCTACGGTACACTAGAATGTAAAAAACGTCATAAAATAACGACTAATATGGTATGTCACAAAAAGAGTAGGAATAGTGATTCTTAACATGCGAATATGGTTCTAGTATGATTATTAATCGTGAAGACTAGGAGATTCACTAAAAACTCATAATGGGTGGTGCTGAGCAAAACTTCTTTAAAAATCCCGAAAATATGATCTTTTTATTTCGGTTAATAATTCATTTAAGTCGTTGAAGGTAATAAAGATGAACACAAATATTGATGTACTTAAAAAACGTCCATCCGTATTTAAATTTTAATTTTCGGCTACATCTTAAAATGTTATAGCCAAAATAGCTATAGGGGGCGGTACTGAGCAAGTCTCCCCTATAGTGACTAAAAGCAAATTATAATTAATTAGCAATGTTTATAAGTATTATAAAATATATGTTTAAATAAATTCTTTGTGAGGTTCAAATCGACTATTTTTTTATTAATTCTTTAATGAATTATCCATCTCGAAGATAAAAGAATATTGTTAACGTCATCGATGAGATAATTTGTGAGTTAGACAAAAAATTTCCTCAGAGGTCAAGGTCTAAATAAATCTTTTTGCCCGGGTGTGCATAAAGTCCGGGTGTACAGTTAAAATTTCTGTGTGTAAAGTGAACTTTTTCGCACACGTGTACGTAAAGTAATTGAAGTGTGTGTGCAAAGTGAAAAACTGTGTGTAAAGTCATTACGCGCAGTAGTGGAAATCGCTGCGCAGCACGATATACCACTGATAACATGAGAGTGAGAGAGACAAACAGAGGTTGACCGCCGCATCGCGCTCCCAAAATTTCTCCCACTCTTTCCATCCATCTCACTCACACTCACAGTATATTGAATCTGCTACCAATTGTAGGAGCCACAACACTTGTGCGAAAAAGTTCAATTTATGTCCTAGTTGCATAAACTACTATTTTCAGATTTTTTACATTTCCTGTTCAGATTTTATTTCTGCTTTATTTAAATCTAGCTGTTTCGTCAATAACATTATTTGAATATACATTCGTCTGTTTATAAGCGTTAAATTATATCGAGTTATCGAAGATTGAAGCACACTGTTTGAAACAAAACAAACTTGCATTTATATAGGTACTAACTAACCGAAGATTATTACTACGTAACTAGCTTTATTTAATCCTTACAGAGGTAGTGATTTGTAATCTATCTAAATGATTTGAAAAAGTTGCGTTTTTTTAACAGTAGTACGTGGAATATGTAAAATGAGAGACTAACTTACACTTAAAGAAGCCTTGTTTCTTCTTTTTCATGAACAATATCTTTCTTCAACAAACATAAATTTATATGAAACATTTTTTTCAAGTGAATAATTCCGAGTTTTATTACTGTGTTTTCACTGATTACACAAAGCTTTTCATACTACCTATAGTAAAATTTCTTTACAAGACCTATTTAGTGGCTAGGAACTATCTGAAAAGAAAATTTAAATTACTTAGTGCCCCGTTATACCTCTAGTCCCGTTAGGCCCATTAAGTGTCACCATAAAGTAATATGATTTTAACGGATCATTTGAGGTAATATTGATTATTTGGTATAATACAAAGGATTTTTAAGATTAAATTTGAATAACTGCATTATTGTTTTGTTATTTATATTATTTTATTATTTTACAGGTAAAACTTATTTAAAGGCTTGACAAAATTAAAGTTTCTTTACAAATTGATATATAAAAATGCATAAATTATAATAATTTGTTTGAATGTAAAAAAATATTAGTTTTACTTGTAGTAGTAAATCTTCATTATGTATTTAAGATATTGTGTTTGAAAGCAATAAAATAAAAAATTCTTCACATTGTATTTATCTTAAATACGAATAAGAAAGTAAATATAAAGTAAACGTTTAGGCATATATATTTTAAACGTTGATTATGAAAGAAAATTCATAAATGAATTTGATGTATGTATTATAGTACATATTTAAACATTTAGAATATTTACATTATGTAACCTTCTATCTGACTCATGATTCCTGTAACTTTTATAGCTTTTTGATCATAATTACGTTGGATTTTAGCAAAGCAACAAATATATATTTTTAACTCTTCAATTTTACTTATATTGTATTAACTAAAATCTACAACATAATACATGAAATGTACGTCTCGTAAAAAAAATAAATTAATGCTCTTTTTTTCAAAATAAATGTTCATATTTTGTCAATTCTCTTCGATTTCTACTAGTTCACTAAACTTATTATTTACTTAATTTAGTAATAGACAGTTAATATTTCTGTAATTTTACAGATTTTCTTATCATAATCTCATGTACATACTTTAAGCAGAACAAAATATATCTTTTTAAATATATTTTTAAACATATATACTTTTAACTCTTCGATTTACTAACTATAATCTAAAACGTAATACATATACAATATGCATGTACAATGCATAATATAATGCAAGTTTCATAAAAAAATGCTAATTTAGTTGAAAATAAATTTTTAGATTTCGTCGATTATCTGATTTGTATTTAGAATTTATACTAGCAAGGAGAGTGTCACACCTTCGGGTCACGGATTTGGATGAAATTTTAGGAGGTGTTTTCTTGTACCCAAAAATGAAGCCTAGCACCCGTAATTTTCCCCAATGGGCCCTATTTCTTGTGATCATTATACTCCAAATGCGTATGAGTTTAGTAAAAAGAAACACCTCTTCTTCTCAACATAACTCAGCATGTTTTTACATGCAAAAAATGGCGCGAACAAACATCGAAAATAGGCAAAAAGAGCTTTGATTTAAGCTTTGTTACGTATAAAAATATTAATCTATTAGAGAAAATTTAATTGTTATAAATTCGTCGATTTTTCACCTTTTCAGTCACCATCTTTACTCAGAAAAATATTTGTATACCTAACAAAGCTTAAATTAAAGCTCTTTCTGCTTAGTTTCAGTGTTTGTTTGAGTCGTTTTATTTCATTTAGAAACATGCAGAGTTATGTTCAGATTTTTCCTTTTACTAACATTATATGCAGCTAGGGTACAATGACTTATATTTCGAGAAATAGGGCCCATTGGAAAAAACTACGCGTGCTAGGCTTCATTTTTAGGTATCAGAAACACCTCCCAAAATTTCATAAAAATTCGTGACCTGTGAGAAATTTGGAGGTGTGACACTCTCCTTGTAGATCTGATAAAGTTGTATTCGCTGGTTAAGACCTACGGGTGTCGCCACTCTAGCGGCCACTTTGAGAAGCTCAGATAGTGGGTCAGAAGTATGATTGAGAATACATATTAAAAATTGAAAATAATACCAAAATCAAGGTTTCAGACATAAAATTAAGCTATTGAACTATTATTTAAGTTATTTAAGGATTTTTGATACACAATTAACCAAAGAAAGACAATAAATTTTAATTAGTATTTTTTTGGTAAATTATGTAACAAAAACTCTTAAATACAGTAAATAATGAATATAATAAATATATAGTTCTTTTTGCTTTAAATTTATTTTTTTGCGATTTTTTTCACTGCGCCATCGGTTAGTAGTTCTCACAATTTGTGAAGAAACGTAATCTGAACAATACTGACTTCGAAATTATAAATCGAAAATTGAAAACGTTTCACTGTCGTTTATAATTGCGCAAAAACCATGTAGTTCTTGGTTTTCGCACAATTATAAACAACAGTAAAAGTCCCTCAATTGTGTTTTGATTTATAATTGTCAATATTCATAATGTACAGAATACATTTCTCCTCAAATTGTTGAGAACTAACAAATTAGAGAACCATAAATGGGTCACGCGCGTTTTATCAATCGATGTAATTATGCATTATAGAAACCATATTCAACAATTTTCGAAGGCTCATTCTATATTATGGTAATCTATTTAAAACGTAAATTAAATTCTTGTATGTCAATTTTAATATTTTAAGAAAAAGTGCTCAGCACAGCTGTAGGAAAGAAAATCCTGTGCATGATCAGCTCAGTCGCGAACGTGTTAAAATTATTGATTAAGCTAGTTACAGACAACCAATATTTCTGTAATTTTACAAATTTTTTAAATCATAATCACATACTCAGTAAAGCATAATATATTCATTTTTTCAATATAAATTTGCAGATGCAGTCTATTGTCTGATTTTAATTTTTACTTTTTGAACTTATACTAGGCCAACTAAAATTATTGTTCGCTTTAGCTAGTAAAAGACATCCAACAGTTTGTTCAAAAACTCTTTTCTTTTTTATACCAAGTATGTCCATAAGATCTTTGCGAAAACCTTCATCTCGACTATTTTGAAATATATCTGTGCAAGCAGAGTTGAGAATGCTACACGATAATACAATATCATCCATTTGAACACGATTTCTATAAATATGATAACTACCTTTTCTAAATAAAAATTTGACATTAGGATCTATAAGTTCTATCTGCTTAATATGAGACAATATACAGGATGAAAACTTTTCTAAGAACACATTTTGCACTTGAAACTGAAAGCAAATTTTTAAAATTAGATACTAGACCTTTTAAATTACAAATAAGGACATAATCGTTAAATAATTACCAATAGTTGTATAGATACATAATGTTTGAGCGAAGAAAATTCTTTTTGTACTTGAAGCAATTGTTGATCAGTAAGTAAAGAGAATTGCAAACAATTTTGAGAATAAACAACTTTTCGCACGTTAATTGCATTTACTGATTTTTCCTGCACTATTGCCACAACTACACCGTCATGTGGGTTTTGAGATTCCAATTGATCATTGAATACATTTGAGAGTAAAACTTTTAAACTTGGAGAACTGTAAGTACATATTGTGACTTGAATGGTAAAAAATGGACCTTGCTCCAAAATGTTAAAATCAACTTTTGCATAGCTTTTAGCGTTATGTTGCAGTCTTTTCCACAAAAGACGCTCTGCAATCTGTGAAAATGTTAAAATACTTGTAAATATATAAAAAGATAAGAAAAGTAAGTATCGATAGTCAGGAGATCTTATAAGGAATCAGGCTAGAAGTGAGTCTTTGTTTCCCCCTACTTGACTTGTCTTTGATTTTCATTCGTAGGAAGTTGGTGAAAGTCATACCTGCTTGGCCATATCTGCCAAGGAGTCCGAAGTAGCAGCGAGATTATTCATGAAGGAAGACGTAAATAGAGGTAATTATAATTATAAGCGGTCGCGAAAGCTTGTCGAATGGCGTGAGCGCGTAGTTCAAATTCGTTGAAACGACTGGCGAGGGTGTTTATTATGAAAGGCGTTGGTAAGGTAGATCAGGGCCAGAGAGCAGGAGAGCAGTCGATAAAAAAGAGAAACGGTTAGGCGGCGGCGCAGGTGCGTGCGTGCGTGCGACTCGCGTGCGGCCAGCGGCCAGCGGCCAGCGGCGGCTCACGGCTGCACTGTGCAGGCAGCAGGCTGCTCGAGCTCCGCTGAGCACCGCGACCGAGACTCCTTCGTGCTCCTCGCGGCTATCCCGGAGACTGCGTTTGTACCAAGTGTACCTTATCATACGCAGCGGCAATCCAGCGATACAAGTATACAAGCGGGACAAGCGCCAGTGTCGTCAGTCGTCTTGTCGTCGATTCCAGTCGGTTCTCGCCAAAAAGTGGGGAAAAAACAGAGACAGAGAGACAGAGAGACAACATTGAATCCCCGCGGATGACTGGTACCCGGGGCAGTAAGTCGTAGGCGGGATCAGCTGGACGGGGCCGCTCGGTACCCGGTCCCCGTCGTGTTTTCCCTTGCTTTCCGAGCCGAGTGCACAGTGCAGTCCGAATGACAGGCGACAAGCCCAACCTGGAATCTAACCTCCAGCAGGAGGACAATGTTCCGCCGCCTGCGCCGCGGAAAATCCGCCACCGGTGAGTACTCCCCAATCTCGTAACACCCCATTAATGCCCCATTAATGCCCCATTAATGCCCCTATGCACGTTGCGCGCGCTCCTCTCCTCTTTCCTTCGCCGACGAGTCTGCTTTTTCTCTGCTCTCTGGCGCGACTGTGCCTCTTGCATGCTCGGCTCTAATATCTCTCTCCCCCTCTCGCTTTGTCTCTGTCGCTCCGTCTTTCTCGCGCCCGCGCACTTGCACTCGTCGAGCACGCGGATTATACGCGAGTTATCAACTGGCATTTGTATATCGGCGATCTATCGGTCGAGTCGCGGGGCGATAGATAGAGAGAGAGAGAGAGAGAGAGAGAGAGAGCGCAGTCGGCCTCAGCGGTCAGCGTAGCTCGAGATCCCTACGCGTATAGTTACATAGTTATGTAGCGAGCACGAGCGAGAAGACCGGCTGCTGCTGGTGAAACTGAAGGCGAGCGTGCACACGAGTGCTCTCGTGCGTGCTACGACTGTGCCGCTCGTCGCCTGACTCGCCCGTCGGCCAATCCGCGCGCTCCCTCGATCTTTCGATCAGTACCTACACATGCTCTTCTATAAACGAGACTCGGGACTCGGGAGACTCGTCGACTCGTCACAGTCGTCAACTCGTCACTCGTATTATCGGGCCATCGGGCCTTCGGGCCTTTGTACGCGCCTGTACCTTTGCTTTGCCGCTTGGCGGCGAATGCCATGTGATGCCATGTGTAGTGTGTACCGCGCGGCTCGTGTTACTCTCACTCCCTCCCTCCCTCCCTCCCTCCCTCCAACACCACGTGTCCGCACACGGCCACGCTATATAACTTTTGTTTTCTATCCTTAATAAGCGCTGGCAAATGACGATAAGAATAATTTCAATCTTTTATGCAACGAAATTCATCGGCTGGCCTTTCCTTGGCCGAATCACCAAAATATGACAAAGCGTAGGATGTAAATAAGCTCGATGACAGTAGCCACGAAGCCAATTTTGAGTGATTTGGAGGGGCTGTAGCGCGCAGAGATTACGCTGCCGCGGTGATGATAATAACAAGTGAACGAGAGAGCGAGATCGAGGCCGCCTGCGAAGCGCGTTAGTAGACAAGTAGATACCTACGCGTTAAACACTGCCACTGGACACGCCGCGCACGACCCTTTTCGCCTATTTACGACCAAATTTTCAAGCACTTTTCGCACTATCCATGTGGAAGTCACCAGCGTCCCGTTCCACCATCAGGTATACTACATTCGATCCAATTTCAAAATATATACTTACTCATCGACCCACTTCATTTTTCATTGGCTCTTGCTACTTTCCGCGGACATTGCCCTTTGGTATGCTCCATTAGTTCAAACTTTTCCAAGAGATATTGGAAAATTCTAGAATCATTGAGCATGCCGAATATGTAATATTTTTTTCACGATTGCTCAACATTTCTTTCTAAAACATAATAATTATGAAATACATTTTCAAAGCTCCATCAAATGATAAATACCCTTCCTAAACTAACACACATACTTGATTCTAAAATATTAAACATTGAATTTTGAATATTCTGATGATTCCCGGCATAACGACAAAAGTACGCTTTTTTCAACTGATGGCACCCTTGCCTAGTACATTTTCAGATAACATTGCAAAAAATGAAGAATGTGTAAAAATAAATGATCATATTTACTATTTATGTATATATCTCATAAACATGAAAAGTGGACTTTTGTCGTTATGCCTTTCACCCATCGAATGTTATTTAGTTATATTTACATAATATATGGCGAAATCATTTTGCGGCATTAGAATGCTAAAGGTGCTTGTTTAATGTGTTAATAATGTAATAACTAACAATACTAACTCACAGCGATATTTTTATGCACGGTTGATTTTTTATATGTATAATATAATATGTATATATCTGAGCGTTCCTGGGATAACAAGATAAGTTCACTTTTTCGGAAAATTGAGTATTGGACGATTTTGGTATTACATGGTATATTCTTGGATAAAAATCTAAAAAGATGAATGTATAAAGATGAGTAACAGAAAAAAACTTTAAATCTTAAAATCTAAAAAATCTAAAAATGCGACCTTATATCGTTATACCGGGAACTCACACATATGCAAACGCTGAAAATCGCCAGAGATTCTAAAAATTCACGTTTGCAAATTTGTAGTGATTTAAAGATTGATATGTTTATAAAAACTAACAAAACAATAGAATTAACATTATATAAATATTATAGTATCAGTATTAAAAAATGGTAAAATTAAAAAGTCATATGGTACAGTGGCCCCAATAGTCGGCCATCTAAGAGAAACTTTGTATTCAAGCTATTTTAAAAAATCCACTAGTCTAGTATCACTCGACCATTTGATCGCTATTAGTCGACCAGGATAATTTAATGCAATACATCACTTTTTAAAAACATTGTTTACGCTTTATAATAGTTCCATTATTATTCAAGTTTATCTATGAGAGATTGGATAAATATTAAAAGAATTAAATTAAATATTAATTAATAGTAATGTCATTACAATTGAAAATGGCTCTGAACCTGGCTCACCGAGTAGGCCCAATCGACTACAAAATATTCCAAAAATTATAAAAAATCTAGTAGTCGGCCATCTGTAAGTACATACCAATAAAGATATAACAAAATCAAATGTATTTAATGGTTAGTGAACTGTTATAACGTCAGAATTAAATTTTTAAATGCCATAGATCATTCAAATAGTACATTGTGTACCAAGAGCGAGAAGTAGCCTTTTTTTGAGCGAGTGTGAATTTGCAGTACGAGTCGTAGGCGAGGTCAAAAAGGCCCTCTCGCTCCTGGTGCACACTATATTTTTTGTATCACATTTATTGATTTTCACAAACCAAGTTTAGGCCAGTTTTCTTCTCATTTCTATTGGTGGAACGAGCAGGCGCAAAGTACGCACTTTACGCCCCCTGATCGGAAAACGATCACTTTAGACCCAGTTTTGAGGGCAAAAAAACGTGAAAATCGTGCATGTGTTACCAAAAACTACTAACCTAGCGATTTTTTGTATACGGATTTATTTTTTAAAAGAATATAGCGAAGGTGATCGAGTACTGGGGGGTTGCCGACTACTGGGGTCACTAACCCTATTTCAATACGTAATACATATTTACGTTAACTTGAAAAAGATTTTAGTAGGAATATTTTGAAAAATATTCAATACTTTCATAAAAGAAAGACTTCGATATGTAAATTATGTTTTCAAAAGACGCTCTATTATTGGTTTTTCGATCATTATTGTATAACTTAGTAAGATTTGATTTAGCGTAAAATTGTATATCAACACCAGTTAAACTAACGATCTGTTAAGTGTATGTAACACATGTACGCGGTATGTTACTATAAAACATTCTCACGAAGATTTACTTGATTACTCGAGATTAACAGCAAATTTAAAAGATAACTGTAACCTTAACATTGAAGCAATGCATGTATACACAGTTTGGGATAATTTCGAGCCTTGTCGTATTTCACGATCAGTCTTGGCCTTTGACTAACGATATAAAGTCGATAGAACCAGTACCATTATCAAAATACTTGTTATGCAACGGAAGTCTTTATTCACGCGATATTCTCCAGTTCTTCTATTTACTGATTATTTTTTATGCGGTTGAACGTATGTTCGAATTTTTAACCGTAATTCTTGCTAACAAATAAGGAATATTTTTCGTCTAATAGAAATCACCGATATGGTTTAATGTTAAATAAGTTCGACAATTAAACTTGATTTACTTGAATTAACGGAATATTTAAATGTCCAAAATCAAACAAAAGAAATATGTATATAATACATTATAAAATTCTAAAAAAAATTTGCCGTGTTTTATTTTTGTAAGGAAAGCGGAGGTTCTACTGAAAATTGATGTTTTGGCAATTTTTATTTTTTATTTTTGAATTTATAAAACATTATGTCAAACCCATGCGAGAAGTTTTGTAAAATTGTCTAAGAAACATGTAAAGAAGTTTCAACAAACAATATTAAAAACTGTAACAGAAGATTTTTCACGTATGATTTATTATTATTTTTAGTTAAAACTTTTTTCATATGTTTCTTGGGTGATTTTAAAAAGAACTTTGCATATTTTTGGCATAATGTTTTGTAGATCTAAATGAAAAACATAAAAATCGCTAAGACTAGTAATTTGCAGAATACGTCTTTCGTTAAGAACATTTAAATGTATGGGACATCTTCTCTTTAAATTTTTTCATGATCACCAAAATATGTAATAGTTTCATTTATGAGTTTCATATTAATTAATTTAATAGAAAATCTTTATGTATATGAAAGTGAATATATTCTAATATTATCTAGTACGTACATAATTCAAATGTATAACAGTAGATCAATATATTTTATTTGTTTGATTGTTCGATATGCGGTTACAAGTTACCTCCGTGAAATCAGTCAGAGTTGCGTAATTTATTTTACATATGTGAAAATGAGGAAACCAAGCATATATACGTTTGACGTTCAACTCATAGACTCCCAAGCTGTTTTTTGTAACCTCGTTACATACTATAGATTTCCTGTTTTACATTATGCAAATTACCAAAATATAGGATTGGCGGATCAGTTTAAGAATTATGCCTTGGCATTCGCATTATACTTAAATAGCACAAGATCATTTGAAAAAAGTCAAAGTCTCATATTTTCTGAAACGCTTATAAAATTCTTCCGATTACACTTAGAGAATCCGTTATATATCCGTTTCAGCAAATTAAACACACAGCTTACAGTTTGCTCTAAGCAGAAATATATAAAAAAAAAAGCACTTCTCTGTCTTGTATTCACTGCTACACCTATGGCGAGTGGAAAATGTAGGGTGCATGGGTATACAACATTATTATACAATGAGCAATTAAGATAGAGGCAATCGGTTGCAAAAAGCGCTTGGAGTCGATAAGCCTGCAGCGCGATATAGGTGAAAAAAAGAAAAGAAAAGTAGAATAGAATGAAGTCGAGGTGAGGGATGATAGGCGGTAATGGAATAAGACGCATCTGCATGAGCGGCGCGTGGATTGATAAGAAGAGCGAGCGTGGAAATTTCTATGAGATAGCGCGAGCGGCACGCGCGAGGTGTACACCGATGGAAAAGGGAGAGGCGAGATGTAGAAATGTATAAATGTATAAATGTATAATAACGTATGTGCGGCATTCGGCGTCGATTGTTGACGTCGTCCGTCGACAGTGTGCGCTTGTGCGTGTGTACGTATATACGTGAGACGGGGGCCGGCGCTGCTTTGCTCGCGCTGACCCTTGAACTCTGGCAGTGTAAGGCGCGAGTATCCGCCGTGGCATGACGTCGACGACGACGACGGCGGCGAATTGGAGCGAGCGAGGCGGTCAGTCGTCGTCGCGTTGTCTTGGCCGAAAGGCCTCTGCTTCCTCTGCCTCTCTGTGCCTGTGTGTGTGCGTGTGCGTGTGTCGTGTGTCGTGTGTCTTCTCTTTTCGAATCGGTTCTCGTTTGTGCGTGCGTGTCTTGCCTTTCTCCCTGTGTGTGCGTTGCGCGCCAGCGCGCTTCAACCCTGGTATGCTTCTTCGGGCTCTGCTGGATACTCTTATCGGTACACCCGACCTGATCCATCGGTCCCATTTTCTTCCCTCCTGCGATGTCGATCGTTGCACTGAACAAAATAAAAGCTTTGCAATATCAGCTTTGTGAACCCAAGCGGTATCTACTTCTATAGCTGCCAAGCTACTTTTGCTCAAAAGTTCGGTACTTTGTACTTGACTCCAAGTAGATTCTGCTTAATAGTACGCCGTGCCCAAGCACTTAAGCTATTATTTTTTTCAGTGTACACGATATAATCTTTTAGAGTGAAGATTCAAACGTTGTCTTTTTATATTATACGTTTGTACGATAAGCGCAAGTCACTAGATAGATTCAACCTGTATTGCACGTCTGAATTTCACTCTGAAATATTCACACTCATACTTTTCGCTTTTATCATACTCTTTATACATTAGACTCGGTCAAGATTCAAAGAAAACGTCCTTGCTAGTGATCTTTGATCTGATTCTGGTGTTCGAGATTCGCTTAACGCGACTGAGCAGTAAAGGAATGCAAGTATTTCTATTCAACAGGTTGTTGCTCGGATCTTTCATTCGCGATTGAATAACACGCAATTTATAACAGGCCATTGTAATTTCCTCATGTACATACACACTTGTAAGATAACGCAGCGTTAAATAGTTACAAACTCAGGGTTGGCGCTAAAAAGAAGTTGCATGAAAATGAAAATGAAAATGAAAATGAAAATGAAAATGAAAATGAAAATGAAGTCCATGTGCTTGGGTATATTCGGGCATGCGGTACGAAGAGCGGCTACTACTGGGTGAATGTGTGCAACATACTCATATATACAGTGCATGGGCAGGGTGAGAGACGTTGAGGGCGTCCTAGACAGCCAAGAGAAATCGAAAAATTTTGCACTTGAAGGTAACGTTAAGGAAGAAGCGCAAACACGAACGCAAACAGAAACAAGCGAAGGCCAAAGCCAAAGCCAAAGCTCAAGCGAAAGTCAAAGCGAAGCCGGAGCTTTAGTCGGAGGTGGAATCATGGCGGAACCGGTGAGTTTTGTCCTGGGCGAGGCGGAGGACGAGACCGGCGAGGAGCTCGAGACCGGGGACAGCTTTCCCGGCGACAAGCAGCAGAGCTTGCAGCAGCAACAACAGCAACAGCAGCAGCAACAGCAACATGTTAACGGTCTGCTCGAGCGCCGCAGACGCCTCAGGTAGATGACTAGCACTTTCCGATTTATTCTTATATTTACATGTGACCTAGCCGAGTAACAAAAGCATGCGTGCTTAACTTCTATCGTTTCACACTCCAACTATTTCTGCGAATGCTTAAATATACTGTCCTATTGACCGCTACGTCTTTCTCCCTTCTTCTGTCTAATAAACTTATTCAATTTTCAAAATAACGCTTCGAACATATTTTTTTCATTTAATTCGTATAGACGAAAATGCTGAAAATCTGTTTCCGGGGTCAGCATGACGAGTGTGTCGCCTGCTGCTCACGTAATGTTCAAGTCCCAATGAATATTCACCTCGTACAAGAGGACAGGAATGTCGAAAAGCGATTCAAAGTGAGCGCACTTCGTTGTACAAAATTCTTCAAGCTAAAAGAACGGATTACTTATTACGTACTTACCAATCGCTCATTTTTTAAAACCCGTAAAAACGCACCACATCTTTTACTTAAATCTAAACATATCATTTCCTTATACATACATGTCTGTAGCTTACGCCAATACAAGTAGATAAGAGATTAAAAATAATACCGCAAACAAAATTTGCTGAAATGACAATTTTAGGTGTAAACAAGATTTCGATATCAAATAGTCAATTTAAAATAAATAATTTTAATATTCTACTATTATATAACATTTCTAAGATCTTACAAAAACATGTATACTTAATTACTTAGCCATTCTTTCAATGCAACGTAAATTTTACATTGTATGTCAAATTTATTATGAAAATTTACTCGATGGTTTTCCTTTTCAATCATATAAGCTTAATTTTATTCTCGAATCGAAATACAAAGAGATAGTAGTATGTATAGTATTGTACACCGAAGGGTAAAAATAACTTTGAATATGGCGGGTCATTTTGCTTCTTGTTAACTGAAGTTTCGACAGGTTAAATATTAGGAGGCCGTATATATAAATCTATTGTAATTCCAGATAACAAGTAGTGAAATAACCCCGCCATATTAAAAGTTATTGTTACCGTTGGGTGTACTTCTTGACGAATCATATAGTTTTATTGATGATATGATGTACGAGGTATCAAAATTATGAAATTTGTCTATAAACCGAGAGAAATGTTGGAATACTTGTATTAAAGTATTAGAAACTTCGTCAATTTCGAGAAGAAACCTAAAAAAATATTTCATTGCTATATCAAGTATGAAATGTCTATTGGTTTTCAACTTAAAATTATTTTTATTTTTTAACTAAGGGGGGTGCAGGTAATGTGACCACTTTAAGAAACTTTCTATTCTTAGTAGATATATATCGGGTTTTAGGACTTCAGAAACTATTCAGACATGTTATTTGAAGCTTTATGTCTAATACTTCATGAGTTTTTTTGTCAAAATAATGTACTTTCTGAATTTTAATTAAATAAGTTCAAAGTTATTAAAAATTGGCCACTTTACCATCAGTGTTGGTACATATTATTATCTTATCTTAAATTTATTTGTGAAAATGGCATGTCTTATATATATTAAAAAATTTTTTAAACAACAATACTTTTTCATAATTTATGCTATATTTATGCTATATTTTTTAAACTACTAAATATAAATATATATATATATATATATATATATATATATATATATATATATATATATATATATATATATATATATATATATATATATATATAAAACTTTAATGTATTGTAATTAAACAATTATATTCGCATAAGAAAAAATTGTACATTAAACAATGCGTAACTTTAATATATTGTAATTAAACAATTACATTCGCATAAGAAAAAAAACCACTGCCAATTAATTGGCACTTAACTTCCTCAAACTTTAAAAAATGTTCCAATATGAAATTATTTATTCTATTTAATACTGGGATGAAATATAAAAATGACAAATATATTGCTTTCATATATATATGAAAGCAATAGCTTTGTCATTTTTATATATATAAGTATATATGTCGACATATTAAAAAGCAATAGATTTGTCATTTTTATATTTCATCCCAGTATTAAATAGAATACATAATTTCATATTGGAATATTTCTTAAAGTTTGAGGAAGTTCAGTGCAAATTAATTGGCAACGATTTTATTTTTCTTATGCGAATATAATTGTTTAATTACAATACATTAAAGTTACGCATTGTATTATGTACATTTCAAATGACTATCACGTTACTACGGCTTTACGCCGGCGTTCAACGCCTCTGTCCTCTGTAGGTGAATAAGAAGATTGTTCCATTAAGATCAGATACGGATAGTCCACAAGCTGCAGGAAACGAATTTCAATGAGGCTTTGGAAGTATAGATTCGTCTCATATCATTTGGGTCATTTTTTCATTGTAAGTTCATGCAGAGTCTTCTTATAATTCTATTATTATAATAAGTAATATAACTATATTACTTCTTATAATAAGAAGTATAGGTACCATTTTTTACGGAAATAGCGCGAATTTTAAATACAACAGTTCATACCTTGTCTCCAAAAGCCTAGGAGATGAATATGCGGGTGCTATAATCATTTTTAGGTATCAGAAACCACTTCCCAAAGTCTCATCAAAATTTGATTTCCGTAGGTTATGGACTCTCCATGTGAGTACTGTGGGAGTTGGATGTTGGATCCACTAATAGAGATGCTGAATACAGACGTAAACAGTTATCGAATGAGAAAAACGGGTCTTGGGAACTTAAATATTTTGAAGTAAATTATTGATTAAAATTATAATTCGAATTCGTGCAAATATTCAGAATTCTTGCAACGGTCAAGAATTAAGTTTGAAAAATGTATGAAATTTTCATTCGAGAAATATAATTCTAGTCATTTTATTCTAAAAAGAAATTCAGGCCAATAAATTTACATTGTTAAGGATAGCACTAGCGCCAAAAGCAATGTTATATATATATATATATATATATATATATATATATATATATATATATATATATATGCTCATAAGGTAGTGGTAAAAACAGAACTACAATAAAAATGGTACACCCTCCACATATATAATTCAACTCGCGAAATGCGTTTCAAACGTATGAAATGACTTAGCGTGATTGGTCATATATGCTCTAATGACTTTTTTCTGAGTACTTAAGGTGCCAATTCACGTCGAGAGCAATTCACTATTGTCAATAAACTGAAGAAATTAAGCCTTTACCAAATACTTTAATAAATTGATTTAAACGCTAATAATCAATTTCTTAGTGTACGTAGATTTTCTTATAGAGCTGCGAAATATAAATATCTCGAAATATCTCGTTGAAAGTTTAGCAAGTTTGCACGCACTTTTCAAATAACACTAACATATGTATCTTTTGTAAAGTTTGTATCAAAAACTTATTTGGGTACTTTGAAATGAGACCTAACATTCTTTAAAAATTAATAATAGTTACTATTATTTTAGTGTAAAAATATAGTGTATCTCATGTTAGTAACATTGTATTTGAATTAATAACTTTTAATAACGCTTATTCAAAAAGACCACGCAGATGATGCAAACTGCAAAGTCGGAAGACAAGAAAAAGTTCACAAAAAAAGTATAGTAAATAATTTTGTTGATGTAATTAATTGTATTTTCTTAATAATTCATTGGAAAAGATTAATAATAATAAGCCATAAGAAATTGTAAAATGACGTAACCTTTAAATAAAATAAATTTGTCATTTGTTTTTCAAAATACACCGGAGTAAAAAAAATACCAGTTTTTCAAAATAATTGAATATACGATTTCCAAAAACATTAATATGAATTATTAATTTTTCGTTTTAATTAGTCTCGTCGAGGGCCTTGGACATAAAAATGTACGCTATGCATATAATTGCCTATTTCTTATATGAATATATATATATATATATATATATATATATATATATATATATATATATATATATATATATATATATAAATAATTAATATTATTTTTAAGGTGGTTCTTTTACGGGGACATTTATCCAAGAATTTTCTGGGTTTAAAATATGTTAAAGATAGGGGAGAGAGGGGTAAGTAACGCCGTAGGATAATATGAACATTTCGATTACTTAAGAAAGTATGTCTTGTTGAAAGTGTAAAATTTGTTCAATGCCACAAGAAAGTTAAAATTTTATGTTGGTAAAATGAAAATAAAAATAAAATTAACCAGAATCAAATAAAAAATAAAAAATAAAATGATCGATTTACCCAGCGAAAGTATTTTGATAGTCATCATGTTATTACAATAAATTTGGTTTAGATCTGGATGGGTTTCAAATTATAATGTTTTTATTAATTCAGTTTATTATTTTAGTTTATTTGTTCTATTAATCTACTCGCTAAATAATTAAAATTATCCATTGTGTATAATTGGCCTACCTATATTTTTGAAAGATTTTTTTCATTAAGGCTTGCATTTTAGTTTTTAATAAGTTATTAACCGGGACTAGGCGCTATCGAGGAAAAAATCTTTCGTAGAAAAATTATTCGCTCAATATTAATTTTGGCAACATTGTAAGAAATACAAAACAGATTCTACTTCGGACTTCAACGCAATAACAGCCGGGCGGTCAAACGTACACGTAGTAGATGCGCACAACAGTCCATGAGCTCGAAGCAAAGTGTGTTTTGTTTTTCTTATAATGTTGCCAAATTTAATTACAGTGAATACTTTTTCGGCGGAAGCAGCTAGTCCCTAAGGTAAAGTACCCAATACCAGGACACATTTTAAAGTGGGAGTTATGTAATCCTTATTTATTAAAAAAGACTTGGTAATTATTGCGTAATATAATATGCATCTTATTTCTGGTAGTGTTTGGTATGCTTAAATAGTTGCCGACAACAATAAGAATTTATTCAAAATTTTTTCATTGTCACATTATTCGACTATTAATTACAGTTGTTCAGTTTTGTCCCAGTACTCCTGCCAATTTTCACGTTGTCCTAGTATTGGGTACTTTACTTTATTAACCCTTTACTCCCAACCTGAAATTTAGCCACGTAATTAGGAACGTGGTGCCCGTGTCCGACTTCATGTTAATTTTATTAGTAAGAGACAACACTAATTAACGGATCAAAACAATATTTGGTGAAAAAAATAATTTGATGTATGGTTTTATATTTTAAGATGTTATGGACCTTAATTTGTAAGCGTGTCAATAAACGAGTGACATATAAAATTAATAATATTGAATACTTGTTTACGAATTTTACTGGAAGCTTTTATACTTTTCATTAGACATGTACATCTTTGAACATAGACAATTTTTGCATACAAAAAAATATGTCTATTCCCGACTCAACCGTAATGGCCACTTTATTGATCTGACAAGTGAGACAAAAGTAGCGTATGATTTCCACAAATCTAATTTTTTCCCGCAAATCTACTATACGTAAATTTACGGGAAAAAGTGGATTTGCGGGAAAAAAGTAGATTTATGGAAATCATATGCTACTTTTGTCTCGCTTGTCAGATCAATAAAGTGGTCATTACGGTTGAGTCGGGAATAGACATATTTTTTTGTAAAAAAAATCCCGCAAATTCCCGCAAATCTACGTATGGTAGATTTGCGGAAAAAAAGTAAAAATAATTTTTCCCGCAACTTCATTTTTTTATTTTCCGCAAATGCTTTCTCTCTTCTTTTCAATTTAGAGGTATTTCCTTCTCTTTCCGTGGGTCCCACTCTTCACATCACTAAAGTTGTCCAGTTAAGTCGGAAATAAAGTTCTATATGCAACACGGGAATAAAGAATGATTATATTTAGATGTTATATATACTTTTATTATTTCATATTTTGGTTAAAGAGTAGTTAGAGAGCATTACAGCATCTTATTCATACTTAAAATAATCCAGATATTTAGCTTGTCACCCATTCATTACGAAATTGTCAAATTTTTTAGGAAGAAGGCACTAGAAAGGCAGTTTTTAAATTTGTGTATTACAACAATAATAATATATATTATTTTTATGTATAGCCAAATATACGTTGATCAGAAACAATAATCAATTATTTAAATGTATTCTATATGCAATACAAATAACTTTACGTATTAGTTTTCTTCAATATTGTGTAGGTCATTCATTGGTATTGAAAATACGACTGCTTGCCAGAAAATGTCCGACTGATCTAACTCCAGAAAGATAGAAAATCACTACAATAAAATAAAATAAAGACTAATAACACATTAAATTGAGTAATTAATAAATAAAATTAATTTTAAATAAAGAAAAGTAATTATAAGTAGGCATTTAAGTAAATACTTTGTCGGTCATTCATTGGCGAGAAACGAAAACGTTTTGCTAGTAAATGACCCAATGATCAAATTATGATAAGTTATGAAATCTCCACAACAAACTAAAATAAAAACTTTAATCAATTAGAAAATCTTTTGTCGTATCTATTTTCTAAATTGTTTATCTTTTACTTTAATATGATTTGTAATCATTTAATTTATACACGAATTTGACTTTAATGTCTTATTTAACCGATCATTCACTAGCTTGTTTATGGCCATTCAATGGGCGTGTACGGTCAATTACTAGGCTTTCTTGCATTATAAACTTTATAATTAATTTAAAAACAATAACATTAACAAAAAGCATTTATTATTACGATTACTTAAAGAAAAATAAATAACAAATGCAGTTTTAATGGTTATTTTGTTCATATATATATCTATATTATAATATCAACTTCTAAAATCCAGATTTTAACAATTCGGTTATTCTTTGGCTGGTTTACCCTATTTATAACTTGTTTATTAATCAATTCTGCAACATCTAACTTTCACACAATAATTGTAAAGCTATTTTACGAGTTTATGTAAACATTAGAAGGCTAGGAATGTGATATTTAAAAAGTTATAAATGATAAAAATTTGCATGAAGTTTCAAACGCCAAGTCGGTAGTGAAGGATTAAAGTACATCACACTACTTACCTTACGATAGCATATCTTATAGAACTACCTTACTGCAGAAATCAATCTAAATTTGGATAAAAAAGTTATGCTCCAAAAATAGGACGATTTCAACTCCTTTTCGTGATAGAACGGATTTCCATTGCTTCTCCAAAATGGGACATTTTTTTATCGCTTTTTCAAGATAGGACATTTAATTAAAGTCGATACATTGTATATGCCCATTCTAATACATGAATTTAAAATTCTAAAATTTTTATAACTTAAAACAATATTAGCATTTTTTTATTTTTTTGCATTGATTATCAAATTGAATACAACATACATAGTTTAGTTAGTTATAAAGCATGTAGGGGAGACTGGGGTATAACGAACCACGGGATATAACGGACCAGTAGTCATATATACTGTAGAAGAGGAACGAAATTTTTTGTTTCGCATCTTAATCTGCTTGTGGTAATAGTGAGAGTTAATTCTCTTTGTATAGATATAATCCTCTAAGTAAACAAATTTTTACAGCGCAGTTAAGTTTTAAATTGAAAAATCAGGTTATATTAAAAAATCAGACAATCTCCTTTTTTAGGATATGTTTCAAGCTTTATTTTGTTTTTTGTAACTTATTATTTCATTAAGATTACAAATAGTTATGATACGAAACGTTAATTATTGCAAATGGGGCATAACAGGCAACTTTTGCTGGGGTAAATGGGCCACCATTATTATACATAAAAACGTTTTATTTGATTGTAGAAGAATAGACGTATCGTTGAGAGCTCCAAATGAAAGAGGTTGACATATTTATCCTGGTAGTAAAACCTTACACACGCACTATTGCGCAGAACTTGCACATTCTGTTTCCGAATTCTGGTATGTTTCTGCTGACAGGCGAGTGCAGCAGACCCTCCGCAGCAGAATTGCCAAGTCTTACGGAAGCTGGAGTGCAGGTAAAGATACATAAAATGCAAGCGCGCGTGCAGCAGAATTACAGTAGATGATATGGCAGACACTTTGCAGCAAAATTACAACAGACTTGCGACAGCTATAGTGCATCATGGGGCTTATATTTTGCTCTTGCGCATGCAGCAGATCAATTACGGCATGCAGCAACATTTTGCAAAAGTTTATTTAACGAAAGATTAAAAAAAAGAGAATTGCATTTCGGCAGAATTGTGTAAGATGCTGCAAGAGCGCGATACAATCGTCTGTTGTAGGTCTACTGCAATTCTGCTACACGCACGCTTGCTGTATGTTAACTCCTTGACTGTACTCTGTCTGAAACATTTCTACCGCAATTCTGCTGTAAAGAGCCTTGCGCAATTCTGTTGCATAGAACGTGTTGCGAGTTCCTCTCCGCAAATCTTGAGCAATTCTGTTGCACGTGTGCGTGCATTATCTGGGTCCAAAGTCTACACTTGAGCTTCCTCAAGACTTGCGCAACTCTGCTGCATTCGCCCATCAGCATAAATATAGCAGAATTCGGAAATAAAATATATACGTTCTGCGGCAATTTCTAAGACATGCAGAAAAATTGCAACCGAATTGCAGCATAATAACAAATGGCATTCTTTCCAGGGTATTTATAAAGAAACATAATTTGAAGAATTGAAATGGTTGCAGATGTAAAGCAGGAATTTTAAGTTGTTTTAGACCCGTAAATATAACAAAAAATTTCATGCATAGCAGATGTAAAGTTTCTCTTCATTTATGAGTCGTTGTAATGTATTCTGATTGAATATCGCGATTGATTAAGAATAAACAAACATTGTAACTCTGTCTGACGGTATTTTGACTGTCTGACTCCAATGGGGGGGTTATACTATTAATTGTATAACCCAACATAATTATATGTCACTGATCACACAAAGCAATTATGAGCCATCTTCATTTAGTCGTAGGGGGGAAATAATCTTTATGTGCATAAAAGTTTCTGCAGCGGCGGAGGAAAAAGCGATCTAACGGCCGCTCATCAAATGACGCTAGCTGAGGAGTTTTATGCATAATTGATAGAAATGAATATGGACCGAAATTTTCGTAGATTTTTTGATGTATTAGCAAACTATAGTGGTTCTAAATATAGATATAAAACGTTAAATTTCATAATTCAGAAATAAAAATGTATGTATGTATATATATTTTAAGCTAGGACGTGTAAAACTATGACGTGAGCAATTATCTCGATAATTATATTATCATGTATAGAATTATGATTATAAAAGGTAAGTCGTTTATAACTACCATCATGAAGGCAAGTTTCTTTTCCGAAATGTGTTATAGGATAATTTTTCTTTATTTAACAATCTAAGAATAGTGTTGAATATAATTATATAAATGTAAAAGAAATTATGATTTATAATGAGTATAGTCAGCAAGTTGTTAATCAGTATTGTGTGCGCTATTTAATACGAGTATACCAGTTGGATGCTACGTATACATTATACGGAAAAGGTTCTTGTTTATCGAACAGTATTTATAATTTCCATAAACTAATAATCACCTGGCATAAAGCGAAACAATAGCAACAACGTTATATGACTGATCGAGGATGAATGTCTTGTAAGGGGGAAGAAAGGAAAGGAAAGGAGAGGAAAGGAAATGAAGGCAGGCAGGTATAGGCAGCGTGGCGCACGTGTGCGCTCGGTGAACACGCGGTAGGTATAGTAGGGGAAATCGCTAGAAGCGCTACTGGCACCTGTCAGGTAGCCTCCTCTTCAAGGTCCACTTTCCTTACTCGCGGCCAGCGCGACGTGGTCGGCCAGTCGGTCAGTCGCAAGCGCGACACGCGGACAGTTCGTCGTGGCAGCAGCAGCAGCAACATCTGCCGAGCTCTCGTTCCCTCGAAAAAGCGCAGCTCGGTATCCAAAGCGTTATTGGAGGAGGATTCGATTCGCGCGCTGCTCCACATAATATCGCTTACGTTGGCCGGCCGCTGGAATGCAGAGGTGGCTCGTGCGAACGCCGCCTCGTTGAGAGCGCGGTGCGGCTTCGTCGTTGGTAGATGACAGTTCTACACTGGGGAATCTCATGAGCTGGATCGTCGATGTGCTCGGAATGAAGCGTATCAAGAGATTCGTGCTTGCTGAGAACAGCGAGAAGGATCCGATCTGGAAGAGCTCGGACAATCTCATGGCCGGCCTCTCGAGGATGAACAGCCTAGAGATCGGCCCGACCCTCGAGGAGCACGAGCACTCCAATCTCATCAAGGAGAGAACGCTAGGGAGCGCTAATCCTGCCGCTGCCTCTGTGTCTTATCATCTGGGAATGACGTAATATCATTCTGCCTCTCTCTCCCTCTATTTGCCTGGCTATCCATCGCTATAGCGACATTCCCGTTCTATTCTGTTTTCGCTGATAACTTTTGCAGTCCTTGCGTTTATATTTTACTTTTACTTTTTGGCACGACGCATAGGGTTTCAATGGACTAAACTCGTGTGTGTGCTTTCTGTCTGACACAGGCCCAGCATGTCGCAGGGCACGGTGATGATCCAGGCGCAGAGCCGGCTAATGGAGAAGGATTTCACCGTCGCGACACCGGAGGAATTTGTTCACCGTTTCGGAGGAACGCGTGTCATCAATAAGGTATACTGCGACAATTTTATTTTCGTTTTTCATTTGCACCAAGGCGACACTTTTAACACACTTCTGTCGCTAAGAATATTTACTAATCAAGTACTTCCTTTTTATAATTAAGGATTCGTGGTTAGAATTTTCTTGTTAATAAGAACTTTTAACTATTAAATAACCTCAAATCCTTCATTTTCAACTCGACAGATATTTGGTATAGATCATCCAATTGTTCAACCAATTGTTAAAAACTGCATATATTTAGTCATTTTCACAAAGTTTATTTCTTTAAAGTTTACATTATACGTTTATAAAAAATAATATATTTGGAGGTTCCAAAACTGTATCAATGTGTTCACTTTAATGATACGTTTTATTAGTGTACTTTGTAGGAACATTTTACCGGTATTTTTATCAGTTTTTAACCTTATGAAACTAGAAGATTTTTCGAAAATCTGAAATGCGTTATCTTCGTGTGAGTCGTCGAAATATTAGAAACATGAAGAGAAATAAGCGAAGGATAATATTTAAAGCTATACTTTATGCATTATATTCTAGCGATTTCATTTAATCCTAATGGAATATTACAATAATATAATGAAGGTCTCGAATATAGGAAAATTGGTGTTTTAAGATTTGTAGTCAATAAAAGAAAGAGAGAGAGAGAGGTCAAATTGCGGCTTTTTCCTTGAACGTCATATACTCTAAAATCAACGTAATTTAATGGTAGGCCAGTTTAACGAGTTTCTAATATGCTGACATGCGTCAATGCCAACAGCGACTCGAAGATGTGCAAACACTACAGTTTTTTTAATATGAAAGAAATTCCATTTCAACCTATTGATAGATACGCCTTTGAAAAAAAACTTCATTTAAGTTAAAATTAAGATGTTTTTGTAAGATTTATTGCAAGTTATCGCTAATTATAGAAACATTCAACACAAACTAGAATCTTTTTGATTTGTTATCCGATTAGATTTTTAAATCTCATTTTAATTCTTCACTAATAAATTATACAAAAAGACTTGTCGATTGTAAAATAGAAAGGTATAATCAAAACCTGTAAAATTAGTTTGAGTTATTTATAAATGCGTACACGAGTAAGTTATAGTAACTTTTCGAGTTTTTAGAAATTTTTAATTATTTAAACAAAACATTTTAAATTCAAGTCGGATAATAAATAAAAAAATCGGTCGTTCTTTCATATTATATTGCGAGAAAAAATTATTATATAAATATTTATATTTTGAGGTATATGTTCATATATGAAGTACTATTATTTTTGTATTTATTTCTAAACAGCAGTATTATATTTATCAAAATTATATCTGAATTATTAAACGATGTCTTACCAATTATTTGCTAAAGAGCATTGGGTAAGCATGCCTTGCAGTAACCTTTTTATCTTGCATTACTTTTTGTTTTGAACGTGTTTTTTTCCTGACTATCATTATAGTTGTAATGATAAGGAAAAAGATGACAATGATGATAATGATAATAACGATGCTGAGATTGTTCGTTAATGATGGGAGCGAGGAGATGAGGAGTTGAGGAGTAGATGAGCGAGCGAGTGTGTATTAAATTGCAGGTGCTGATAGCGAACAACGGCATCGCCGCGGTAAAATGCATGCGGTCGATCCGTCGCTGGTCCTACGAGATGTTCAAGAACGAGCGGGCCGTGCGGTTCGTGGTGATGGTGACGCCGGAGGACCTGAAGGCCAACGCCGAGTACATAAAGATGGCGGACCAGTACGTGCCGGTGCCGGGCGGCAGCAACAACAACAACTACGCGAACGTCGAGCTGATCGTGGACATCGCGATGCGGACCCAGGTGCAGGCCGTCTGGGCCGGCTGGGGCCACGCCTCCGAGAACCCCAAGCTGCCCGAGCTCCTGCACAAGAACAACGTCTGCTTCATCGGGCCCTCGGAGCGGGCCATGTGGGCCCTCGGCGACAAGATCGCCTCCAGCATCGTCGCCCAGACGGCGGACGTGCCGACCCTGCCCTGGTCCGGCTCCGAGCTCAAGGCCCACTACAGCGGCAAGAAGATCAAGATCTCCTCGGAGCTCTTCAAGAAGGGCTGCGTCTCCTCGGTCGAGGAGGCCCTGGCCGCCGCCAACAAGATCGGCTTCCCCATCATGGTGAAGGCCAGCGAGGGCGGTGGCGGCAAGGGCATCCGCAAGGTCGAGAACGCCGAGGAGCTGCCCGCCCTCTTCCGACAGGTCCAGGCCGAGATCCCCGGCTCGCCCATCTTCATCATGAAGCTCGCCAAGTGCGCCCGCCACCTCGAGGTCCAGCTCCTCGCCGACAACTACGGCAACGCCATATCGCTCTTCGGCCGCGACTGCTCCATCCAGCGCAGACACCAGAAGATCATCGAGGAGGCCCCGGCCGTCATCGCCAAGTCCGAGGTCTTCGAGGAGATGGAGAAGGTTGGCCATTCCCCTTACCTCCTTACCTCCTTACCTCCTTACCTAATGTCGATGTGTAACGTCTGCTCGGTCCCGCTAACCACCTTCTAACCCCAGGCCGCCGTCAGACTGGCCAAGATGGTTGGCTACGTGAGCGCCGGCACCGTCGAGTACCTCTACGACACCTCGGGCCGCTACTTCTTCCTCGAGCTGAACCCCAGGCTGCAGGTCGAGCACCCCTGCACGGAGATGGTCTCGGACGTGAACCTGCCGGCGGCCCAGCTCCAGATCGCCATGGGCCTGGCCCTCCACCACATCAAGGACATCAGGCTGCTGTACGGCGAGAGCCCCTGGGGCGACAGCATCATCGACCTCGAGCAGCCCAAGCACAAGCCCCAGCCCTGGGGCCACGTCATCGCCGCTAGGATAACCAGCGAGAACCCCGACGAAGGTGAGTGCGCCCTAGGCGGCCGAAGCTCCGGCTCGATCCCTCTTGACCCCTTGTTCGGCTGCAGGTTTCAAGCCCAGCAGCGGCACGGTGCAGGAGCTCAACTTCCGCTCGTCGAAGAACGTCTGGGGCTACTTCTCGGTGGGCGCCTCCGGCGGCCTGCACGAGTTCGCCGACTCGCAGTTCGGCCACTGCTTCTCCTGGGGCGAGGACAGGAACCAAGCCCGCGAGAACCTCGTGATCGCCCTGAAGGAGCTGAGCATCCGGGGCGACTTCCGCACGACCGTCGAGTACCTCATCACCCTGCTCGAGACGGAGGCCTTCCTCACCAACAACATCGACACCGCCTGGCTGGACCTGCTCATCTCGGAGCGCGTGCGCAGCGACAAGCCCGACCTCCTGCTGGCCGTGACCTGCGGCGCCCTCCACATAGCCGAGCGCAACATCAACGCGGCCTTCGGCGGCTTCCAGGCGGCCCTCGAGCGCGGCCAGATCCAGGCCTGCAACGACCTCGACAACGTCCTCGACGTCGAGCTCATCAACGACGGCTACAAGTACAAGGTCCAGGCCACCAAGACCGGGCCCAACAGCTACCTCCTCGTCATGAACGGCTCGTACAAGGAGGTCGAGCTGCACCGGCTCTCGGACGGCGGCCTCCTGCTCTCCCTCGACGGCGCCAGCTTCACGACCTACATGCGCGAGGAGGTCGAGCGCTACCGCATCGTCATCGGCAACCAGACCTGCGTCTTCGACAAGGACAACGACCCCTCGCTGCTGCGCTGCCCCTCGGCCGGCAAGCTCCTGAGCTACCTCATCGAGGACGGGGGCCACGTCGAGGCCGGCCAGGCCTACGCCGAGATCGAGGTCATGAAGATGGTCATGAGCGTGACGGCCTCCGAGGCGGGCAGCCTCTTCTACGTGAAGCGGCCCGGCGCCGTCCTCGAGGCCGGCAGCCTCGTCGCCAGGCTCGAGCTCGACGACCCCTCGCTCGTGACCAAGGCCCAGGTCTACCTGGGCCAGTTCCAGGGCCCCAGCAGCCCGGCCGTGCCCGAGAAGCTGAACCACCTGCACGCCAAGTACCGGGCGGCCCTCGAGAACTGCCTGGCCGGCTACTGCCTGCCCGAGCCCTACCACCTGCCGCGGCTGCGCGAGCTCGTCGAGCGGTTCATGGGCTCGCTGCGCGACCCCTCGCTCCCGCTCCTCGAGCTCCAGGAGGTCATCGCGACGATCTCGGGCCGCGTGCCGCTCAGCGTCGAGAAGAAGATCCGCAAGCTCATGACCCTCTACGAGCGCAACATCACCTCGGTCCTCGCCCAGTTCCCCAGCCAGCAGATCGCCGCGGTGATCGACGGCCACGCCGCCACCCTCTCCAAGCGGGCCGAGCGCGACGTCTTCTTCCTGACGACCCAGGCCATCGTGCAGCTGGTGCAGCGCTACCGCAACGGCATCCGCGGCCGCATGAAGACGGCCGTGCACGAGCTCCTCCGCCAGTACTACACGGTCGAGGCGCACTTCCAGCAGGGCCACTACGACAAGTGCGTCTCGGCCCTGGTCGAGCGCTACAAGGAGGACATCGGCCAGGTCACCGCGACCATCTTCTCCCACAGCCAGGTCCTCAAGAAGAACGTCCTCGTGACCATGCTGGTGGACCACCTCTGGGCCAACGAGCCCGGCCTCACCGACGAGCTCGCCTCCACCCTGACCGAGCTCACCAGCCTCAACCGGCAGGAGCACAGCCGGGTGGCGCTGCGGGCCCGCCAGGTCCTCATAGCCGCCCACCAGCCGGCCTACGAGCTCCGCCACAACCAGATGGAGTCCATCTTCCTCTCGGCCGTCGACATGTACGGCCACGACTTCCACCCCGAGAACCTCCAGAAGCTCATCCTCTCGGAGACCTGCATCTTCGACATCCTCCACGACTTCTTCTACCACTCGAACCGGGCCGTCTGCAACGCGGCCCTCGAGGTCTACGTGCGCCGGGCCTACATCAGCTACGAGCTCACCTGCCTGCAGCACCTCGAGCTCTCGGGCGAGCTGCCCCTCGTGCACTTCCAGTTCATGCTGCCGAGCAACCACCCCAACCGGCAGAACCACTCGCTGGTGAACCACCGGACGGGCGCCATGGCCGCCTTCCGGGACCTCGCGCACTTCTCCCAGTACGCGGACGAGGTGCTCGACCTCCTGGAGGACCTCTCCTCCCCGAGCTCCCTCTCGGCCCGCGTCCTCGAGGCCGTGGAGGCGGCCGGGGCCGGCGGGGCCGGCCCGGGCGGCGCCGGCTGCAGCGAGTCGCGGCACAGCACCTCCATCAACGTGGAGCAGGCGCAGCCCGCGGGCCCCCAGCCCCCGGCCGAGAGCCAGCAGCCCGAGCCCGTGCACATCCTGAGCATCGCGGTGCGCGAGGAGGGCAGCCAGGACGACGCGACGATGGCCCGGCTCTTCGGCGAGTGGTGCGCCGCCGGCCGGGAGGAGCTGCTCGCCCGGGGCATCCGGCGCGTCACCTTCGCCGCCCTCAAGCGCCGGCAGTTCCCCAAGTTCTTCACCTTCCGGCAGCGCGACGGCTTCGTCGAGGACCGGATCTACCGGCACCTCGAGCCCGGCTGCGCCTTCCACATCGAGCTCAACCGCATGCGCACCTACGACCTCGAGGCCCTGCCCACCTCCAACCAGAAGATGCACCTCTACCTGGGCCAGGCCAAGGTGGCCAAGGGCCAGCACTGCACCGACTACCGCTTCTTCATCCGCTCCATCATCCGGCACTCGGACCTCATCACCAAGGAGGCGAGCTTCGACTACCTGCACAACGAGGGCGAGCGCGTCCTCCTCGAGGCCATGGACGAGCTCGAGGTGGCCTTCTCGCACCCCCTGGCCAAGCGCACCGACTGCAACCACATCTTCCTGAACTTCGTGCCGACGGTCATCATGGACCCGGCGCGCATCGAGGAGAGCGTCACGAGCATGGTGCTGCGCTACGGGCCGCGGCTCTGGAAGCTCCGGGTGCGCCAGGCCGAGATCAAGATGACGATCCGCCCGGCCCCGGCCAAGCCCACCTCCAACGTCCGGCTCTGCATCGCCAACGACAGCGGCTACAGCATCGACCTGCACCTCTACGCCGAGGCCACGGACCCCAAGACCGGGGTCATTCGCTTCGAGTCCTACGTCCCCAGCAGCAGCCTCAACGCCAACTGGCGCCCCGGCCCGATGCACGGCCTGCCCATCTCCACGCCCTACCTCACCAAGGACTACCTCCAGGCCAAGCGGTTCCAGGCGCAGAGCGCCGGCACCACCTACGTCTACGACCTGCCCGACATGTTCCGCCAGCAGACCGAGAAGGCCTGGGCCAAGTACATCGAGGAATTGCCCGCCGCGCATGGTACGCCCTCGCACTTTCCTTTCCTTTCCTTCTTCATTTCCTTCTGTTTGCTATTGACGATAATCCTACGAATCTTGACTATGATAGAAATTCAAGCTTGATACTTCGTAATGCTACGATTCACTGTAAATATGTATTGTTATTCAATGTAGTTTTATTGTTTTTGTCTTGGAATAAACGTGGAATCTAATCCGCAATGTTGATTTCAGAGCCGGTTACCGTGCCCAACCCGGTTTTGGATAGCGTCGAGCTCGTGCTGGACGGAGAGAACCTCGTCGAGCAGAAGCGCCTGCCCGGGGAAAACGACGTGGGCATGATAGCTTGGAGGCTCACTCTCTACACACCGGAATATCCCTCCGGCAGAGACCTCATCTTGATCGCCAACGACTTGACCTACCTCATCGGCTCCTTTGGTCCAAAAGAAGATCTGGTCTTCGTCAGGGCCTCGGAGCGGGCGCGCGAACTCGGCATTCCGCGAATTTACTTCTCGGCCAATTCCGGAGCTCGCATAGGACTAGCGGAGGAGGTGAGTTTGAAACGTTGGTCGATCGCTCGACGGGTCGAGAGTACATTTTGCCAATCGCTGCTTAGGTCAAGAGCCTCTTCCGGATAGCGTGGGAGGACGAGAGCGAGCCGGAGAAGGGATTCAAGTACATCTATCTGACTCCCGACGATTATGCTCGACTGGCTCCGCTGAATTCGGTTAAGACCAGCCTGATCGAGGACGAAGGCGAGTCGCGCTACAAAATCACCGACATCATCGGCCAAGACGACGGTCTCGGAGTCGAGAATCTCAAGTACGCCGGTATGATTGCCGGAGAAACCTCCAGGGCGTACGACGAGGTAGGTGTTGTTTGTCTCCGCTGAATAAATTCAACCACGGCCGAGATTACAAGTGTCGTCCGTACGCGCAGGTGGTGACGATATCGGTGGTGTCCTGTCGCGCCATCGGAATAGGCTCGTACCTCGTTCGGCTCGGCCAGCGCGTCATTCAAATCGAGAACTCGCACATCATCCTGACGGGCTACAAGGCGCTGAACAGCGTGCTGGGCCGCGAGGTCTACGCCAGCAACAACCAGCTGGGCGGCATTCAGATCATGCACAACAACGGCATATCGCACGCGACGGAGCCGCGCGACCTGGACGGCGTGGCCACGGTGCTCAAGTGGCTGAGCTACGTGCCCAAGGCCAAGGGCGCCCCGCTGCCCGTGCGGAGCATCGCCCTGGCCGATCCGATCGACCGGGAGATCGGCTACGTGCCCACCAAGGCCCCCTACGATCCCCGCTGGATGCTCGAGGGTCGCCTCCAGCCCAACGACAACTCCGTGTGGGAGAGCGGATTCTTCGATCGCGGCTCCTGGCAGGTTAGTTTTGCACCGCGGGTGCCTCCGCGGAGTTTTGCGCGGAGTTCTCCGACCGAACGCATTTGCCAATTGCAGGAAATCATGAGGCCCTGGGCCCAGACCGTGGTCACGGGCCGGGCCAGGCTCGGGGGCATACCCTGCGGCGTCATAGCCGTCGAGACGCGCACGGTCGAGCTGCATCTGCCCGCCGATCCGGCGAATCTCGACTCCGAGGCCAAGACCGTGTCGCAGGCCGGACAGGTCTGGTACCCGGACAGCGCCTACAAGACGGCCCAGGCCATCAAGGACTTCGGCAAGGAGGAGCTCCCTCTGTTCATATTCGCCAACTGGCGCGGCTTCTCCGGCGGCATGAAAGGTACGTACGAGAGATAGAAGGATAGAAGGAGTTACTTATCCGGCGAGTTCGTCCTATGCAGACATGTACGAGCAGATCATGAAGTTCGGAGCGTACATCGTGGACGGACTGCGCGAGTACACTCGGCCGGTGATGGTGTACATCCCGCCCTGCGGCGAGCTGCGCGGCGGAGCCTGGGCGGTCGTCGACCCCTGCATCAACCCCACCTGCATGGAGATGTTCGCGGAGAGCACGTGCCGGGGCGGCGTCCTCGAGCCCGAGGGCATCGTCGAGATCAAGTACCGGCAGAAGGACCTGCTCAAGACGATGCAGCGCTCGGACGGCCTGGTGCAGAGGCTGCGGGAGCAGCTCGCGGCCCTGGGGCCGATCTGCGGCCAGCCGAGCGAGGAGCGCGCCGGCCTCGAGGCCGAGCTGGAGGCGCGCGAGCTCCGGCTCGAGCCCATGTACCACCAGGTGGCGGTGCACTTCGCCGACCTCCACGACACGCCCGAGCGCATGCTCGAGAAGGCCTGCATCCAGGAGATCGTGCCCTGGCGCACGGCCCGGCGCTTCTTCTACTGGCGGCTGCGCCGGCGCCTGCTCGAGGACCGGCTGCGCAGGCAGATCCTCGAGACGCAGCCGGGCCTGGGCGAGCGACAGGTCGAGGCGATGCTGCGCCGGTGGTTCGTCGAGGACAAGGGCGCGACCGAGTCCTACCTCTGGGACAGCGACGAGGCCGCGGCCAGCTGGCTCGAGGGCCAGATCGACACCGAGGGCAGCGTCCTGCTGCGCAACATGTGCTGCGTGAGGAAGGACGCGGTCGTGAGCCGCATCAAGGAGGCGCTCGAGGCCTGCCCCGAGGTCAGGCTGGACGCCGTGCTCGAGATGGCGCACCGGCTGCTGCCCCAGGAGCGCGCCGACCTGCAGCGCTCGCTCGCGCAGCTCGAGGCGCCCGCCGCCCAGGAGCAGCGCACCGACTCCAGCTCCTCCTCCTCCTCGCCCTAGTCCCCCGTCCCGACGCTTTTTTTTTACCTCTCTCTCTCTCTCTCTCTCTCTCTCTTTCTCTCTCTACTGCTACATCGGCCTCCGCTGGACTGGAGACTACGCGAATGTGAAGCTCATTCCTACCTGTAAATACCAACTCTTCACTTATACCTTTACATTTAGGATCTTGTATGGAGGGTATGGAAATAGTATATTAATTACGAGTATGCTGCAATTGTTCCCTCAATATATTCACATATAAATACATTCTTCTTCTTCTTCTACTTCTACTTCTGTTTACATTTTGCGCGATATCGGTTTTTCACCACTTGATGCTAAAAAACTTGTTAAACGGCTTTGTCCAGTTGGAATCCAACTGGAACGCGCGTTGCCCAGCCATTGTTTAGCGTCACAAACATTGAGATGTGTGAGAAGAATATGATTTGCATCGATGAAAAGTGCCAGGCATTGCGTGAATCCTTACTGTTTAAGTAGAGTCCATAAGATCTGCTATCTGATGTACTGATTGAGGTTAATTCCAAAAACGACAATACACTCGATCAATCGCCAGATAAAAAAATAAGTTTACCTTATAAATGTTATATATGTATAAACGAATTTTCCCTCGTGGTACAATTAAAAAAGTATACTTTTACAATTATTAATAATTAAATTTTAGTTATTATTGCAACTATTTAAACAATCATTTCGATTACTTTAATTATAATTTGAATTATAATAATTATTATTTTTATCATTACTTTTACAACTACTGTTATTGTTATTCTTGTTGTTATTGTTATTGCTGTAAACGATTAATAAATGTAAACACGCCTACTTTCGTAATAATGTACACAAATTATGTCGATGTATTTGTAAACAAGAGATACATTCAACGTACATTGAAAACAAAAAGAGATAAATTTTGGGCATGTGAGTCGTTACAATATACGGAAAAATATTAGTTTGTATATTCCTTAATGAGTAGATTCCTAGATTATTATTTTAATTTTATTTGGAAAGTATGTTGAATAAAATTTATTCATATTTTCAAATTTGTTCTTTTATTAAAAACTTTAATGTCAACATATTATCTGATATACACATGATTAGATAAGATGTTTCTTCGAATAAATAATGAAATATTAATTTGGAACTACATATAGGCGAATGAAATTCGTATATAGATGAAGGAAACGGTTTCCTTTTTAATTTAAAATATCAATTCTATCAAGGAGACGTGAAAGTAGTGTATGTATAGCATCGATATCTCTAACGTTAAAAATGTTGAAACGAACTTTTGTCAAATACGAACGGAATTAATTAAAATTTTAAACATATGCTACTTATTTTGTTTCAAAAGGTCTACTAGAGCGTCTTTTCGAAACAGTTTATTTAAATGCAAATATATTTAATAAAAATAAAAAGCCGGTAAGGTAGAAACCTAACAAATTTCTTGAGATTCCTTCTGAAATGTAACCTTAATTAAGTAACCTTTACTTAACTTTTCACATGGGTTCATAAGTTCTTTCACATTATTTTCTTAATAATACATTATAATGTTAGATTAAAATATTTGATAAATTTATCTAAGAATAAATTGTGTAGTGTCTATTTATAAAACAGCATCTTACGCAAAAAGAAATTTTGAAAAATAATAAATTTTTTATAAAGTTATAAGGAATTCAATATTTCTAGAATAATAAAAGAATCGATTTTATAATTTGTTGAACGTAACATTTATTGAATCATTCACTTGTGCACGCAAGTATTATTGTCGCATAAGAGGACCGGAACATTTGGAATGCACTGAGGTTTTCGTGCAAAGTAAGTTATACCACCGATGACACGAGGCTCTTGAAATTCTGGCCAGTAAGTTAAATTGTTAAGATTATTATGTGGCATATGTACGTCGTGTTCATTGGAAACATTATTCGTAGGCTGCGCGAATGCTTTTTGGTACTCTGATTGTGTGCGCGAAGCGGCATGATTCGTCGATTGGTAATTGACTGAAAGTTCGTTTTCGGTTTTCTTATGAGAATCATTATGTGCAGCAGGCGAGGTTGTCTGACAATTTTGTCGAGTATCTCTGAAAGCACATTCCTGGGATGGAATCGATCGAACACTACATGATTTTGGTCCCACAGGTGGATTGCCGGGATTTCTTGAATTCGCCAATCCATTGGCCGACTTCTGTTTTTCTCGAATTTCAAGGGTCCGATGTAAACTAGAAGGGTCCATTTCGCTTTTATCCTGTGTGCCGTTTAATCTTACGAGCAGTTCTTTCTCTATCCTTTCATCGGTCGACGATACACACTGACTGGTATCCCGCTTATAATTACACTTTTTTATAATTCCATGAGCCGCCGCTGGATCTTGAAGTCCATTGTTTCTATTATGCGAATCAAGCGTTTCTTTATTTAAACGAATTTTTAACAAACTTGATGCTTCTAGTTTCTCTCCACGATTTTGAATTTTCGACAAATTGTCACTTGCATTGGTTCTCTGTATCTTAGTTTTTGGATGTACTTGAGCACTGCATTGATTATCGAGACATCTTTGACTATTAGAACTAGAACTTATCTCATTAGGGTTGTTGTGTTTATCAATTTTTATTATTTCGCCAGCACCTCTTTTGTCCGTTGGTTTAGCATCACCCACTAAGCGCAATTGTTTACTCTGTTCATCTAGTAGTCGGTCAAATTGTCGGCGTATCAATGTTTCAGGAATGCCCTGTTGAGACATTGATGTGACAAGCAGTTCTTGATCTTGTATCATTTCCTTAGTGAACTGCATGGGTTTTGTTCCTTGCTGTAAAAATTGTATTTTAATTAGTATAATAATTTGACGTAAAGAACAATAATGATGTACTCAATAAATAAAATAATAAACAGTAAAAGCAATTACTCCGGAATAATTGAACGCTCTATATATAAATTACTGACTATTCACATTGTTGTGGTAATTAAAGCATTAATAATTAATCCAATTCTCCTTAAAGTGTAACTTTAGATAATGTTTCATTTTTATAAAATTGAATCTTGTTAACGTGCATTGCAATAAATGTGAGAAAATTAAAATATTTCAAATATGGCAAACCGAAGTTCCGTGATTTGTTGCGTGAGTCTCAGGGTACAATCTATATTGATAGGTATCAGGATGGGAATTTTGGTGACTGGGGCATTCTCCAGCTCCCAAACATTCTGGACGTTGTTCAACCATAGTATTTTTAGTGCTCATCAAATTAACCGCGTTTCCATCGCCTCCGTCCAAGCATCTAAATGGTTCTGACTTGCGATTATTTTCTCTGGGTATAGATTTTGTGTTTGATTCAACTACAATTTCGTTGTTCAAATCAGATTCATTATTTGATCTTGAAAAGTGCATTTTCTTTATAATTTTAAACAAGAGATGTCACACAGGATGCCACTGGACTACTTCTGGAAGTTCGTGAAAATTAATTGGTAAGTTTTTAAAGATATGTATAAAAACGACAAGTTGAAATGATGATATATGATATATTAAATTATTAAATATTATAATATATTAAATTATCGATTATTATTAAAAAGAACTTTGATGATTTATTTGTAAATTTTATCTGTAATTAAATGTTTAATGAGTTTCCGCTTTTTGACTCTGTAAAAAATATAGATGTAGATAAGTATGATTTACCTTTTAACTGTGTAGCTCTAATTTTTTAGAGCTATCTAGTGAAAAAGACCAAACACAATGAAATTTGTATACAAGAGAACAATTTAGAGGTTGCAACTTATTGCAGCCTGTCATCGGGTCAATAAAATGAAAAACAAACGTTTTTAATTGTACAGAAAACAAAAGAAAGCATTATGTGATAACAAGGACAACTTTTTTTACGAGGCGAGATATTTATAATTATTATATTATATGATCACGTTTTATAATAAAATATTTAAAAATATATGATGCCCTAATAAAGTCAAAATTAGTGGGTAATTATAAGACTTTTTTGAACATAACAGTTAGTAAAAAGTATAAGGGATAATTTATTTGTAATTTCGGTTAAATTTAAGATTTTATCAAAGTAGTTATAAATCTGGGGTTGGTCAGACATGTACATTTTTCTCTAGTACTCCACTTATGTTTTGGTAAGTTGATCCTCATAGTACTAATCCCCACGTATTTTGATTTACGGCATTATGCCATGAAAGTCATAACGGAATAACTATACCCTTTCTCTTCGAGTTTTACTTTTCTCAAACTCAATAAGATTTATTTTTAAATAGATAGCATTTATCTATATAAGCTCTTGGATACTGTCTGATACGAATATATTTTTACAATAAATTACAAACAATTTGCAATGTTATGAGATTATTTAAAAATGCTTTCTTTGCAAAATCGTACTTGATGAAGTATTGTGAAAAAAGTCAACTTGATTTATTAAAAAATATGAAAATTGTAGGGTATAAGTGACCCAGTAGTCGATCACCTAAGGCCCTTTCTATACCTAAACTTATAAAACTATACTTAAAGTTAGTCTCGCTTTAACTTTCAATGCTGAATATCATTAACGCCATAACAATTAGGTTAATTTGAAAACACCCAATAAATATAGATTATTTTTCTTCGTTTCATACAAATATTTATATTAATACGAATAAAAGATTCTTTTTATAGAAATAGAACAATTGTTATTTGATATCAAAAGTTGAACCAAATAAATAAAATGTTTATTCTTGCACAAAAATCGCAGTAGTCAGAATATTTGTAAAAAAAATAATACGAAAACGCTAGTATAGCCGATTACTAGAGTTTAGTACTCGGCGATTCTAGGAGATATCAAGCCCAGCTGTCACCGACATTTACTAGGATCCAGTTTTTTAATTGAATTTTTAATTTTGAGCAAATATCTCTCTGGAACGTTGTTGTCCCAATCAAAGCTAATAATGCTCCAGAGAGATATTTCTCAAAATTGAAAATTAAATGTAAAAAGTGGTTCACATGATGCTAACAAAGAGGTTTATCTTCGTCACCTTAAGGCAAAACATCACTTTATATAAATATATATGGCTGATTGTCAAAAAAATAAAGCTTTTAGTGTCTTCCTGTTATCGAGTGTTATAATGCATCCTGTAAAACATGGTCCTTTAGTTTTGAAAGTCTTAATAATCTGTTAATCTGAATAAATCCAGTTTAATGGTCAATTTGTCATTTTCGTGGCATATCTTCTTTTTCATCAATTTCAGTAATGCCACTGTAAAAATCTGGCTTATACATATTATATAAGTAGTAAATATGCCAAATCTGTAATACAAATGCCACGAAAATGACATTGTCCAGCTAGACATTGTCATTTTCGTGTCATTTGTATTACAGATTTGGTTATTGCACTATGTAACGTGTAGCAAGACTTTTCGAGTGACATTACTAGTAATTAATGAAATAGAAGATAATCCTTCTGTTTTGATAGTCTAAATATTTTGTTAACATCGTTAAATGCGTAAATTACACATGCCCCGAAAATGACAATGTAAATGCCATGGAAATGACAAATCGTCCATTAAACTGGATTCATTCAGTTCAATTGAATATTTAGACTTTCAAAACTAAAGGAACATCTTTTACATGAAGCATTATAACACTCAAAATTTCTTTTAGCTCTGTCATATGTTACACTAAAAACTCCATTTTTTGACAATCACCCATATATCGTTTACGCTTTTTATTAGTTTGACGATTCAAGTTATAAAAGATTAAGTGTAAGTAAATTTGACCTGACCTGGCTTTCAACCTGCAGGTTTACCTGCAACATCATGATTACCGACCAGACCGGGCTGACCACTGAAATTCGCCAAAAATTATCGAAAAACTATAGTATACAAAATCTAGTCATATAACAATAAAAAAATATTAACCTAGCAATATTTTTTCTACGGGTGTATCACTTTTTAAAGAAAATCGTTAAAGTGATTGACTACTTGTGGATGACCGACTATTGCGACTACCTTTCTAGTTGGAGGTTCTTCATTAATTGTAATAAAGCGTATTAATCTGCAGTTTTTTCTATAAAATCTACATAATATTATTTTATTTTTTTACAATGTTATAGACAACGGTAGTAGTAAGCATTTCTTTAACAAAAACAACTTTAAAGTTACTGTAAGATATATCAATGAAGAGGATATTACACAAGAAATTATGGATATGTCCATATTTTTTACATATCAAACATATAAAATGACAGAGTATAGAAATTTCAACATACTTTAAAATTGTTTATAAGTAAAATTTGAAATAATTTAAAATTCGTCATAGTTAAAATATATAGTAATATGTTATATCGGTCCAGTAATGTTCTTTTAAACAATAGATGGCAAATTCGTGATCAGCTCGACGCAGTACTGCATATTAAAAAAATCATTCATTTTCGTCGTTCTAGAGTCGAGACAATGAAAGATGAAGTGATTTGAAGCCTGAAAATCACTTTTCTCGCGCGCCGCCGAGGCTACGCGCGCGTACCTCTACTTCATACATTGTTTAAACAACAATACAAAACTTCATGTAATCTAATTTTTTGTTTACATATATACTAACTATCTAGGTATATGACGCAATTTCTTTCAACCCTTAATATTGCAAATGGAAGCCACAATAATTTTTCAATAAGAATAAATTATTTTCCGTCCACAGCTATTTAACTAAAAAAAATTCATTTGACAATTACCACAAAAATACTGCATTTTCCAATATCTAAACGCAAATTGAATTATATTTTTATTATGCAAAAGTTATTGAATTTGTTTATACCGACATTTTTAGGACGCCATTTTTAAAGACATTAAATTTAAAAATTAATAATTTTCGTGTTGTATATGATAGTAGAACTCTTTAAAAAGAGAATGAGACCTCAAGCGTCACTTTTCACCGCCGAGATTCTGTAGAAATTAAGTTATAGGGAAGCGTCTTTTTAGCTGCAAAATGGATTTTCTCAATAACAATAAAATATGTTTGGTTAAAAGTTGGTATACATTATTATCATATTGAAAGCTATCTAAGTTCAGATCCTAAGCTTCTAATCTGCCCTAGAAATTAATAATTGAAAAAAGGCGTTTTTCGACTGTTTTTGATTTTTTGTTAATTAACAAATTCACTATTTTTAACTTTTCAGCGGTCATTTTGTAGGTATTCTGAATACCTATCACTGTAATTTATTACGTTTTATATTTGAGCCCTGTTAGGTGTTAAAGCCCGGTTTTTCCGAGCTTCTTTGATTTTTTACGGACTCAAGTAAACAAGCCAGTGGTTTAAAACATATACATTATTTTTAGATGCATGTTTTGCATAAAAAAGTCATGTCAAAATCCGGGTATCAATTAATGCAAATTTTTCTATTTTCTCTGCTCTATTTGACTGGCCTAAAGACGAGACTTTCAAATGTCTCGTCTTGTCTCGTCTTGGTGGCAGTCCTACGTATTATCCAAAGCCATAAAACCTTTAAAGTAAAAACAAAATTAGTATTACTAAAATATTACTAGTCCGAACGTGAAATTATTATAGTACTGAAATTGCGCTATTGTATTATATACAGTTGGTTATTTACAATTCGTTCCATACTCAATAATTTAGTTTTTATTTATTCTTCTGAAATGTATTTACTTTATTCTTGTTATTCTATTGTTATACATTTGTGAAAAAGTGTTTAGCCCATTTAATTAAAAAACAATAAATAATAAAAACATAAATTTTTGTAAAAAAGTTATTTGGATCTCCGAAAAGAAGGTATAAAAAAACTTTAATGAAAAAGTGTTTCGCTTAATTTTTAATACATGTAAAAAGAAGTCGAATGGCAATCGAATGGTACAGTATGCAAGGAAATGAAGTCGAAGATTATTCCCGAGGGTGAATTTACTGTCCGAGCGAAATAAGCGCAAATGCGGAAATAAATTCTGTGACTTCCCGGAATAACCACTTAAGTCCATTTTTTTGAAAATCGAGTTTAATGTTGATTTTATATATTTAAATGCACCCTTTTCATATAAAAATATAAAAAATGTCAGAAATATCACCCTATGGTCGAAACCAGTATAGTGCATAACCATTTAAGTCCATTTTATTGAAAGTTGTTCCCGAAATAACCACTTAAATCCACTTTATTGAAAGTTGTCCCCGGAATAACCACTTAAGTCCACTTTATTGAAAGTTGTTCCCGGAATAACCAGTTAAGTCCATGTTATTGAAAGTTGTTCCCGGAATAACCACTTAAGTCCATGTTTGATTACTCTAAACGTTTATTAAGGTAGTTATAAAACTTAATTGAGTGTAAATTGTACATAATACAAAATTTAGGTTGTGGTTTATAAAAAACATATATTTAAGGGACAATAATTACATTTTAATTACTAGTTTTATTACGTGGTAAGTTTTATTAATTAGTTATAACAAAATAATGAATTATTACAAAATATAACGCTTTTACACACTTTTTTGGTATTACATCATGTACAAGTTTTTATTTAATATAAAACGTATAAGGTATTTGGAAATTAATTTATAATAATCCTGAACAAAAATATTTTAAAAATATAATACTGAAAGTAATTAAATAACCTTAATAGTAAAATAATTGATACAATTGAATAATAAACAAAAGAATTGGAGGAAATTATTCTCTTAGTAGCTCTTGGTGATTGTGTTCTAATATCTTGTGATTTTTAATTTATTTTTGGATCTTCTAGAGTATTTTGGCTATTTTAAGATAATTGCAATTCAAGCGCAACGTTCCTTTTCAAAACTTTAGATACACTTTATAGATACACTTTATAAGTTAAGTTTGAATGCTAATTCACGTTATTCGGACATATACAGAGTGTAGAAAGAGTATACGGCTAAAAAGTACAGTTCCCGGTATAACAACTTAAGTCCAAGTTCCCCGAATAAGAACTTAACATACGGTATTTACTGGTTCGTACAAATGTAACCATGTAATTCCATTAGTTATCAATATGATTAGACAGGTATATTATGACCCATTAAACATGCATAGTGCGCGTATTGCACTGTACCTCTTTAACTACGATATTACAGATCAGTGCAAATATTAAAACCTGTTTTTCTCAAAAACACAAAAAGTGGACTTAAGTGGTTATTCCGGGAAGCCACAGAAATAAATTTGCGAAGATAAAGTAAATTAGCGGGAATAAAGTAAATTTGCGGGAAATAATGTATAAGAGGAAATAATATGTTATTTTCGGCTTGCTTTTTAGGTCAACGAAGCTTTACAGTTAAGTCGGGAATAAACATCTTTAATTTTTTTTTATAATTATCATACTATAGTAATGTTTAAATACTCATTTTGATCATTATATATTTATGTACAAAGTTATAAAAAAAGAAATATGAAATAAATAATGTGTGCAGTTCTTGCGTATTTATAGCATGAATATAATTAGATTCTTGCTCAGTTCGTAAAGTATTTCTTTATAATATACATTAATACTTATATTTTCATGTATGTAAAGAGATCACTTTTGTCAGCGTGATATGAGCGGAAAAAGAAATCGTACGATACATAAAATTGTAGCTTTTTTCACGTACTTTAAGATGCATGTACCAGTTTTTGCTGTAAACTTTTGTTGACGTCCATCGGTTACTGAAATGACTTCTTCAAAATTCTTAAGCCTGCTATTCCCAAAGTATCGACAACTAGGCATACGTTACGGCACCATTTAGTTAAATAACACACATGGGAAGTCTCTGCGAGGTTAGGCTTGACTTTCTACAGCACTTACTATACGATTTTACCATAAGAACTGATAGGTGGCCACTTTACCACCACTGTTGGTAAAGTGGCCAATTGTTAACTACTTAGAACTTCTTTAATTAAAATTCAGAGAGTAGATTATTGTACAAAAAAGCTCACGAGTTAAAGGTTCAAATAATATATCGCCCAAGATCCGATATATATCTATTGAGAATGGAAAGTTCTTTGAGGTGGCCACATTAGCTGCAACCCCCCTTATATTCCATTTTTAGTATAACTAAATTTAAAAACTGTTGTTTTCAACAGGGTTAAGGTAGGTGTGTGGCGGGATATATACCCTTTACTCCTTAAAGTTTTTTCCCGCCTGCTTGCAGTCACCAGCTCCTCTTTCCCGTACAGAAAAAGCGCGAGTTTTAAAAAGATATTAGTCGCTTTTAACATCGTTAGGGTTAACAAGTCCTTTCTTGAACTTTGCAATATTTGGATTAAGTTCCTACAACTGGGACAAACTTTATTCAATACTCGTGAATAATTATTCATAGTAAAGGAAGTTTGGAAGAAGAGGTATGGCATTATTGTAAAATGATGTTAATAAAGTTTAATCATAAGTTATAGAACGCGTCGGCGTCATTACACGTTTATCGTGAAAAATGATTAAAAAGGAAGGAATTCGAAGGCGCCGCAAGTTTAGCGAAAGGATGCTCGTATCATCCATAGGTGAAAATGTGTAGAAAGTTGCGGCTTGTTTACGTCGGTGTGGGGGGCGAGCGCGCACGGGGTGGGGGGTTGATCGATCGGCGGGTCCGGGGATGGGGGGTCGGGGGGTCGGGGGGTCGGGGGGTCGGGAGCGAGAGTCGGCAGTGGGAAGCAGTCGAGTGGTCAGTGCGCTTGGAGCCGCGCGGGAGTGCAGTGTGCAGCAGGAGGAGGTTGCGCGCAGCATGTCCGGCAGGGAGGCCTACCCCGGCGGCGGGACGCGCTCGCCGCGCAGCGGGCGCCGGCTCGGCGAGCTGCCCACGGTCGACCGCAGCCCCTCGCGCGGCTACGGCTCGGGGTACGCGAGCGGGCGCGGCAGCCCCCTGGGCTCGCGCAAGCTCCGGGCCACGCGCAGCGGCAACAGCTCCCCCGAGCACGGCCTGGCCGGCTACGGGCCCGTCTCGGGCCTCGGCGGCTACGGGCCCCTGCCTCCGCAGCAGCAGCAGCAGCAGCAGCAGTCGCTCATCGCGGGCATGGCCGGCATGGCCGGCATGGGCGGCATGGGCGGCATGGGCGGCATGGGCGGCATGGGGGGCATGGCCGGCATGGGGGGCATGGGGGGCATGGGCCTGGCGGGCCTGGCCAGCCAGGGCGGCAGCCCCTACTACGGGCTGGGGGGCGCGCGCGACGAGGACCTGGGGAGCCCGGTGCTGCTGCTGGAGGAGCGCGGGCGCAGCATGTCGCAGGGCGCGGGCCAGCACCGCTCGCGCAGCGCCTCCAGGCCCGGCGTCTCGGGGCCGCGGTACGCCAGCCTGGACCGGGCCTCGGTGGGCCTGCTCGACCACGAGCGCGAGTTCGTGCCCATCCGCGAGCCGCTCTCGCGCTCGGCCGCGGCCGCCGCCGGACGCTACCTCGAGGACGAGCTCTACATGCGCCAGAGCCTCTCGCAGCGCCAGAGCCCGAACCCGCACCTGCTGCGCGACGGCACCGGCTACATCGGCGAGCTGCAGCACCAGAACAACGACCTGCAGCGCGAGCTGGGCAACCTCAAGAAGGAGCTCGAGCTCACCAACCAGAAGCTCGGCAGCTCCATGCACAGCATCAAGACCTTCTGGAGCCCCGAGCTCAAGAAGGAGCGGGCCCTGCGCAAGGAGGAGAGCACCAAGTACAGCCTCATCAACGAGCAGCTCAAGCTCCTCAACTCGGAGAACCAGGTAAGCACGTGCCTCCCTTTCGACCTTTTGCGAGCTTGCCTGCCCGCTCCGCTGCCATTGCCGAGCCCCCAGCGCATGCCGTCTGCGCCGCCCTCGAGCTTATATTTAGGCCGATCGATATACGTACGTCCTCCTCGACTCGAGACACCCCCCCCCCCACCTCCTTTCCTCTAGCCCCCCATGCACGTGCACTCGCTTCGGACACCCGAGCTTTCAACGAATCTACAAATTACACACTCACGCATACGTCCCTGCAGGACCTCCAACCCGATCTCTATCTGCTCCTCTCTCTCTCTCTCTCTCTCTCTCTCTCTCTCTCTCTGCTTTTTGTATGACGCTTTTCTAACGGCGCTGCATTTCCTCGTTGAGCGCGGAAAACAAGCTAAGCTGGCAAGAGGGGGGAGCGAGCATCCAAGCCAGAGTAAGAAAGTATAAGGGTGCGAGAACGTGCGGGAGCCAAAAGAGACCGAGGGAGAACGAGAAAACTAAAAGGAAAAAGGTGGGAGGAGAGGTGGCAAGCTTTATCGAGCGGTGCAAACTCTTCCTCTATCCCCCTGCCGTTCATAGTGCCTAGTACGTTCTTCTCTATTCGGGATACTATGGAAAAAGCCTCACGGGAATTTCACCCTTTCACGTGCCTCGCTCATTTCACATTTTTCACTCTATACAAGGCTCATTCAATTTTTATTATCAGCGGCTGCAATCAGTCTCGACTACTTCTAATCGATTATCAATGCATTATTCACTCCACAGCAACTTTCAAGTTCCAATCTTGCTCTGCTATTTCATATTCTGACCACTAAATTTTACATTCTTAATAGTTTCTTTATAACCTTCATTTTAGCTCTTCTTAGGAAAAATGCGCAAGCAAAGAAGCAGTATGCCTACTGGATTGCAGGATTTACCCTGCAGAAGATTAAAATACTTACGATTCTAGCACACTGAATATTGCAAATCGATAGTTCGACTATTCCTTCCGTCGATGATATCGACCTTATGCACGTATAGCTATGTCTAAACAACGGCAAGGCAAAAGAAAGAGAAGCAGAGATTTTACTTATTTAGAGCACTGAGATAAATCAACACAACATTCATCACTACAAACAAGAATCAACGCATTACTGACACAAGAATACACAACTGAAAGCACTATAAAATTAGATATGACCTAGAATATTGCTGGAACAGATACCTGCTTTTGGAAATTCTCAATTCTTAATAAATCCTTTGTAAAGCCATGTTTCTTGCATATAATACACAAAGGACACAGTCATTACTCAAAGTTCTATTTTAATAAGATAGAATATTTATTACTCACTTTGCTACCATTCAATTGTCGAGAAATACATCATTCTTTCTTGTCAATTGTCTGGATATGAATTATTATCAGTACACTTACATATGCACTCAGTTAAGCCACAATAGCATCAAACTTCTAACCGAGAAGGCTTTAAAACATATAAAAATACCTCACAGTACTACTACATCAATACTAGTAACTCTGTCATTAGTTCTTTAGTAGACTAGCAAAATTAATCCTGCACGCCGAAAAGATAACGTTAGGTTTACAACACTCGGACATGTGGGAGCTAGATTTTAGGTATGTTTCGTACTACTAGAACCACAATGAAACAGGCACCTGTAACTGAACAAAGCTAGGTTCAAAGCTGACTGCCAAAAACTGAATGCCGTCCAAGAAACGAACGAATAAATTCTACGACACGAAGCTTGCGTCTTCAACCATCCTAATTAATCTTTGCTTTATTCAAACTTCTGTGCAAATATTACATTATTGACACAGTTAATAAAAACGTCAGTTTGCCCTTTACAATTTTTTTATCTTAGTTTTAACAAAGTAGTTCTCATTACTTTTACAGAATAAGAGTACTTTTAAAACGCATGAAATGTCGGATAATGAATTGTCTCAAACGGATTAAACTGTATGAGTTGTTATTTATACGCAAATCTTATTCTTGTAATAAAGTAATATTATATATTCGTGTTAATCTTACAAGAAGAGAAAATCACGTCTCCGTATCATAAATATCAGTGAAATGATAAAAGGTATTTTGGTAACAAGAAATGAATAGAGGCATCAATACGTACTATAATGGAGCCTACTTATAGAGATAGCAGCTACTTTGTAGTGCTATTTGAATGCCAGAGGCGTTGTCAGCCTCAAACACAATTCGGCCGTAAAAGTCCATTTTTAAGCTAATTGTGTTCAACAGTGCATCGATCATAAGCACCCAAACCATCGTTTTCTGCTTTACCGACAGCGTGACGCGCCCAGCCGACCCACAGATAAGCGGTCACCCAACCGAGCCAAATGTTTCTTAATTCTTCTTGGCGTTTTGCCTAACTATTTTTCATTCATTTCAAACTGTGTTTTCCTCACTAATTTTCAATCAAATACAACTTTGCCACGAATATAAAGCGTGCTGATTACAAAAAAGTTGATAATCAAAGATTAAAGCTTATAATGTTTAATATTATTTTAAAGTTGTATATAATATATTCTGTTAAAGAGATATTCTTATGTTCCGGCCGAATAATTCGACAATCATTGAGGATTTTTTGTTTAATAAATACAAAATACAAGTATGTAGATATTTTTATATCATGCTTATGTGCCTAAAAGCTATAAAAAAAATTTATTTCATCATTCAATTATTTTTAGTATCAAAAAAATGTGCCGCAATTCAAGGCCTTGATAAAAACGAACCTAAACTGCGGGTCAGATTTTCGCTCGTAAACTTATCTACCTAATAAAAAAATTCAAAATGATATTTCATTTGTATGAATATTTCTATGGTCGGTACCTCAATCAACTTTTTATGTTTGAATTAAACGAAATGGCAGCTGTGTAAGATTTTGAGCTGTTTAAAGCTGTTTTTTAAGAATTAAATTTTGAAAAAAGATGATATATTGATTCAAAAAATGGTTTGTAGAATACTCTAAAAAATTTCCAGATGGATTGGTTCAATAGTTTATTTTACAATCCAGAAATTAAAAAAAGGAATTTCGAGAAAAACCCGTTTAAAGATTTCGTGTAACAATGTGAAGCATTGACTTCATAGGTCTATAAATCCAGAAAATAGAAATTCTTTGAATATTGTTACCGAAAACTTTAATGGCGAATTTTAACAACCAAACATCTAACAAAATTAACGTTTTTCTGAGAATTTCGCTACTTAATTTTTACGTATTATATTCTAACAAATAATTTCTATTAAAAAAGGCAATAAAATAAAATAGAAATTTTTAAAACTGATACACAATAGCTTTTCCCGCCGTAATAAAACTCACTATAAATCAAAATGAAAATCCGTAATTCGTTGTGATGACATTGTTTATATTAAGTATTCATTTTACAAACTTCTTTTAATTAAAGAGCTTTTTTTATTGAATTAATAGAAAAGACGAAAGCTATGAAATTATTAATATTCTGGTGATATAGAATATAATGTTTTTGAATTATTTTTAGGTAGTTAAAATCTTCCAATCGAGTAAAATAGAATCCAATCTATTATGCACATACATATTCTAAGTTTATACTACCTATATGTTACGAATCGAAACAGAATACCCTTTTAAAGTTATATTCTAGATGGCAGAAAAGTCGAGAATATTCTAATTAAATTAAATATGCCTATTAAATTTTGACGAAGAATCGAAAATTTATTTATAGATAATAAAGATAAATAAATTCCTATTTTTAATTGCACTTTTTACCTAAGATAAAAACATATTCTAACATCTTGTCTACTTTCATTAATAGTTAATAAAGAAAAGATAAGAATTTTACAAGAGTATTAATTTGTATTGGTATATAAACTAAAAAAATAAAAGGTGAATGCGTATTTTAGTACTGAAAGGAACAATCTGCGATAGATACGTTTGTGACCTACATATACTATTATTGTTTAACGTTTGAAATTACATTTGATTTAAAAATGCTGACCTCCTTAATTGCGGTAAATATCTTAAGACTGCCAATGAGAGTTCGTGCTAGGTAAACAACAAGCATAAGTAAATGCATACTGAGTATAGCAAGGTGCTCATTTTATGCAAATTTTAATTACTTTTCTTCCAATATTACCACATCGTAAAAATCCATTATTTTTTTAATTAAGTGTCATCTCATATTCCAATTAACAGTCACATATGAATAAGAAAATGGTGGATGATTACTACAAGCGACTTACGGTTATAGGTTTAAATCCCTAACGACGCAACCTTTCTAGCTGATATAGTTGTTCAGATCACAAAAAGCACATATTAAAAGATGGACCATCTAAATCCAAGACAACGTGGTGATAAGTGTCCTCAAATATGAAAATGCCGTTCTGTTCGAGATTGCAGTAGAAAATTCCCTAAACTATAAAAACTTTGCGAGCACTTTTCATCACTTCCACTTGAGTTGAGGAGGTCAAACTTTAAAAAAAGTCTTTTTGTAATTATCTAAACTTTAAATGGGCATTGTTCAATTTCGTATTTAAATTTATGCAAATGACATTTAGCAGTAATAGAATAAAGATAATCAATCTTTGTCCGGAATTTATAGTGTTGAATTCACAAACCTTTGCACACAGACCCTTTACACGTTGTCTTTGTCAAAACCTTCACATTCACAAAGTTTCATGTGGACAAGCTCACGTGGAATGCTACATACACATCCAACGGTATACATACATTGTACATGCTTTTAGGAAAGAATTTCAGTCACTTGACGTGTTGCCATGATGTTTTGCTGTTACAGAAGCAGAGCATGATGGTTCGACAACTTGAAGAGGAATTGAGATTGCGTATGCGAGGTCCAAGCGTCGAAATGCAGCAACAGATGGAAGTCTTGTACAACGAGAACGAGCACTTGACTCGCGAAATCGCAATACTTCGAGACACGATAAAGGTTTCACTCTTTCATTCACCTTTTCAATCATTCGTTCATTCGTCCATTCATACAATCATTCATTCATGTATTCACTCATTCATTCGATCATTCATTTATTTATATATATGTGTGTGTGTGTGTGTGTGTTTATTAGCTCATATGTTGATTCCTCGACTTGGCAAGAGAAGTCCCGTTTCTACGATGTTAAGTTGTATTGATTACTCACAATCAACGCAGGATGAGACTAAATAAAAAAAATCCGAATGAAATAAAAGATTTCTTTTCTAGACAGTCAATGTACGAGTTTCCGCATATCACTTATGTTTGCCTATGCATATTTACATGTTTATAAGCTTTATATATCTTTCGGAATGAAGCCATAGACATAATAATCACATGCTGGAACTTGATATCTTTTACTGATATTATGTTATGTATATATCGTTTAGCAGTTTATTATAAAATACTCCATATTATTAGCATAATGTTCTATTTAATAATTATGATATTCAATTACTACTTTTTCATTTAAAGCAGCTAAGAAATCTTTTATTCGCATCAAATATTAAAAACGTTAAAAATTAAAAATACATTAAAAATCATCAACATATATGTATCATATTTTTTAACCTGCTTACAAATTTGAACATATTTTAATCCTTGTACGGTAACTTTGCATTGCAATACCTGGCTTTGCGAATTCAGGAGAACTGCAAGAGATTAACTCTCAGCGTGCTATCCTATATCGTTGGCTAGCTGAAAAATTTGGTGTGCCTTGCAGTATTTGCTCCTCTTCTTTCGGAGTTGTTGCAATGCCAGTAAAGTGTCTGTGAATGCTATAATTGTACATTTGCATATAACAAGAATCGCTTTAATTTTTTAACTAATACATTTTGCATTGTACGCAGGTACAATTTATTTATCACCACGATTTGTGACTCACAAAATTATAATTAATTATTCCCGTCATAGCAACAAATTCAAGTAAGAACTTTTTTTGGGAACTATTTTTATAGGACTCGTTTACGCGTGTGATAGAGCAATAGTGGATATTAGTGATACAATCATTTTAATGCTCGAAACTAACCGCATTTAATTTCTATAATAGAAAATTGAGCTTCTGACTAGTCATTCACAGTAATCCTATATCTACTTAATCCACTTTTTCTTTTATCCTAGTGAGACACATAAATGTAAATGGTCGTTCTTATCTTTAGTAGTCTATGTTAGAAACTTCTTACTGAGAAAAAACAAGTTACTAATGCTTACAATATTTGATAGCAAAATAAATTTAATTGCAGATACTATATATTTTACTATTATGGACTATAATATTGTAATGCTGAGTTTCGATATCAGATTATTTTACTTTATTATACTAAAATATTTAGTTTAAATTATTATGTAATGTATTAAGTTGTAACAAAGAAGTATTATTCAATAAATATTACTATATTTATGTTATAGTATATAACAACTAAACAAAATCAAATGTGTCTTTGAACATTTGTAATTTCTTACTAATATTTTGCACAATTATCCTTATTTCACTTTATTAAATTAATAAATTATACATTACTCAATTAACTTATAATAAATAGTGAACGTAGTTTTTAATATTTATGTACGTACAAAACTTCATTAGATTTTAGTACTTTTATAGTAACGATTACTATACATTTTTTTCGGTGTTGTTGATAAGTTGCGGTTGATATACAAGAACAGATAATAGTAAAAAATTATCTATACCTAAAAAGAATTTAATAAATAAAGTGTCGCGTGAAAGAAATTTTATATACATAGCAACATGGAATATTCAATTATGCGAGCAGCAAACATGTGGTCAAGTATTATTATGTACTAGAATTATACTTGTAGTTTATAGATGAAACAAATTAACTACATTACGAATTTATCTGAATTAATCGTTTGATTCAATTTTAGAATATCATAATGAAGAACTTACTGTGAATCCCGCAAAATTATACCGAAGAGACATTATAACCATTTATAATAGATAAGGTATTAATAGAGATAGAAAAGGTTTGACATCATTTTTCGCTTTTAGGATTTCAAGAAGATATATTTTGTATAACTTATTATAATTATCTACATAAAGACTTGTCTTTATTATATGCAATATAGGATAATGCGTGTATTTAGGTACAATTTAAGTTATATTCGCTCATTTCATGGGGGTTCTTTCCTATCTTCTGTTATCTTTCTTATATTGCTTCTAATCACGTGGAAATGGCTAATCAAGTAACTCTTAGTTGTGCTATAAGTTGTGCTTACATTCGCGCCAAGTTTTTATTTTGCAAAAATCGCTGATGACAGTTGCAAAATTGTTGAGTGTAATACATGGACATACTTATGTATTATCATCTTCCGCTGCAGCGAGAAAGATCGATGTTTACAAGCTCTTTATATTTAATAAAATAAATTTATGAATGTTTAGAATAACTTGAAAAGAATTCATTAGGATACAAAGCTAAGGGCTAGCTCAAAGGGCTTGTATATATTGTAACAGAATAAAACAAAATTATTCGCAAGCTTTGGCATTGTTTTCTTTTTTAAACATTAAAATAAACTATAATTACTGTGCAGCTTATTATTCGCGTTGGTGCTTTCGATTTTCCTTTTATTTTTTTGTTAAAATGCAATGATAATAACTTCATTAAGTTACATATAAAGAACTGTCCACGGGTTTATAAATTGAAATTCCTAAAGATGCAACCTTTCTACCCTATACAGTTGCTTTGACCTCTAAACTGAAGGGAAAGTGGTGAAAAGTGCCCTCAATTATACCATTTATCAGTATTTTCTGCTGAAATCTCTCATGATCAATATGACATTTTTATATTTAGGATAATTTGACTACTTTTTCTTCAGTGTAGAGGATCAATTTGTTTAAGTTCTTTTGTATTGTGTTATAATATGTATGTTTAAGAAAGGTTGAATCTTTAGGGATTTAAATCTATAGCCTAAAAATATTGTCCTTTGAATGTTCTATGGGCCTCTCCGAAGAACTTCAAAATCATAATGTTTATAATTAAATATTGAAACGACGAGCTGCTGTTATTTCTTATGAATACAAGAATTTATTTAATAAATATTTAAGTATTAACCCGAAGTCACTAAACCAGTGCAAATTAACATCAAAATATTTCGAGGTTGACGTGTTTCATTTCATATACCTCAAATGAAATAAATTTCGTTAAAAAATGCTTTTTTATAAAAAATACTATATTTACTAGTGCGGTGTTTACATGCACGGATTTGTAGTGTGGTTACAACGGGTTAATACATATAGAAGTATTTATAATAACAATTTTTCAATGCATAATACCAGCTCGTCTCCTTAATTTATCAAACTACTTTATTGTTCAATTCAATGATAAGCATAGTCTGTATAAAAATACAGTAATGCCTAAGGCACTGTTAAGCTTAGTGGTGCTTAGTTCACAGTGATCAAGGAATTCCTATGCATTTACAGTGTGTAAAGTTTTTTAGTGCCTAAGTTTACAGTGTTAGGAGCTTTACTGTACATTTATTATCGGAGAGTGTGCTATATCATAACTATTTCTACTTATTAAACGTAAGAAATAGATAATCAAAGTCAAGATGATTAAAGATTTAAATAAACTTTAACCGACTGAGCGATTAAGGCTCTCAAAGATAAAAAATACTTCAATATAAATTAATGCTTTCTATATTTTTTGTGCAGGAGCTGGAGCTGCGGATAGAAACACAAAAGCAGACTTTGCAAGCAAGAGATGAAAGTATTAAAAAGCTCCTTGAAATGCTTCAAAATAAAGGCATGGGTAAGTTCTGATGTTTAACTTTTTTCGATTGATACAAAAGTAGTAATTTATCCAACATTCGTTGTTTAATGTCGAAGGCCCTTGTTCCTACAAAGATATAATCTATTTAAATAATGACCTTTCTACTTCTGAGCACAACTGTGCGTGGTTTTACGCTAGAATAATAATTCAAATAAAAAAAGGTAGACCAATAAAGTTTAATTTTAATCTTTGTTTTGTACACAAATATTAATTTGTTCCAAAGTTATAAACAATCAAAGAACAGTGTTGGTAAAGTTGCCACCTATCAGTTCTTATGGTAAAGTCTTATACAGTAAATGCTTCAAAAAGTCAAGACTAGCCTAGCAGAGACTTCTCTTGTGTGTCATTTAACTAAATGGTGCTGTAACGTAAGCCTAGGTGTCAATATTTTGGGATTAGTAGGCCTAAAAATTTTGAAGAAGTAATTGCCGTTTTTAACGACGACGATTGCCTTTTGTCTTGTATTGCATTCGTATGGCCATTTACTAACCGATACACGTCAACGAAAGTTGCCATTTTCGCATCGAAAATACACTTTACGTGAAAAAGCTACAATTTTAATTACTGTATGCTTTTTTCGCTCGCATCACGGTGATAAAAGTGATCTCTTTACATGCATGCACTGCTAAGAAATCAGAGTTTTGATGATTTCGCGCGTAACATGACACTATCTTATAATTACGTCTCTCAGCATCTATTGATACAATACATATACTGCAGGAGGTACGGAGCCCTAGACGAGAATAACGCATACAGCAAGATCTCATATAGGTGGCCGCATTACCTGCACCCTACCCCCCCTTATTTAATGAAGTTCAATTTTTCGAGTTCATTTAATATTTATATATTTATTTATTTAACTATTGGGGAAATATTTATATATGCAGTATAATATTTTTATGTTAAGAATGTTATTATAAAATTTAAAGCATAGGAAATACTTTTTAGTGATAAAATGTACTTATACATTTTTTTAATTTAACGTAGCAGCAGAATAAACAACCAAAGCAACTTTTAAAGCTAAATTATTTATTAACGTAGAAATTTTAAAAAGCTGGATCATTGAAGATAAACTAATATATAGCAGCAAATAAAATACCGCTGCCAATTCATTGGCACTTAGCTTCCTTCCAATATGAAATTCTTTGTTCTAATATATTAAGTTTAAATTGCTATATCTTTTTCTAAATAACACCTTAAAAAAGCACAGCTTTAAAAAGTTTGACAAAAGATAATTTTTTATTAAAATTACAGAACGATAGATAATAATTCTTATCACGGCAATTTTTTCTCTGTACGTAATTTATTAAAATTATTTAAATATTTAAATTAACTGTAATCAAATGTTAGTACGTAGATTCACTGAATTTCTAATCATCTAAAATTTTGTGAACAATTTGCCATCTAAGATTTCCGAGATATAACCGTTTGAACTAAATATGATTGTTTTCGTTTATAACAATTTGTTATACAATTTAATACTTTCTACAATAGAAATACTTTAATGAAGATCTAGACATCTAAGTAAAGCAGAAGTTTCTTTGTTATCTGGTGTACACCCGAGGGCCAAACTATCGTCAAAATGTGCATAGTTTATGGTGTAAGCTGCATAGTTCATGGCTCAAGCAGCTTACGTCATGAACTATGCTCCTTTTGACGGTCATTAACCGGTACATTCGGAAAAATAGTTTAGCCCTCGGGTGTACATAATTCTGGGCTTTCCATTAATCTAAATAGCAAAAGTGTTCTTAAACAGAAAAACGTATGAATTAAGTTGATTATTAAGTTTATTATTAAGTTGATTGAAGTGTGAAAAAATGTAAAATTTATGGGAAAATACATTATTCTCATTCTACACAAAGTTATGTGTGAACATATTTATAGAGCAAATGGAATAGTTAACAATTGTTACAGGAATTTGCAAGTGCGTATGTATTTGCAGCGGATTTGTATAGGGGCGACGCAATCTGATAAAGAAAACATTAATTTGCTCTAGCCTGTATAATATTTGACCAAACAACTCCTCAACGGAATTTCAAAGCTGGTTAAAATCCTAATTAGAACTTACTTTTATATATCTATTAATCGTATACAAAAATGTTTTCTTTTTCAATAATTCCAGATTTGAGAAGAACGCTTTTGCTTGCAGTTTGACGTGTTATAAATAACTTCGGGTTAAACCTAATCTAATTCTCATGACAGGCTAATCTTTATCCCATCTTTATATATTATGTACTGTTGTGTTATTGCTGAAGAGTTTAAGGCTACGTTTATTCGCCATACAAAGTCAAATTACATTCTGCTTTGATTCTGACAGCCTCCAAAAAATCATGACATTACGACTGCTGTTCGTTTAATGTTTTCTCTTAACACTGCATCTAACTTTCCAAGCTAAAAAAATTCGTCCTACTTTGCGAAGAGACGGAGATTCGCGCATCGGATCGATATCTCGCGTGGCCGAGAAGCTTGTATTACTGTATTTTGAGCTTAATTTTTATCTCAAAGAGTAAAAGCATTGACTGCCGTTTCTATTTCAACTGGGTTATTCCAGACTTCAAATTAAAATATAACAATAGTCAGCAATGGCATAACGTTAGAATAGAATTTTACACGATTATTGATGGATAGTAATATATACACATATATATATATATATTTATTATTTTACTCATCGCAGTTGCAGGCGGTGTTATAATTTTGAAGGGTGTAAATAATTTAAAAGTTAAAAATTTTTTAAATAACATTTTCAAGTATTTTATGCGACCTCTATTTTATCTTGTTGCAGGGAAGGAAGAAGAGCGCATCATGTTTCAACAAATGCAGTCCATGGCCCAGAAGCAGGTCTTTAAATACTCTATTTATAAATATATAAAGATGTATTTTAGTATTTTTAAGGACTGAAAGCTTCTTTATATAGTGCCACGTCCTAACAGTAGAACTTTTAGTACTAATACTAATAATAAATCAGCATTAACAACAGTTTCTATTATCAGAAAAATATTATTAGTATTCGTAATATGAACGTAGGCTGTAGCTTAGTAGTAATAGTATAGTAGTTATAGTAGTTTAGTGGTAATAATAGTAGTTGTTGCAATTGTAGTCGTATTATAGTATAAAGGATATATTATTAAGCATGGTACGACGATCTTTCTAAATTCCAATTCACCATGCACTGAATCTGCTGCATGTCGAATTTCAATAACTCTCGATCGATCCAGTCGTTCATTCTGCTTATTTTTGTAATAAAAAAAAGAAAATGACAAATTCCTGTAACTTGTTATAAGAATAATTCTAGTAGAAACCGAATTTTGGAAATAAAATTGCTTTTACAAATAAAATGTAGAATAAAGCGAATTAATGCACGCTTTGATCGCGTGTCATTAATTGCTTGTGATCTTTCCGTCTGATATACTGAGTGACACACGCTCCATGCGTGTGGTGTATAAGTCGATTATAAGAGGTGTACGCGCTACGGTGGGGCCGTAAGCGTCCTCTCCGTTGCGCTCCGATCGATCGAAAGACTGACTGTTACAAATCCTGATTTTCAATTTTAATTGACAAACTTTTCTAATACGCAAGAAGAAAAAAATACATGAAACATATTTATTATCTACTAAAATGGTCTATCTTATTCTTTTGCTTACTGTATGCACACCCACTTGTGTTGACGCATGCGATCTTAAGATATACCGATAGACAGCGAGAAGCTCGTTTGCAGCGACTATTGAAAAATTTTAATGCCCTTCTTTTATAAGATAAACTTAGAATACGAGAAAAACAGATATACGATTTTAGATTTTCCAATGAAACGAATTAATGCCTCTCGCAAACTATACTATTGCTAAGCAGATGAGGATTCAAAGAAAGGGATAACATGTGAATGTGTGGAATGAGCTGCTTTGGATGTGTAGGTGATAAGAGTTAGTAATATATAAGAGGATAACGCCCGCATCTACCCTTACGTTGATCAAAATAAGAAATATTCTTTAACTAACATTGCCATCTTGATCGTCATCATCACCACCACCACCATCACCACCACCACCACCACCACCACCACTACCATCATCATGCCCTTTGCTGCCGTCATCGTCATCATCGCTATCATACCTTCATCGTTATCATCAACACCTACGGCAATGCCAACTACATATAGACTCGTCTCGCTCGCGAAAAATCCATATGCAGTCAACATCAAAAGCGTTCGAGCAGATCGCCTAGGAGAAAGGACCAGGTATACAGGCAGATATGACCTATTCTACAACACACATTTACTGACTCGCAGATCTTACAAAATGAAATATTCGGGTTCCATGCCTCTTTCTTTAAGCACACAACATATTTTCTATACTCAATATGAAGAATACAGTACGGACATTCACGCTTTTACACAGAAAAAATAAGCTTAAACTGGATTAGTCAACACTTGAGTTCTATATCTATATATACATATATTAACTTACACGTTTCATTGTTTACTTTGAAAGACTCATTTCAAAAATCTACTTTTACCGGCAATTTCGAAAGGATCATCCGATAGTAATCATGCTTTACGTACAGATGTAACAAAATAACCGTCCAGAAATGGTACACGGAATTTCTGTTACAATGTGTTTTCATTTTGACTATAATGTTTTTAATGGAAGGACAGATACTATTTGTATCAACAGTCTATCTCATTCTCTCATAATGAAAATAATTATTGTAGTGCCCATGACCACTTATCATTTAAACTCTAGAAATAATGTGTAAGATAGTACAAAATAATATCATAAAACGAAGAATGTAAAAAATTTAAGCATCCTTTAAAAAACAAAGTTAGTGGTACTATATTTTTACTAGAATAGAAGTCCCTATAACCGCCACCTCTGGCCCAGCAAATATTTAATAGTTTATTATTTAATGTCTTAGCTGCTGATAACATTTTTTAACGAAATCTATCATTAAAAACGTTAAATAGTACAATAATTTCAAATGTTTCCATACTAACATATGACTGTCATTCCAATACCTAACACAATCTAACATAAGATGAGTTTAATACATTTTTATTGATTTTATTCTAAATATTTACTTTTACTTAATTTACTCTTAAAATTATTATTATACTCGAGATTTTAATTTATTCTTAAGGTATGTCTATTGTACTAAAAGTTTCAGATCCTATATATTTTAGAATATTTATTCTTTCACTTTATAGAAGTGCACATTCACTTTGTATACTTTCTATGAAGATAAATTATTAAGATATTAACTGCTCCAAGAGCATTCATTTTATTAAGAACTCCAAAAAAACACTATGTATAGTTTCATGCAAATTTGAAAGTTCCTCAATATATGTTAAATACAAATATTTAAAACGGTTTACAGATTTTTTGACCTTGTTTGAGTATAGACTTACCTTAATTAAACTTGCACAAAAAAGTACTTACTTATACTAATTTTTAACTAAATGACCTTGTTAGCATAAAAATAAATTAAATAATCTGATTATTTTTATTAACTAACAGAAATAATAACTGAATTCTTTAATTTTTGTATACACTCATTGTTATGCACTTGCTGAACGTATTGTGAAAATCGTTTTTCTTCAATTAAATGAAGAAAGATTATTTTAAGTGGCAGTCACGGGTACAGTGATAGTTGATGAACATTTGCATAAAAATATAAAATTATATTTTTCAGAGATATATGGTATCTAATATGAATGTTATCAAATGTGATGTCCCGTATTCTATAAATGACCATGTATACACAAAGCAGCCTTTACGCAAGATATACTAATATCGTGTGTATCCAAAATAATGAATATATCGTACATGGCTATATGATTTTATGTAACCATTTATGAATTTATATTTACAAAATGAAATGCTTTATATCGTGGCCATATATAATTCTATTATTATTATGTTTATATTGGCGGTTATAACGTTACACTCTGTACATATGCATTACATAGAATCTCCTAAACATAAATTGTTAAGAATGGAATGTTAATCAAACTCTCTTGCACTGATTTATTCCGTTGTTGCATTAAATTGAATGTGCCCTACTAATATACATTTTTTTAATAAACGCCTCAGTTCATCTTATAAATCAAACATTTTCAAAACAAAATAACATAATATCTTACGGGGGCAGGTATGCGTTGAATCTTGAAAATGAACATAAATGGATAAATTACATTTTTTTAATTAAACAAATGGAGCGGTTGATGGCTCAAGTTGCAAACGCGTACCTTTTAAGACAACGGCTGCTCAAGGAGCACGGTTCGAATCTCCGCCGCATATGTAATTAAAAACAAAATTTAAGGCTTTTTAGAAATTCTCCTTTGAGCCTGGGCGCTCAAAAACGTTTAAATTTTAAAATGTAAGGGGAATTGTCTTATTATGATACCTCATGATTATTTGAATTATTAAAATTGAAGTTTTAATATTAACGCCTCACATGTTTTCGGAGCCTAACGAATCGATTTATAACTTTTAGAGGATTCTTATTTACATATATATATTATTACCTTGAACTAAGCGAGCAGAATTAAAATAAAAAATGAAGTTATCAGTCGATTAAAACTAATTTTATTCTATTACTCTAAAAACGTGTACTTTTAAAAATAAACTTATTAAAACTATGAGGTGTCAACTAAAATTTGTAAGTGCCTAGGTTCAAAGGAAAAATTAAGATCTCACTAGAATTTTACCTTTGCAGCTAGGTACACAAAAATTTATTTAGGAAAAATATGATACTTGATAAGTATTAAAAAACCAAATTATAATGATTATCTCATTTATACAGCGCACAATTATTTAAATTACAAAAATTTATATTCTAACATTGACGTTAATTTACGATACTTTTTTGGAAGCCAATTTTTTATGACTTGGTCTGAAACTGTCAGAAAACGTTTATTATATGTATGTCCTCATACTTATTCAGACTAATTTTGAAATATTAATCATAGGTCCAAATAGCAGACGTAAATATACATGAAAAATGCCATTTAATGCATAATCTTGTTATTAATCGTCTAATATTTAGGCTTACATTTTAAAATTTATCTCAATTAGAGCTTATACATGTAAAAAAACCTTTGCTGAAAGTTTTAAATCACTATATAAAAAATTGTCTGTAAAAAAAGTGTAGTAAGTAAACATCGATGTTAATTACTTTGATTCTTCTAATTTAGAGAATTGTTAGCTGTTCAAAATTTTTGAGTACTTATTGCTTCAAAAGAATATTTCTAGTTAAACCTTTAAATATTTATGTTTATGTTCAGGACTTAACTCCCGTTGTTAGACTCGACCCCGTAAACTCTTTTGAATAATTTAGACCTTCAAGTCCTGCTAATAATTTAGTATGATTAACATCGCGTAGCCATGTTTCAGATTTTGAAGTTAAATTAAAATAAAACTAAATGAATAATAAAATAAATATTTAGACGGTGTTATTCTTCTTATTTTATAACCGCAATACGATTTTTAACTCACAAAATTTATTGCTACCTATGATAGCACGGCATCACATCTATTGAAAATTGAAAAGCTTATTACCATTACATGAAATTATATGTAAAGTATAACTTAATAACAATATTGTTATTACATATTATTAATATTATTCTTTTATAAATAAAATGACCATTTTACTGGTATAGAAAAAGAATCAGGACTTTAAGGATGAATTAGTTGTTAAAGTTAAAACAATTGATTTTAGTCCAGAGTGATTTGCGATGATCTGAAATAAGAAAAATTATTATTACAGAACTCTTGTGAAAAATAAAATTATTCTTACTTTTTTTATATATATTCCATTTCCACTCTATTCACTATGTCACTGCAGCGTTTTAATTTTTCGGAGCACTCCTCATAGCTTTTAACGTACTTTACTCTTATAATCCCGAATATGTTACTTCTTAGTTTTTATAGCCTGTCTCATTCTGAACACCAACATACACTCTAACCGATCATGAATATTATCATATAATGCAATGATATTGTCCATCGTATGTATAATACTTCCTATTGGCAAATTGAGCAAAGTTCATCAGTGGTTAACGATGAAAAAGTACGCGATTTAAGAATGCACGTCTTTGCGAAGAGGTGGTAGGAGAAAAAAAAGAATCAAAGAATGGAATAGCGCACGCGATGGGCAATTTCGGCCACAGCTCGCGGAAGGCGAAAGAAGTGCGGCGTCGTAAGCGACATGGAATGAAGATGCAGAAGGTGTTTGCTGTGAAACAAGGAAATTAACGTTGTAAAAATTGTGTGACAATCGTGACTGAACAGTGAAAGGATCGGCTCTGGCCGGTTTGTCATATTTTTCAAATGAATGACGCATAAATCTGTCATACGCTTGCGAGTGCGAGAAAATGCATGGGCGTGGAGCAGTCAGAGAAAGCACAAGAAACGTTGACGGAGCGTCGCCTTTCTTTCGTCGACCGAGAAGCTGCACACAATGTATGCGCGGTACATTATTCCGTTCGCTTGGACTCGGCAAGCTAAGCAAGTCAATACTGGGCGCGAGATCAATAAATCTGCAGTGTCATTTGCAGGGCTACTAATCACTCAACAGGTAAACCCGCATGGTGTCCGTGTCCGTCTCGCTGTTCTAAATACTTGCTCTCCTCACTTATCTAAGACAAATGGCCACTCGAACAATACCATGCGGCATTACTTTTCGAAGACGAGCCTGAATTGCACGACCGCTGCGCTTGATTAGTCCTGCGACCCACGGTTGAGCACTTAGCCGACTCGAGCGACGGACAAAATTCACCGCACGCCTCGCGCAGTCCGATCAAAGTCCGATAATACAACGCTTGTTTGTTCTCTCTCTCTCTCTCTCTCTCTCTCTCTCTTTCTTTCTAAACCCTTGTCCCTGTCCCCTTCTTTCTCTCTCTCTCTCTCTCTCTCTCTCTCAAGGAGCTCAAAGCCACGAACGAGACGCTAAAGAGCCTGCAGACGCAGCTGGAGCTCGCCTACGCGACCACGGCGGCCTCCTCGACGTGCCTCGTGGGCGGGAGCGTGGCCGTGCCCGGGGGCGTGCCCGGCAGCAGCACCCTCACGGCCATCCTCGAGACGAAAGACGCGCGCATACAGACCCTCGAGCGGCAGATCCAGCTGCTGGAGGCCGAGCTCCAGCGGATCAAGGACTGCGGGGGCAGACTGCGCGAGCAGCTGTTGCGCGCGGTCGCCGTGCCCAGCGGTGGCTCCCAGGCCCAGCACCAGCACCACCACCAGCACCTGCAGCTACGGCCCACCTCGACCTCGCCCCTCTTCGCCGGGGGCACCGGGGTCACCAATCCCTTTGCCGATCACCTCCGCCACACCACCCACCAGCACCAGCATCAGCACTACTATCACCAGCAATACAATCAAAATCAGCAGCAGCAGTACCACTATCCCTACGGCCGGCAGCACCTCAAGCAAATCGAGCCGGCCGCCCAGGGCGCCCTGGCCCTATATACCCATGCATTCAACAAGCACGATTTCAACTTTAAACGACAAGTAAGTTTCTTCATCGACAACGAGCTCATCGATAAGAACGACGAGTGAACGCTCAACCAGACTGACTCTGCACGATTAGACACCCAAGGACTATCGCTCGACATGATGATGACGATGATGATGATGATGATGATGATGATGATGATGATGATGAGAATGATGTTCCTGATACAATAACATTCTTCCACACCTAATCAGAAATCAAAATTTACAATCCTTTTCAAGTAGTAGCTATTTTCACTATGTACATTTATATATACCAACTGTGACTGATTGATCAAAGCGCTACACCAACTAGCAATTACTATTACTTTAAAGGAACATCTTTTCCATGATGCTTTCGTATTAAAGACAAAGCTTTTGTTTTTTTACCATTTATGGCGACAAGAATGAGACAGCTTTAAAGTTTTTCAATAGCAGCTAGCTTTTGCATATATACATGGATGCAATCTTTTCCTTGTTTCTCAATGATAAAACGTATTAGGCATTTGTCATATCGAAGCTCTTATGCAAATTAATAATTTCAAAATATTTTCTCCAATATAACGAATGAAGTAAGGAATGCCAATATTTTGAACTAATCAAATTCATGTAAAGATTTTTGATTAAAAAAAATAGACAATGTTGTAAGAGAGCAAAGCTCTCAGAGGGCGATATCCTAAGATTCCCTTTCATGCAGCACTTAAGTGTCCAAGTCCCACCCCGAAAGGCTTCGCAGCGTGTTTGTTTTGATGAGTCGCGTTAGAAAGGGGTAGAGAAAGAAGCAAACCCTGCTTCAGTCTCACTAGTATGCGGGTTAGTGTGCGTGAGTGTATGAACGAACGCACGAAAGAAAAGTTGCATGTAACGCGAGTCCACTGTATCATGTATAAAATCTTACTATTTTAAACATTGTCCAGTTTTAAACCGCATCATTTGTGAAACGATTTTCAGACTACAGAATAGCGATTTCAATGAGACTTGTTAAAACATGGCTTTTCGCTTATAAGAAAATCTGGAACTTTGTCAATATTTCATATTTTTACATTTGCATTGTGTAAAATTGTTCTTCAAATTATAAACAATCAAAGAACAATCAAAAGTCACCAAAACGTCTTCACAAGGGGGAGGGCACACTGAACTGAAAGATATCATGAGTAATTTAAAATTACCACACCAAAAGTTAGTCGTAAAGCGAAGAATTATACTAAACACATATCCACCAGCCTCAAAACAAGTACATACACCAAAAGATATGCAACCGCACATACATACAAGTAACAACGTACACACAAGGAGTTTCCAGACGGATCAAGAAACTTAAAAACATGAAAATTTTCAATTTTCATCTCATCTTATATTGCGCCACCTTAAACTTTAATTTTTCAATAACAGATTTCTATATCAAGGACCCTAATTGTAAATAACCGTAATTATACATCATGTCTTCCATTTTTTTGGGTGCATAATAAGTGGATAGCTAGAATTATTTTTATTCTGATGTATCTGTTAAGATAGAATTCTACTTGAAAAGTGATAAGAATTGCCAATTCCGTTTTAACTGAATTTCCATTTTCAACGGAGTACATTTCCACGCTAGTAATAGATCGAGTCTAGGTGGACAACAGCCTCTTTTTAATGGAGTGAATCGATATTCATGAACTTGTATGCTGTTTTAAAGATTATATTATTTGTATAAGCTGGAGGTAAGCGATAATTTGTAAAATTGAGAAAATTATTTATATAGTGTTAAAGGTTTTAAAGACTTATAAAGATTCGTTCACACCTTCGTGATATAACTTATTTGACCATTATAGAATAAAATTATATTTGTATGACTGATTAACATGCTTAATTGTGCCATGTACTTTTATTTTATATTCAAATAAACTATATATTTTTACTTATATGTAGATAGTTTTAAAATAATAAGTCAATTATTTTCTACTAAATTATTCTACTAAATTATTCCCATTGATAATCTTTTTAATAATTTATAAAATATAATTTCTTTTGTAATAGAATTTTGCACTAAAGTGACTGAGAAGGAGGGATACCAGTCTTCGGATCGTTGATCTTGATAGGGTTTCTCAACATGTCTTCTAGCATCATACGATAAGCAATGGTATACACTATGTTTGATCTCGTAAACCTTGTTTCGTGGATGAAGCACGTGAAAATTTAGTAAAAATGAAAAACTATTTTTTTGCTATTTTTTTAAAAAGAATAGACAATACATGAAAAAGAGACCATGTGGACTTATAAGATCAGATAAAGTAAACCATGTTCCACGGCACAAAGCTAGGAGATAACTTGATTGAGGCCCGACGAGGTCTACTATCCGTAGATTTGAGTCTCTTTATAGGATTTATAGTGAAGTAAGAAAGGAAAAATAATATTGTACTTTATTTATTTAAGACAATGCTTTAATTTATTTTATTAATTAATAATTACAAATTTAATTTTAATTCTCAAATAAAGTTTAATGCATAGATTAGGCTATTTTATAGTGTTTATTCCATTATTTAAATCACTTGAAAGCTACATAAAATATAAATAAAAAAATCATCCTTGCGCTGCTTTTATAGTTGAGACTTCTTGCCGTGATATTTTAAATTTAATCATATACTTTCCAAGCATTACTCATCATCATTTATTTATTAGAATTAAAAGACAAAAATATACCTTTCCATATATGGAGACTCATCATTCATCACCCAATAGTATTCATCCATACTCATCTTCATGTCTGGCGTTCTCTTCAGAGGAAATTCTTTTATTTTTGCTTCTTTAATTTTCTATTATGATTGTGAATGATTCGATAAAATCGATATTAGTTGATCGATTTCAGCAGATTTTGTGCATGCTTTTAGAGACTGCTTACAATTTTATGTACACACACGCTCGCACGCGTGCGCACTTACACGTATATATGTATGTGTATTGATTACGAAATAGCTTATATACTCGGCAAAAAACTTTTCTAGTAGCTGGTCTAAATCTTTTAAGGAATCGATGCGTTTAAATAAATAAATACCAATTACACCAGTCTCTGAAAGTTTTTTTATACAATATTTACTTACTGAAAATTGGAAATTCCTAAGTATAAGAAATTTCCGCAAGGCAGTTCATTCCACGTTAAGCTTTTTCAAATTTTGGGTAATCTCCGTTAATAATCTAATGTAAATATTATTTTAAATGAAGAAGTTAAGAAGAAACTGTTGATACAGTTACATATGAGTTATATTGTTATTTATTTATACATTGTGCTATAACATAATAACCGTTTGGCTCTTCTGTAAAAAGATTCAAGTTGATATATTTCTGTGCTTCGTTATTGTAATGCTATATTGAGATAACCACAGTTAACAAACGCCATATTCGAGGCTGTTGTATCTTTGCAAGATCCAAGATCCAAGATTTACCGTTAATTAATGATTTTAAATATATCATTGAACAATTTTATTGTATATATTCGTCAGTGATTGAAAATTTCTTCATAATTATTTTTAGTTGCACCGCAATTATCATAATTATTAAACTATTGTATATTAGAATCGAAGTTTTTTGTGTATAAAATGTTAAGTTACTCTACTGTGCGTAGAGAAAATCTGTAAGGCATGTTGTATATTTAAAATTGCGATAATAATGTAATATATTATATCCAATATGAAATTATTACGTGGCATAAACCTAATACATAACATTTTTTCGAAAACAGTCCAGATGTATATTATGTGGGTACGCTGAACTGCATGAGCATGTATTTTTTTCTAATATTGAAAAATTATTTAATTTGTAATGTTGAAAAGTACTGTAAAATTTCTTTGTCAAGACAAGAAAATATGTAAAATCAGATAGATTGTAGTGTTAGCGTTTTTAGCTTTTGTAGGTTTGGTTTATCCAGTTCCCGAATGATAAAATCCAATGATGCCCTGCGTCTTGTTTGTACTTTATCTTTGCTCTCGCTTTTGCTTCAACGTTGATTAATAATTAATACTAGCTAGAGTGAAGATAAACCAAGCACCGACATTGTTGTTAGTTATTAAAATAGAGTTTATAAGAATATTAATTTAAGTGTAAGTTAAAAATAATATAAGTCGAAAGCTAGTAGTGGCTCCGACTGCGTCTCTGCTCAAATCCAAAGCAGCGGATTGTATTCAATGTTACGGAATGTCCGAATTGTATATAAATGGAATCGAAACGTCAACGGTGCCTCTGCACATGAATACGAAGCTGAGCGCGATTTGGAAAGCAGGGTCGAAGTCGGTGGTCGCTTTCTCAGCAAAGCATATTCAATAAGCTGATAAGCTCGATCCATTTTAGCTTACTGAGGAGGTAAGGATATCTCTCATCAGCACTGACGCACTTTTCCCACTACGAGTCTCTCTACCTTTCCTACGTATCCTCACTGCGAGTCGAACGTAACAAAGTTTCTTCTTAATAATTATCCGTAGTGGTCTTTGGCAAGATAAATGACTTGCTGCCGTTTATGTGATTATGTCACCATTTCATATACAGATTCACTCAACAAGTTACATAATTATAAGGTCGTTATAGCTGTTTCATGGGGAAGACAATGTCATCATTAATCACCATAATTATTAATCACCATGTACCTCTGTTCTTTTTGCACTAACTGATTCACTCACAAGTTAAAGGATCTATAAAAAGTTTGAAAAAGTGCATAAAAAACAAAGGTCAAAATCGCATCATGCATATATTCGAAATGTTGCAGGTCATTCAAAATAGTACGTGCCTGAATTTGATTATACATGAGTTTAAAGTGGCATTTCCTTTTTTAAGAACAGTTAGAACAATTTTACTGTTTTACCTGCATTACGTTTCGAGTGTAAGCACGTAGATAGTTCGTTCATTACTTCTCGCTCACTAGATCATCCTCGCGATTTCAATCAGAATAATGGCCAATGTAACTTAGCTACGAACTAATCATACGTTGCATACCCTAGAGTTCGTTCGCGGCGAAGTTGCAACTCCTTTAGATGTTGTTAGTATAGAGCTAGCTGTAGACTTACCTTGCTTCGCGTCGTTGGGTCACCTCGGCGAGGTGTCGCACCGACGTTCCACACCTACGCGATCAGCAACAACATCAACAGGCATCATTCGAATAACTCGTAGTATTACGTGCAGTATAAGACACACACGGCGGTTCCGGTGCATAACGACCGGTACTGTTATCCTTTCCAAAACTTTCCATCCTTTTACTCCCCTTACTCTCTCTCCCTTGCCCATTTCTATTTCCTTAAAGTCTGCCTGGGAAATTTGCCAAAATTGCTACATCGATTCATTTCTATTCATTTAAAACGGAATGTGTTATATACACAGTGTATTCTATCGCGAAATTTGGCAATTTTTAACGGATCACCAGATTACTAACAGTAATACTTTATTTATTTATTTATTTATTGTTATTGTAAGCTTCTGATTTTTCATTAGATTATAAAATAATTTAATATGTTATCGACATTTTATTACATTTCTCAACAAGTAGTAATGATATTAATCATATAATTATTGGAATACGGTAAAAATTGTATTTTTCGAGTCATGCAGAATACAAAAACTGTATAAACACACTCCAATCGAATGATAAATGAAAATTCTTGTTTCTATAAATCTATCAGTTGCTAAGACTCGAGCGTAAGATGCTTTATCGTGAATTTATCCGAATACTGAATACTTAATGATCTTCCTGATCTTTTCGTACAAATTCCTTCAAACCTTTTCCTATCATTTTCTTATACGACATTATACAGATTGAAACCATTATTATACTGTTATACTGTCATTTATATACGTTTTAATGGTCTGCCGCTGCATGCTGCGTGAGCCCTGCCCGAGTATGACGACGTGTCATTTCGCTTCATGCTCGTCGTTTCTCTCTTTCTCTCTATCAACGTGCATCAAGTCATCAAAAACACGCGCGTTCAGAAAAAACCAACAACAAACAAATCAGCTCATTTCAAAAGATAAAAAAAAACAAAAAAAAAGTCAAATTAGAGGGGTAAATGATGCGAGGGAGGCTAGAACGCGGAGTTTCAAGCTCGAGTCTGAATAAGGAGGTGTTCGGGGACGCCGCGGCCGTTCTGGACGAGGATGAGCTGGATGACTTGTTCACGAGCTACGCATACGACGTCCCCATACTCGGGCAAGGCGATCTGGGCCTTGTCGCGTACTCTTCTGCGTGCTCGATCAACCGGCTTGTGGCAGACGCGAGGCAGACTTTTCCTGGACCACGACTCTTTTCACAGCTCGACGAGTTGAGGACGGAGGTGCAGCGCCGGGATCAGGAGATTCTGGCCATGTCGGCCAAGATGAAGACGCTCGAGGAGCAGCATCAGGATTATCAGCGTCACATCGCAGTTCTAAAAGAGTCACTTTGCGCGAAGGAGGAACACTATAATATGCTTCAGGCCGATGTAAGTTATTATACGGGCTGATATTACCACTACTACAATACTCTTACTACTACTATCGTTGCCACTAAATGGGAGAGCCAGCCTGATTACATTTAATCATCTTACTTGCGTTCAATGACTTTTACTTTTCACATGCTACTTGCTACTTCATAATGCTGCTCTGGTGTTTAGGTAGAGGAAATGAGGCAGAGGCTTGAAGAGAAAAACAGACTTATCGAGAAGAAAACTCAAGTTGCCTTACAAGCACAACAAGAGCGCAACCGTTTCAACACGGAACTAACGGAACTGAAAGATCACATGGATATAAAAGATCGGAAAATCAATGTTCTTCAAAGAAAGGTGCGTAGTCGAGTAGTCGAAACGAGGCGAGCTTGGAGGAGGACAAAGTGAGTGTATTATGCTGATTAATCCAACTGATTACAGATCGAAAATCTGGAAGATCTGCTGAAGGAGAAGGACAACCAGGTAGACATGGCGCGAGCTCGGCTGACGGCGATGCAGGCCCATCATTGCAGCAGCGAGGGTGCACTCAGTAGCCTGGAGGAGGCGATAGGCGACAAGGAGAAGCAAATGGCACAGCTGCGAGAGCAACGCGATCGGGCGGAGCAGGAGAAGCAGGAGGAGCGCGAGCTTCACGAGCGCGAGATAGCCGAGTACAAGATGAAGATCCATACGCTCGAGTCAGAGGTAGGTAATACGAGTAATACAAATAGCGGGAAGCTCGAGCGATGTGATCGATCGTGGCTTGAATTCAGGTGGAGAAGCTGAGCGCGCGGGTGGAGAGGGCGCAGGCCGAGAAGGACCGCCTCGAGGCGAAGCTCGAGAGCTCGCAGTCGGAGCTGGGCAAGAGCAAGGCCGAGCTGGACAAGGCGGCCTCGGAGGTCGGCCGCAGCGGGGCAGACTGGGAGGCGGCCAAGCAGAGGCTCACCCGGCTCGAGCTCGAGAACGAGAGGCTCAGGCACGAAGTCGACAGGTCGCAGACGAGCTTCGGCAGGAACACCATCAACTCGACGCAGGAAATGGACAGGATCCAGGAGCGCGCCGAGAAGTCCAACTCGGAGCTGAGAAGGGCTCAGGCCGAGCTTCGGGTCACCCAAGCCGACAACGAGCGGGCCAGAGCCGAGGTCGCTGCCCTGCAAGAAAAGGTACGCCAATTGCCCCAGCTGAAAGATGTCTTTCCGAATGAATTCACGACTGCATGCGCATTGTTTTTGATCACAGGTGGAGAAGAGCCAGGGCGAGGTGTATCGACTGAAGGCCAGACTGGAGAACGCCCAAAGCGAGCAGGAGAGCCTTCGGGAGGAGTACGATCGCGCCCAGGCATCGGTGGCTCGCCTGCACTCCGAGAGGGACAAAGCCGTCGGGGAGCTCGAGAAAGCTCAGGAAGAGCTGGAGCGAACGCAGGCGACCCTCGGCAAAGCCCAGCTGCAGCAGGATAAGCTGCAGAACATCCTCGACAAAACGCAGACCGAGGTTGACAAGCTGCAGGAGAGGCTCGAAAAATCACAGGGTGAAGTCAGAAGGGTCGGTATCCTGCAACATTTCTCATTTCTTTCTATTCCTACGGTATCTTTGAATAACTCTTTTCTTCAGATGCAAATGGAGAAGGAGAAGCAAAACTATGACTTCGAAAACCTGCAGAGTCAATTGGATAAGACGCACGGGCAGATCACGAGAATGCAGAAAGAGAGGGAGACCATTCAACTGGAGGTCGATCGTCTTCAGGACAAATATGAAAAAGCTCAAGTAAGAACTTTATCAAACGATCTCTCTGCGTTATTTATCTACAAATCAGTGACTCGGAGAAATCCATAATTGAATTTTTCATAATAATCTAATAAACTAGCTAATTCGATTGTTTTATTTATGTGCAGACTATCATGCAAAGATTACAAAAGGAACGAGACAGCTTCCACGAGGAGATGGAAAAGCTTCAAGAAAGACTGGAGTTCCAACAAAGTCAAATAGCGAAATTCCAAAGAGAGAAGGAAAACTTAATATCCGAGTTGGATTTGGTGAAAGATCGCTGGGAAAAGGCTCATAATGCTCAACAAAAATTGTCGGTAAGTGTGTTGGCACGGGCTACCTATATATGAAACATACAGGAAAGAGGGTCTTCCACCTTTATTTCGCAATATAACATTTATAACTCCGTGAATGTTGTTGATCGCTAGCTCGAACGAGACGATGCGTTGACCGAAGTGGACATCCTGAAAGAGAAGTTTGAAAAGGCACAGTACACGTTAAGTAAAGCCCAAGAAGAGAAAGAGAATGCGAGCAAAGAGTTTGACAAGATGCTTGAGAAGTACGACCGGTGAGTAGAGCGATTGTAGCGTATTAATTGCAAGTCTATGTAGATATAATATGAGACGATATGTGTGTGCAGGGTCCAGAGCGAGGTGTACCGGCTGCAGAACAAGATCGAGGTAATGGAGGCAGACAAGGAGAGACTGGAGCTCGAGGCGGAGAAGCAGCAGATGCTCGGGAGCAAGAGCCGCGAGGAGGCGCGCAAGGCTCAGGAGGAGCTCGCCCGCGTCCAGGAGCTGTACGAGCGCGCGGCCCTGCAGCTCAGCCGCACAAAGGAGCACGAGGAGAAGTCCAAGGACGAGCTGGACAGGCTGACGGTGGACCTGGACATGGCGCGCGAGCGCTTCGACAAGAGCCAGATCGAGATGCGCCGGCTGCAGAGCGAGCGCGAGAAGCTGCTCGCCGACAACGAGCGGCTGAGCTTCGAGCTCGAGCGCGCCCAGTCGCAGCTGACCAAGGCCCAGGCGGCGACGGACAAGAGCCAGGAGGAGCTCGGCCGCATGCAGCTCGAGCTCGAGAAGATGTACGAGAAGCACGACAGGCAGCAGGCGGACGTGCGCAAGGCCCAGGCGGAGACGGAGCGCCTGCGCCAGGAGGCCGAGAACTCCCGCGAGGAGGTCGACCGGTACGCGGCGCGCTTCGGCAAGTACCAGGAGAGCCAGGTAAGCGATCTCGTTCGATGCGGCTGGCGGGCGGCGCTCGGGGCCAAGTAATGTAGAGCCAACTTTGCTTCAAGGAGCGCCAGAAGGAGGATCACGAGCGGCTGAAGCTCGAGTGCGAGCGCTTGCGCGACCGGCTGGAGAAGGCCCAGGCGGAGCTGGAGCGAGCGAGGCGCAGCGAACGCGAGTTCGAGTCGCGCTCGGACAGTGCGCGGGGTAAGTACCAGCTGGAGCAGGAGGTGGAGCGGCTGCGCGAGCGCCTCGAGGGCCGGGAGTCGGAGCTGAAGCGCAACCAGAGCCAGGCCCAGGAGCTCGAGCAGCGCTACCACGAGGTGCAGCTGCAGCTCGAGCGGACGCGCGAGGAGGCAGCGAAGATGCAGGCGGGCCAGGAGCGCGCGCGCCAGGACCAGGAGCGGGCGCGCATCGAGGCCGAGAAGCTCAAAGACCGACACGACAAGCTCAAGAACAAGGCCGACGCCCTCGAGGCCGACAACGAGAAGCTGCGCGTCGAGATCGTCAGACTCGAGCGCCTCATGCAGACCGAGGGCAAGACCAGGTGCGTAATCATTCCCATCTCGCGTATCCTCAATTGCATCGCTATCGACACTTTGACACTTTGACACGTTGACGCAGGTCGGAGAGCGCGAGCATCGAAGTCGAGCGACTGCGAGCAAGCCTCGATAAAGCCATAACCGCGCGCGACCAGGTGGAGCTCGAGGCCGGCAGACTGGCCAAGGAGCTCGAGAAGAGTCAGCTGGTGATCAACCAAAAGGCCGAGGCCATCGAGACGAGCAAGAAGGAGCACGAGCGACTGTTGGCCGAGGCGTCTCTGCTGCGCGAGGAGCGCGACGCCGTGAGGACGGAGCTACGCCGATCCCAGCAACATCAGCAGCTCCAGGGCAACGAGGAGGTGGCGCGAATACAGCACGATCTCCAGGTCGCGCAGCGCGAGCGCGATAAGATGGCCGCCATTCTGGAAAACCGAGAGAAGCACGCCGAGAAGATCGAGAAGGCCAAGGAGAAGCTGGAGGCCGAGGCCAAGCAGCTGGAGGTCGAACGAGACCAGCTGGTCATTCAGCTCGAAAAGTCCCAGGACATGCTGATGAACTTCCAGCAGGAGCTTAACGCGAGCGAGGCCGAAGGCGAAAAACAACGCGAGGAGCTGCGCCGACTGCACCAGATGCAGCAGCAGCGCGCGCAACCGTCATCCGAGACCTTGGCAGAGGTGCACCGTCTCACGCAGCAGGTTCAGACTCTCACTTCGCAGGTTCAGGCGCTCACGCAGAATCTGACGAAGGAGCGCCAGCGAGCCGAGCAGGCGGAGAAGCGTCTCCAGGAGGGATTGCCCCAGCAGCAGCAGCAGCAGCAACAACAGCAGGACCAATGGCACAAGCAGCTGGAAATGGAAAAGCAGCGCGCGGAGGCGGCCGAGAAGCGCGTCCAGGCGTCTGAGCGACAGCTGCACGCCCATCAGCAGCAGATTCAGCAAATGCAGCAGCAGCATCAACAGCAACTACAGGGACAACAAGGCCAGCAGGGCCCTAACGCTGCTGAAGCGGCTCGGCTACGCAAGGAACTCGAGAAAGCGCGAGAGGAAGTCAACCAGGCGATAGTCGAACGAGAACGATTCCAAGCGCAGATCGAGATGCTCTGTCAGGAACTTCAGCAAAACCAGGTATAATGCTTCCGATAAGTTCGAATTATTCATCACCTCGACTTATACATATTACACATTATTCCAACTTTCAGGTTGCACTGCACGAGGCGAACAGTAAACTGCAGTCTGGGGCAGCGAAAGCTGGTGCGGATGCCAATCAGGGTCTCAGACAAGTGGAAGAGCAAAGGCGACAGCTCGATCAACACAGGCAACAAGTCGAAGAAAAAGCTAAGAACGTCGACGGCAAAGCTAGAGCCATTGATGAGAAAGAGAGGATGCTTCAGAATCTCGATCAAGAACTGAAAAAACGAAAGGCGAAAATGGACCAGTTGGAACAACAACTTCAAAAGGTAAGATAACAAAATATTGTTCGCAACGCGACAAATTTGACTTTCATTAAGAAAAAATTTAAATAAATTGTTGGTCATATGCTGGCTTAATCGCATGCTTTTGTGTTTATGTGCTTACTTACTACAGAGTGGCGGATCACCAGACAAAAGAGTGGCCGAATTACAGAAGACACTGGAGACCGCCGAAAAGGAGCTGGACAAGTCAAAGGAGGAAGCTAAGAGAAGCACTCAAGAGACGGAAAGATTACTACAACTTGTGCAAATGTCTCAGGAGGAGCAAAATTCTAAAGAAAAGCAAATACGAGATCTTCAAGAGTTCGTATTTTTCATTATATTGATATAAATAGTTTTTCATCATTCAAATTTATATTTAAAAACGTTGTTTTTCCAGAGCACTGAAAGCCGCACAAGCCAAAATAAAAGCGACAGCAGCACAGCAACAAGAGGTCAGTAAAGTTAATCAAATATGTAATATTTATTTCTTAGTTAATAACAAAAATTATATTTCTATTATTTTTTTATTTTAATAAACAGGCGGGACCCGCCGGTTTCCTAAAAAGCTTCTTCTAACTTCGTCTCTGGTCAGAGACAACTTCTACTTTCTTTTTAGTACAATTTACAAGTTTTGAAATTTGAGAGCATTGAGTGTGGCCAAATACAGACAAGAGCAGAGCTCAAAAGTCAAATATAAAAAAGACTATGTAAGACTAAAAATAAATAAGATATATTCGTCGGATACAACGGATTCGCTTTTCAGCTGAAAAGTTTATGATACATGTAATCTATAATCAGCGAAGGCTATGGACCACTTTGTTGAGATAGCTAGAAAATAAGATGGAGCGACAGTGAAGATTAAAAATTGTTGAATAATGTTGACAAATACGTAAATAGTTGAAGACTAAAACTGGACATTTAAGTATAGCCGAAGAAGGAGGGTACATAATACAAAAAAAAAGAAAAAAACATTCTTGTGCTTTAGATTCTCGATTTACGTCTCACCCTTGTCTTAGTTTTTCATTCATTATCATTTGTATATACGCGCATTAAACCCTTCTTGAAATTAAGTGAACGTTAATAATATGTTCATACGGCTGCATATAGATATTGTGAGGTCAGAATGAACTGTACAAAGATCTTTGAATATAGGCGTTCAAGATAGGAGACCAAATCGAAGAATTGAAAAGACGTGATGGGTTTCTTAAATCTATTATTTAAAAATTCATATAAGTTTAAAGAACAAAATCGATATTGGATACAAAAAAGATGCAATAAAAAGTAGAACATATGTGTATCCTTCTTTTCCTGCTGAATGTTAAAAATAAAAAGAAAAATGTATAGAGGCATTAGAAAAGAAATGTATGGAACGCTAGACAGCTGATGAAGTCAGTTAAAACTGGTCCTGAATAGTATTATAATTCTTTTTACTTAGAAGATCAAGTTAATTAATTTCAAGGGACTGCTGAAGAAAATAGTTATTGAACGAATAAATGATATAATAATTGCGGTCGTCATCGGTAAAGATACAATTGAATATGACTAACCTATGGATCCTTGAAAGAGAAAGAGAAAAAAATCAATGGAAATGTTCAACAACGTCAAGTATTTTCGAATGGGTAAGTGAAAAATTGTGTTAAAAATGCTATGTTTTGAGAGAAATATACATTTAATATTAAATCTAAACTTTATACATTCTCTTATAGTATCTATTAGCACAAACTTTCTGTCCGAAAAATTTAATTATATTGTGATCTTTTAGAACAGAAGTAATATAAACAACGCCTTTATTTACATGATTCAAACGTAAGCATCATCATACGAGCTTGAAAAATTTGGAATTGAAGATAACAAAGTTGGCATTGATACAGAGTCCTAGATCAACAAATGGTAATTGGATAATACATTAACGTTTATCATAGAGTGAAGCCTCGCGCACTATTAACTTGCGCAATAGTTAAACCTGTGTACTTTTATGTTACGGCAGTAGTGCTTGCTACGATTTGGCCGACTGGCCACGCAGTAACAGTACCAAGGTGCGTTGGTCTCGTCTTTTATTAGTGCGCTAGGTCTAACTACATATATATATGAGTATTTCCTGTCAAGTTTTTAAAAAAAGCAGCAGTGGGGCGGGGTCTGCCAAACTGTCCGCCTATTTTTTACATGAAAGTACCTATTAAAAGAAGACCCCGAAAAATGTTTCAGCTCCCGGCGTTATATGTGGTCCATATATAAAAGCGTGGTAAACTTTAGAAAATAGCTAAAAAAGACTCCTATTTTCAAAAAATTCCACAAGACTTCTAATTTAACCAAATTGAACGTTCAGGATTTCTTCGCCTTTTTACGAACTTTAAGAAAAAAAATGTTAGATCTCCTTGACAGCTTAATGAGTCGTCCCTACTGAGTCAACAGTTATGGCCATATCAAAATTAAATAACCCAGTTGTCTTCAAAAACTGTACGACCTCTCAAATGAAAGGTCATTATGTCAGCTTTCACGTAAGAATGTGGTTAGGATTTGTCAAGATAATATACAATGTTACGTTTATTTTACTTAGAAAAATCACGTTAGAAACGTGTTCCTGGAAAAAACATAAAACCGAGGGGCAGAACGAAACTTTGGGGTCTTTTTCTTTTATATTTCCGCTAACTTTTGAGATTAATCTTTACATACTAAGTTTGTCAAAGTTTTTTCGAAAGCAAAACAATCATATGAAACCAGCTTGGGCATATATTTAAATTACTATAAAACAAAGCGGGGACTACTATTATTTTTTCAGAAAAATTATTTCTCTTAAAACTATGAATGAAAACTCAATTAGATAAGGACAGAGATATCCAGCGTCCCCTTAATAGCGATTTTCGAAAAAGCGACCGAGATTTAAAGAGTTCTAACTCCAGTTCTAATTAACGATTTTGAATACACAAAAAAATGAATGCAAGGCCTTTTTAAGACGAAGTAAGTGCAGCAAACCTAAAACGACGAAGAGCTGTTAAAACGGCAAGCAATCAAACATAAACTAAAAAGCACAATATACTGTATTTACATTCAGCTCTGTAGGGGTGACTCAGTTAAGCTGTCAAGGAGGTCTAATATTTCTTTCTTAAAGATCGTAATAAGACGAAGAAATCCTATTTTGGTAAGTTCAATTTGGCTAGAACAGAAGCCTTGTGGAATCTTTGAAAATAGAAGTATTTGCTATTTTCTAAAGTTCTACATGGACCGCATATTACGTCAGGGACTGAAACTATTTTTGGGGTCTTCTTTTGATAGGTACTTTCATGTAAAAAATAGACGGAAACTTGGCTGAAATTACCCATATAATATATTTAAGGGGTGCACTCCGTATAGATGACAAAAACCGAGGTGATTTTCGGAGATTTTTTATAAAGAAACTATTTATTCAAGTCAATCAAAACATTTCTTTATGTATTAATACACTATTGAAGAAGTAAAAAAGTGTGTTATTATGTACACGCGTAAGATGTTTAATAACATTTTTGGTTATTGTCGTAATATATGAAAATTTAGAGAGCTGGGTGTAATAGAAATTTAATAAACTCTTTTTATCAACTATTTTATTTATTTGGGTTACAGAAATAGAACCTTGTTTGCGAAACATTAGTAAGAAAGAAATTAAATCCAAAAATAAACCTCAAATTGCGTTAAAATTTTTTTGTAATATACACTATGCATCATACACTATGTATCATACTTAATATATAGGTAAATCCGCCAAACTTTTGACTTTTATGTTACTCTTAAGGTAGCTATCCCCCAACTATGTGAATCAAAACAAAGGTGAAAACTGAAAATCTCTATATACATGAATTTCTTTATATATAAAATAAGAATAGCACAAAAGAATTATTTCCGTGTTGTTTGAATGCAATTAAAACGGACAATATATAAATTACAAAGAAAACATAAACTTTTGACTCACATAGTTATGATCAAAAGTGAGATTTACGATCTTCGGATTAATATTATTTCATTACTGTATGAACCAACTTTTAGAAATGAAAATATATACTTTATCAGGGTTTCATCTAATTTTTTCCAGATTTTCAGACATTTCTCGAGACTTGCTCAATCGCTATAAAATCATATCGGGGATTAAATACAAATAACTTTCCGCCGGGCATGAGAAAAAGTTGTATACTATACTTGGGAGCAATGAGGGCTATGGACGCCTGCGAGTTTGCTGCCCGAGCGAAGCTAGTCACTCGTGAGCGTCAATAGCCTATTTTACTCCCTTGATGAGTAATATACTATTACATGACATGACATTTTAAAAGTAAAAATTAATGAAACTATTTAGGTAACCGATTTGTTGTATTATTTATAGCCTTAAAATGATGTAGAAATGTCAAGTTTTTACTAAATGTTCTTACACATTAGCCAAACTGAACCTGTTAATTACCGTTGGTGTGACTGGTGACATATTCATATAATACTATACTGATGCTAAAATAATTGTAAAATTCCTTTCTTATTTTACACATTCTAGATGAAACTTTCTTATTATACGAAATGGTAATTTCGAATCTCATACTCTCGCTGACGTTTTTAAGATTGAAACAAATGAATATGAGACTTTCGAGATGTACTAATAAGACTAGAATTATATGGAAGAAATGTTATTATTTGTAAGTAGTAAAAACATGCATATAAGGGGCCAATCACATACTACGTAACGCTTCTAGGGCACGGCGGGAGGGTCAAGCATACCGTGATAAAATATGACGAGGGGGAGGGGGATGAAGGGTCTAGTGTATCGTTACTGAACGCTATACATATTGAAACAAAAATTATAAATAGAACCGACTTAGAAAGATAATACTCTAAAATGTAAATATAATCCTTTTTCTATAATTGGAATTAAGAAAAGAATGGGTCCATGATTAAATATTTATTGACTTTATTTATGAACTACAACTTTTTAAACTCGGTACCCGAATTAATCATTTCGATCAAGGAAAAAATATGTTTATTCATCAGTTTTTAATGTCTTTAATTACTTATATGTCCATCTGTAATTATGGGTAAGCCCGGTTTATTTATTCAGTATCTGTACAAAATATGATCAATAATAAATATCAGATATTAAAAACAATTGAATATATTTTACCAACATAGCCCAGTACTAGCTCAAATTTTGAATGAGGTAATGGTGGAATTTACTCTAGCTTTAGCTACCCAAATCACTACATCTTTTGATGAGTTATTAAACTAAGTCAACACAAAACAAGGCTGAAAAATAATAACAAGAACATTTATATTTTTCTAATACTCAGAGCACTGAGACAAAAACATGTAGCATTTTATAGGTATGTGTATATGATTTTGTAATTGCACGAATAAGTTAGTAATTTATTATTAACCGACTTGGAAAAAAAAGACGTTCTCAATTCGACCTGTATATTATTTTATGTTTGTCCGTCGATTATTCCGCAACTACTGAACCGATTTCGATAAACTTTTTTTTTAATGAAAGAGGTTGATCCCGTGGTGGTCCCATTGCATTACTGGGCCAGTATCGAGCCAGTACTAGGTCAGTACTGGCGTTTTGTTATGTTCGCCCGCTGATTATTCCGAAACTACTGAACCGATTCGGATAAATTTTTGGATTTGGACAAATAAAATGAAATTTGGCCGGTACAACTAAAAAGTATAAAATAAAAATTTTTTTTAAAGAACGAACCGACTTTGAAAAATTCTCTAAAAAGAATAAAATAATAATCGACATAAACCTTTTCGAAGTAGCCGCCGAATTTAAAACTGACTTATAGTATTTTTTTTAGGGATATGATTTAGAACTTATACTGTCGTGATAAATGTTATGTAATTTTATAAGGGGTGGGGGATCACGAATTACGTGACAAAATGTTGGGGGGGGGGGGGGACAAAAACACTGAAAATTAGCGTTACGTAATATGTGAATGGCCCTCAAGCTATGGAAACAGAAAATTTTAATTATATCTCTATTATATGAATTATAGGCCAATTGAAAGGAGTGAATCGACTGAACATGGACCTATTGGCAGTTATGAATTATAAGAAGGCACATAAGTACATGAAGACCACAGCTCGTTACCACAAAGTCGGATATTTTTATGTTGCTATGATATGTGTATTTCTTTTTGTAATATATTCTGTGATTTTAGAAGAGCTAGAGTATTTTTAGAAAATAGTGACTTGATCAAACTGTAAGCCTCACGTATATTCTATGGGTTTCGTCTTAAATCATCGGTATTTAAATAGCGCAAGACACGGCACATTTTATTCAATAGAAAGAAGTATTAATATGCTTCAATTTAACGATATTGCTCTTTTAATCTAGTTATCATGTTCTTCTTACGTATTGGAAAGGTGAAATCGTTGATTCATCATCATTAAATATAAACAAAAGGCTGATACACTTTTTTCAAGTTCAATTAAACGAAAGCCGCATCTTGATAATGCAATAAATCTGATGAACCAAATTGATCTTATGTATTATATATACGATCAAGCGCATGGAATTCTGGTTCTGCTGTCTCAATATTCACATCTGTAAGATAATGCAAATACAAAACCAAATTTTATAAAAATATAAGTTCATAAGAGATACGTCATATAATAAACTTATAGGTTTAATATTTTGCATGTTCTTACAAATTCATGATTCACTTTTAACTCGTGCTTGTGAAATATCAATCAGATTTATTAAAACCAGTACCATATTAAAACTATTCACAAGACTTACAGTTCACAAGACAATTTTTTTCGCATCGTACAAAAGAAACGAATCCATGCTCGGCTTTAAAATACGCAACTTTTTATTATGTGGTCCAAAAACAAAGAAAAAACAAACATAAGTGAATTTAAAGAGATAATAAAAAACAAGAAAAAAGTATTCAAAGATAGGTAAATAAACAAAGTGTATTATGCAATGTATGATTAGGTGATCAAATATATATAAGTAAAAGAACTAAGGCGGGAAACCAAAGGAGGTCATACTTATCGCAAAAATAAGTCTAGTCATAGACACATAATGGACACAGAGAGAAATGGTTCAGCAAATATTACTATGATTCTATTTTGAAGCAAGGACACTGTAGAATCATGTTGCCAATAAATTTTGATTATGTTTTATTAAAAAATAATAATGCGATCATTTATATTAACAATTGCAGTAAACTTTATTAGATTATTGTGAAGTTTTGTTAGAGTTTATAAACTGACACTACAAAAGCAACATAATATTCATATTGTTTATAATTTCTCCAAATGTAAATGTATCATGTTTTATTAACTTATTAAAAAATAACTTATTTTTTAAACATAATGCACTTCATGCACTATCCTTCTAATTGTATCATTTTTTTGAGAAATTAAAATATTTCTTAGTAATAGTTATCAGACTATTTCTCTCTGTGGACAAAGGAAAGGAATCTGCGCATGCGCATTTCCTGCTTACTATTAATATATTTTTTTTATCTAAAATTTTTCATATGATAACCAAACATAAGCCACACATAATCACATATTTTACACTCATGACAACACATCCGCCATATCAAATACCCAAAATGCCTGCTTTTCTTAAAAAAAAAAAGATTATATAAAATAAATTATAGTGTGAAAACTTTTATGAATATTCACTAAGTATTACAATGAAAATAACAATTGTACTGATAGCATTGTATGATATGCGACGGCGCATCAATGATTCGTGCACAAAACTTAATGATAAAAAGAGAAAATTACAATGACGTCAAAACGGTATCGATCCATACGTACGTAATCAAGGGTGAAAAATTAACATGATTTATTATGTCATTATTGACATCGCAAGATTTAATCTTTTGTTTAACGTACGATATACTTATTTTTAGTCAGTGCACAATTTGAGAATCCAGTATTTAGAGTACTTTTCTTTTTTGTTCTTCTTAGATAAATCATTTAGATTTAGATGATGATATTATTAAAGCGATTAAATGCAAAATTCAATGTAAAAAATCATCATTTGCAAAAAATCAGCTGCAATCAGCGAGATACAAATCAGATTGTAGTCTAAAGATTTATTTATCGAAAAATAGAAATAAACAAATGTCCCTTTATCTTTTTGATATTTTTCAATTTGGTGAATTCAACACCTACAATGTTATTTAGTTCAATCAATTAATTAAAAATAGAAACTGTAAAAATATAATTGGATGGCTATGCTTTTGCATAGGCAAAAGAAAACTTGTATTTTTTTTAAATTTCTGATCTCGGGTCCAAAGGTCGTCATTGTATAGTTCAAATATACTATATATATATATATATATATATATATATATATATATATACACACACACACACACCTACCCACACATGCATACGTATGTACACATACACCAACACATATATACATACCGACATATATACACGTACAGTTGGAGAGATTACATGGCGTAGTATAAAAACAAACGTATTAGGGCGCGTTAATTAAGCAATACATGATGTGTGATTGGTGCAGAATACCAAGTGTTTTATTGGCGCAAAATACAGAATGGTTACTAAACGTATTAATGGTAGGCAAAGACAGTTTTATCAAGTCCCGATGCAGGTTTTGCGGTGAAAATTTGTTCAATTAAATTGATTAAAAGAAAGAAAAATGGGAAATCTTGTCAAAAGCTTACAAAAATGCAAAACGAATATTGCGCAGTAGAGAAGGTGGCGACTTGCTCTCACGATGACAATAATGACCGTTCGTTCGTTCATTTTTTCGCGAGTTTAGTGTCACAGCGCGAGGAATTCAGATAACTATTTATCGTTAATAAAGTACATCAATTTTTGCGTCATTCGGGGAAAGTCCTTAAATGATTTATGTTACATGAAAAACATGCCGAGTTTATTGTAAATATGACTTCAGCCTCTATGTATGCGAACAATGTAAGAAATGACAAAACGGATTTCAGAGGATGTACTTGATAATAGACAATTAAAATACAAATTCGAAGGGCCGCTTACGGTTTATTGAAAGTTTAGTGCAAGGAGTAATGATTATAAAATGTCTCTTTCGTTAACTTTATGTGTACAAATGTACGAAAAAAGAAAAAAAAATATATATATATACACTCATATATATATACTTTTCAAGCTTTTATTCGATTATAATTTTGATGAGAGATGAAGCATATGAGAAATCATGAAGTGCAAGAAGCCCAGGGGATCTAAACAAGTCCAGGCAGAGTAGCTACAGATAATAATAAGTATATAAATATAAATATAGCGTATAAATATTGTAAGTAAATGTTGAAGTTATAATGATGATGACTTCCTTGATCTCCTCTAGATCACGGGTTTTCCGACAAAGAGCATAATGTGTAGGTATGAGAGTGAGCGAGAGACAAAATGCGAATCTATATAGTTTTCTGTTTTCCATAAGATCGTTATAAAATTCCAAAGACTTAAAATTTTAAAGATGCGAGCCTAAGCGCAAATACCCGATTTTGACGTAACATGTAAATACTAAAAAAAAAAAGGAATACCTGCGTGTTTTTGATTTAAAAGAGAAAAATGCATAGGTGACGTTGCGCGCGCGCGAGATGTGTATAAGAAACACTATTAATTATTATATACATATATACATATTTAATGTCCCCGTCATATCAAGCCTATATCAACGTGTTACGTCGTGATAACCTTAAGAAGTTAATTATAATATATCGTTACTGAACTATAAAGTTGTTGAATGAGTACGAGCGTTTTTGTTGTCGTTTGTCACTCTCGTTTGTAGTCGGTAGGAAAGTAGGCTTCTGCATTTCCTCTTGCAACTCGATCTTCCCTCTTCCCGTCTTTGATTGCTCAGATTTTTGCTTTCTAATTTTCGTTTTCCAAAGTAGTTTCTTCGCTAAAGGAATTGTCAGAGTCTCGTAGCCTAAAGACTTGAAATTTCGAGGAGAAGATCGACTCAAGGTTAAATGCGCGACTTACTCAGCTGTCGGGAATTGCCAGCGCAGATATTCCTGCGCGAACCGGAAGAGCTGAATAAAATGCGAATGTGAATGAATCTCGAACGTGAGTGAGGCGAGATTTTCATTGAATTTCTTGTTGACTTGTAATAATAATGATTATATAAAAATTATCATGATAATAATAATAACGTTAATAATGAAAACAATAATAACATAATATATTAAAAGTAATAAGAATATTAAGAATACTAATTATGATAATATGAATAATATATTAATAATAATGTAAACGGTTGTAGAGTCAAACTTTGTCTTCATCATATAATAGACAAAATTTATTTAAATTTTAATGTATCATCGCAGTAGCTGATGATGCTGGCAAAAATACTGTGAACATTTTTGCATACTTTATACGTCCGTTATAATTCTTCAGCCATTACCTCTTACGACTGCACCTTTATCCTAAAAACTCTTTTACCTAGAGAAAGTAGTAGGTACACAATAATTATTCATCATTATTACTTTCATTTTGATTATTCAAATGTTAAAGCATGAGGTTTAATGTTACATGTTATCAAAAGCTGCGTTCATTCTGTAAAAGATTGTAAATATACCCAAAATGTTCCCATTATCTTTTTAATGATTATGCACGTTGTTAGTTTTAACAAATGCGCTTCTATTCCTGATCAAATATAAGAAGAACCATACTGATTAAGGTGATTATTTCATGAAGTGAAATGTTTGGGGTCTTTAAATACTTAAGATGGTTGACAAAGAAGTGGTTAATAATTTTATTAATAATAATTAATTTACTTGTGTGAAAATTATAGCAAAAAAATTTAATACAAAACTATTTTCACATATATTATAAAATATTATTGTTTTTCAACAATAGAACGTTACAAATGTATGAATGGTTACAAAAATACGCGTAAATTCATAGATTGTTTTCATGATATTAGTCGATAAGGTACGATATCAGAAATGTCATAATGACAAACTTATAAATTTTACGTGTAATATATATTAATCTTGAAAATATATGTGACCTTTAGTTTCATGTAAGAATCACCTTAAACTTACACGTGCTTTATCTTGAATAATCAGTTGCAGATCAAAATTGACAATCCAAATTATGCTTTACAAAATGTTTTATGATTTTTAAAAACTGTATGAAGGTTATATATTTGAAATATGAATCTCAAATTTTTATAATGTAAAATAGCATAAAAAAAATAAAACAAAAGTTTAAATATGTTTATTACATAAACATAAAAAACAATAATTGTCACTTTGTCAAACAGAACATTTTAACATCTACATTGGCTATATTTTATATTTTTTACAGTGGGCCCTGTTTTAGATAATGTTGGTCACGAATCACACATTATTATATTGTTATAAAAACTTTAACATTTGTTTCGTTAGATCATATAAGCTAATACATAAAATCGTGACCAGATTATCATTCCCCAAATAACTATGGACTGCTTTAATTTATATATTTATTCTTATCGAGATGAGACTTAAGAATATTTCGGAATAAGCTGAAAGATAAATTTTGTAACTATAATCTACATTGCATTTCGTACTATCAATTCCAATTTCCAATTCTCTTTCTACATATTATGTGTATATAAGTATCTTATACACAAATCTCAATAAACAAAGAAACTAACTTGAAGTTTAGTGTACACATAGGCGCAACTCGATGCAATATAAGTTCAGAAAGACACACGCATTAATGTATATATATTCAGAATACAATCGAATAAAAAGCACTACACTATTGACTAAATGACGCTAGACTTATAAAAATGATAGTAGGCTAAAACCATCAGACGAATATAAGACGGGGTATTTACGCCTACTTTATTTCAAACACAATTATTTAAATAAATACTGTGCGATGTTATTGTGAGAAAAAACCGACTTATCTCATTTTATGCTTAAATTGTAGTCTATAAGCGAGCGGACTAAGCTAAATTTATGAAACAAACACATGAGGAAAAAAATTTGTTGTTGCAACTGCCATGCTGTGTGCCATTATACTTACGCGAGTTACGTTTGTCGTAAAAAAAATATAAAAATGTAAAAAAACAGCAACAAAGAGCTAATTACTGCTGCTCATCTCGTCTCTCTGTGAACTTGTGCACTTTAAATATGCGAAGAATTTAAACTTTTCAACGTGAATTCACGAGATCCGTCAATTTGCGTCAACCGTCTTATCCTGTTGAGATATATATCGTTAAATTGAAAAATGGTTGTCTTTCGATTGTGCTACTTGTAACTGCAGTAGAAGATCACATGTTTGAGAGTTTCTTTGCAATGATATTATTTACATTTTACAATAAGAAGATGCGCTCTCTATTATAATCTGCCGTACGATTGCAGTTGAGTGAATGATTAAGTAACGCATCAAAATTTTGGAACAAGGTTTGGAAAGCGATGCACGAACGTTTACACGTGCTTTGTAACGAAACTAAATAGTTTATTTTCGATTTCAAAATAAAATAGAAATAAAAAATATATATGTATACATATAAATTTTATTGAGACAATAATATTGGATTTTATTGGATTAGCATGCGAAAAAGAAATTATCAAAGTTGAATTTCAGAAAAAAGTTATATAATATTGTCGACGCACGTGTAAATGTGACCCCGTCGTGCTTATCCAACGATTGTAATGTTTTTTAAGTCTGATGAGCGTTGTTACCTGAGCAGCTCAGGTTCATAAAGTATATGCATAATTCATACTAATATAGTTGGCAAAACTACGGAGCAATTGTGTATTGATATGTGTAATTAACAAGGAAAAAATCTAAAAAATCGTTGATTTATCATAGATTCAAGCACAATAAAGATTAGTAGGGCCAGGCACAATAAAATTCGGCCAATACGTTGTAGACAGCGATCTTTTAGAGCGGCAAGTCATATAAGTCAAACTATAGGTAATGAAAATATTAAATAAACGCATATTGTCTATTGTCATTATGAAATAATTTTATTAACATACATTTCCTATCAACGCCCTTTACAGCAATTTGTGTTAAACAATTTTACCGGAAAAGGGGTTGATTCTTTAGTCAATCGGAGCACGATGTTTTATTGAATTTTTTCGTGTAATATTTATTGTAATATTTTGATTTTTTTGTACTAATAGGTTGTAGAATAACGAAACTAAAATTTTCTTCTGTGTCGCCATTATTAAGTATCCATATTAACGAGTAAGTAATCGAGTCTTTTCTTTAAGATAAAATATTTTTCCTGAACTATACAAAGCCATGAATTTTATTTTGATTAGTATCATTTTAATACTTTTTAGTTGAAAAACCTGTGTTACAAATAAGCTTTACTTCTTTATCTGCAGCTGTAGTCGTACAAAAAGTACATCAGTACTTAATATAAAAATGATTTTAAATATATATTATGTTGTGGGACTGTACGCAAAATCACTCAAAAAGTCGATTTTTGCTTCATCATAGCGAAAGCTTTGTCACAGTAAAAAAAGTTTTTTGTAACACAAGCGCGATTTTCGCGTTTTTCTGCACCTATTAAACGGGCCTAAAGGACAATTTTTTAGACCGGTGGGCGCAAAAGTAAATAAGCGGGCGTAAAAGTAAATAAGCGGGCTCAAAAGTAAATAAGCGGGCGCAAAAGTTACTTTTGCGCCCGCTAAAATTTTTCGGGAAATTGCTATTATATATATTTAACCCCGCTTAATATGTTAGAAAATCGCAAAAATCAATACATGCGTTACAAAAAATATGGCGTGCACCAAGGGCAAAGTGTGCTTTTTGTACACTTTGCGCCCTAGGTACACAATTTTTTTTTTTTTTTAAATGGCATTTCGAACTCGAAAGTTCATCGCCTCATCTACGCAAGCCTTCCATGTTTCCCTATTTTGTGCCAACCCCATCCATTTCGCGCCTTCCCGCCCAATTTCAGTTACGTCTGATTTTACGTTATCCTCCCATCTGCGTCTAGGTCTACCAAGAGGTCGCGTTGCTTTCGGTTTTCCTTTCATTATGCGCGCTGCTGTACGATCATCGCCCATTCTTGCCACGTGCCCTGCCCATCTTAGTCTCCGTGATTTTATTATTCTGTTAATATTTGGTGACGCGTACAAATTATGTAGCTCGTCATTGTGCAGTTTCCTCCACTCCCCAGTTTCCTCATCTTTCTTTGGCCTAGGTACACAATATACTATTAAATTGTTTAAGCAAATGTTTGTTGTAATGGTAAAAGCCAAAGCTAATGTTTTTGTTTTTTTAATTATGTGAGTGGATTGATGGATGCATGGGTGAGTCAGTGCATGAATGAGTTGGTGTATGGGTGGGTGCAGGATGTGTGCGAGGGTTTGTTGGTGTATGAGTAGTTTGTACTTGGGTGAGTTGTGCGTGCAATGGGTAGATAAGTTCGTGGTTGGGTTGATGTTTGGGTGGACAGAAATGTGAGCGGACGCGTATTGCATAAGGAACAAAAATTACAAATTTATTTTCACAGAATAATATTGATTTTAAAATATCATAAATTAGAAAAATCGTTATAAAAAACAAAAAGGAGTCAACGAATATTTAATTAGGCTTTTTCACGTCTGGCGTGATGACTCCACGTAACCGAACACTGGGAGTACAACATTCAAAATTGTGCTGATTTCTTTTTATTAATATAAAATCAGCGCAATCATTTCTGAGTATGAAAAAATATGCCAAAAATATCTCTTTTGCGAAGCTACCTAATGAATGCTAAGCATACTTGATTCGCTACCTAAAAATGTTGTTTATTTATTATCAAAGCATGAGCGGTCAAAAACTGTTATCGTATAATTGCGATTGACTTAGCTAGGATATCATTTCATCGTATTTGAATACTGGCGAAATATACTAACCAGTTTAGTATTCAATATAGTATAAATGATAAAATTTTTATAATAGCGAGTTTGCCTGAAACAGTCAATTTTATCCATTTTTATAGGTTAAATGGTAACATATTTTTCAATTTTATTAGATTTACTGATAATTTGTAATGATAACATCACAAAACTTAAAGTATATCATATGCAATTATTTTCCTGCATATTTTATTGAATTAAATATATGTAAGATATATTTTTACTTTGCTACACTTTTTCAAAAAATATTTTTTTTTTAAGTAACCATCTTAGATTTTTAATTTAATAACATAAGCAAGAAAATAATGGCATATGATATATACTTACATTTTGTTATGTTATTGTTACAAATTATCAGTAAAAACAATATAATTTCAAAAGTACTTACGATTTAACCTAAATAGAAAATAAATAAAATGGGCTATTCAAGCTAACTCGCTATTACAAAAAACTGTATTATCTATATAATATTGAATACTAAATTTCTGTGTATATTATTTCACCATTATTTAACTGTAGTCTGGGAGCTAGCTACAAATTTTTTGGACAAACTGGGACCGTTTTATTCGAACGTTATTCTACTATTTGTACATTATAAATATTCATAAAAGAGGTCTGGCAGGGCATGCGCGGGACAGAGCTCGACACGAGCGTCTGAAACACGTAAGAAAAACTAGGGTTGTTGACTCACATGGTACCTTCTGAATTTTTTTTATCATTTATGGACATGATGAAATGCTGAAAAAAGTGGATCTGACAGCTGAGTACTTCATATGTTTAAAACTAGCTTATCATAAATCTATTTTGTTTCTATAATTTGCCTTCATTCCGAAATTCGTTTATAGACCCTGCAAAGCTAGCACGTTTCAAATTTCTCCTGCGTCGACCCTCGCTAAAGAAAAGTTTTAGAAACATTAAAGATTTACGATCAGCTACTTAAACATATAAATCACTCGTTACCGCCTTAAAAATTGAACTGCTCTAACTTAAAAATTTATACTTTCGATTTAATTAACCTCATATTTTAAAATTTCTTGAATTTTTTTTAATTCTTTAGACGAGTTTGAACTCTATATGACTTTTCTTTGTCAAGATAGACTTTATTTGGTTTTTTCAACTCTTTTGACCCATTTTATAATATTTTCTAAATTTTTTTGTGAGAATGCACTCCTGAATCTTTAGGGCATATGTCTGATTTTTTGCAAACATTTATTATTATTATCTACAAAATGGCAGGCTTTTAAGGTAGGCATAGAAAACAAACAGCTGCCAATTCATTTGCACTTACAAGGAGAGGGCACACCCTCCGGGAATCAAAATTCGGTTAGATTTTGGGAGGTTTTTCTGGTACCCAAAAATGAAGCCTAGTACCCGTAATTCATTCTAATAGAACCTTGTTCTCGAGATATGACCATAACTCTACAAGTTTTTATTGTGGATAAATGACTCAAACTATCATAATAAGTAGACAAACAGATCTTTCATTTGAGCTCTGTTACGTATAAAAATATTAATCTGATCAAAAGTTATTTACAATTGAAAATGGTGACCGAAATTGCATGAATATTCAAAGAAATTTAACTCTTTTAAATTCGTTGATTTTCCATGTATTTTCAGTGTCTATCTTCAATTGTTAATAACTTTTGATCAGATTAATATTCTTTTACGTAGCAGAGCTTACATTAAAGATCTTTTTACCTACTTTTTATTATAGTTTGTTCGCATTTAAACTGAGGGACCTATCTTTTTCAAACCGATAATAGAGAATGGTTTGACAAAAGTTCTGAATCTTTTTTATTTTTCATCCGATTTTCATTTTAAAGCTTTGATGCTGTTCTTTGAAAGATTTCGGTTCGTCCCGATATAAAAATAAAACCTTACAAAGTTACAACCAATAGTTTATAGTTTTAAATACATGGACAAATTAATTACTTAAGCAGAACAAAATAAGATCTTCCAAATTAAAATCATTCTGTATTTAACACGATATCTAATTTTGTAATATTGAAATTTACATGCATTAAAGAAATTTTATTTTGTAACTTTAAGAACCCTTTTTATAACGTTTCTCATATTGTAATATGTAAACAAATTATTGTATACATTTTCATATTTAATATCGATTCTTGTGAAAATAAGCACCTAAAATAATTTGTGGCTCATCGATTCTTGCGATATAAACATTGTTTTATAGGTATTGATATCAGGCAGCCTAAGTTTAAATCAAAAAAGCAATTTTTTAAGAGTTAATAGAAATTTTTTATTCAAAAGCTATCATTTAGAAATTTTTGTTACTATAAACACTTGGTAATATCTGTATTTTAACAGTTGTAGAACTTCAAAATCTTGATCCTACGTGACAATACATTACCATTATCAAGACTATTTCGTTCATTTTTTTTATTCTTATTTTTCAGAGATGAAACATTAAAAATATTTTATTACTTTTTTTCAGTTCGTCCAAAACTGGTAAGTATTTTTTTTCTAAAATGTAGTTATATCCATAAAGAATTTGAGGGTATCACTTCATTGTATAAATAATCAAAATTGAAAAACAATTTTTTTTATTTATCAACGAAATGGCGGTATAAGATATACTATAGGCGGTGAAACTTTTTTCAGTGATTCCGCAATTAGCAGTGCAAGTAACTCCATAAATACGTGGAGAAAAATATATTAAAAACTATAATCTTTATACAGTATAGAAACTAATAAAGACATACAGATTTTGGATCACACGAAAGTTTGTTTAAACTTATGGATTATAATCATAATTTTCTTCAATTGTTAACCGTTACTGTAAAAATTGATGTTTTTTAAAATCTGTATGTTCTTCGTCAATTGTTAAGTCGTATAAATTGACGATTGTTTTTTTTTGCTGTATAGTAATGTGTATACGAACACAATGAAAAACATCAAAGACTAAAATGTCTAAATAACTTTATATTATAAGACAAAATACCCAATACCTGGACAATTTTTTGATAATACTTCTCAGAAAACTATCAATTCTGAATGGCAACTGGCATAAACTCGGAAACTTCTAGTACCAGTATATTGCCCGTAAAATTTGCTATTGATTAAAAAACATATTACATTTTAAACTTTTTCAATACTAAGAAATTATGACTTAAAAGTAAGAGTTTCCGACTATAGTAGTTGGACAGCTATTTTGAACTGACTGTAATACTTGAACGCGCAAAGGCACCAGTACCTGGACAAACATTAGATAACTAAACTTCTTCTACTAATATTGTTAGTAAATATTGTTAAATTAAAAATTACAAATACTTCCCCAGTGGAAATGAAAAATGTATATAAACGTATATAAGTGTATAAAAGTGTATATAAATGTATATTTCTGTTATAATTGGACCAGGTTTTACCACAGATATATACATTTTTATACCCTTTAAATTATTTCTGTACATTTTCGAAAAAAATACAGCTTGACTTTTCCACTGATAGGTGGCGGGGCACAGATAAATCAATTCACATGTAAAAAAATGAAACTTTCAGCTACTTTAGAAACAGTGACACTTAGAAAAAAAAATTTGATTATATGGTATTATTGGAGTCTATCTTGACGCTTCTTAGTGATCAAAGTGTATCACAGTATGCCGATGCAATTCCAATTTTTTTGTTCCAATTATAACAGAAATATACACTTTTATACATTTTCGTACACTTCTATACATTTATACACATTTATGTACATTTACGTACATTTTTGTATTTCCATAGGGGTGATAACGTTGGTCACTGTAACCTCTTTTTTGGGGTTAGTATATTTCACTCCATCAACCAAGTGATATAAATTCACAAAAATCATTTTTTAGGAGATTCATTCGAGTTGATGTTATTCAATAGCATGTTCAGTAAGTCCTAAATGAGTTTTTAATGAACGAATCTATTTATTTTCTTTGTATTTCATGTGCTCAACTACTTGCCTCCTGCTAAAAAAGTGGGAGGTAAACTTGGACACGTAATTTAAAAAAAAATAATCATCATCTGCACTAAATACAATGCTGATTGTATTCATAAGTGTGTTAGCTATAATTAAAGACCATATTTTAATACTCGTGGAGCCATTGAATTTGCACGAGCTATTGTCGCCAGCGCGTCACTCTCAGACCACATATATAAAAGAGAGTTAACATATAATTTCATCCTCAGATTTGAAATAATTTGTGTATTTTTAGATAGTTAGTGCCCTAGACAATATAGACACATTTTCATGCTGATTATTTATGAGTATGTTGTTATTTTCTGTTCATGTCCAAGTATAGGTCACATTTGTCGCATTGTCCAGTTACTGGGTACTTGTCCCTATATAGGCATCTTTAACCTATGCATGACCAAGCGGGGCAGTTAACGAACCACAGTAAAAACCTTTGTAAATGAAACCAGTTCTTACAGTTTTATATGATAGCTCATACATATATGGAATGGTTTTTTCGGTCGTTGATCACGAATTATTTTTCCAAAAGACAAAATTAAACCGTCAGTGCCCACAGGGTATACCTATATGAACCCATACGCTTCAAGGACACTGTAAAATTATATTATATAGATCGATAAAATGGATAATTCATTGGATTACTATAATTAGGTAAATATTATAGAAGAATTTTAATTTGGTAGAAATGTGAAGAAAAAAGAAACTAGACGAAAATAGTGTTCGAAAGGAGTACAATTCGGTTTATAAAAGTTTTTTTCTGGATCCCTCAGCAACTCCGCTTGATCATCTAAGTAACAAAAATCAATTTAGCCATGCCAGGATTAGCATGCTGCTTACTTTCAAAGAGGATAGACATCATATAAAATGTTTACATTTATTTGGACATAGCCTCACCTTAAAGGGATAGAACATATGATTTCAAAAATGTCAAATCCTTAGTTATAGTATATTACGATACATGTGACCTAAGTAGCCCATAATTGCACGGCGCGTAGTTAGCGCCCGAGCGTAGCGAGGGCGATACCGTCGCGCCGTGCAATTATGGTTACTTAGGTCACGAGTATCGTATACTATTTTGTAGCACGAGTGACATAAACCCGCCATCGACATAGGGGAGGGTGTAGGGTGCGGGGGTGGGCCGGGTGTGGAGACGGGGGGGTTCGGGGGGGCGGAGCCCCCCGCATGAAAAAAAAATAAAAATATAATCCAAAAAACATAAAAAATAAATTAAGGAAATTACAAATCGTATAAACGAATTATTATTTAACCAAAATTCATTAGTTAATTAATAATCAATGTAAATCTTTATACATTGTTTAAATAGAACCTTATATAAATAAGATATTTTGTTTTTTGAAAAAATAATAAATGTTTATTAATAATGAAAAAAAAATTAATACTGAATTTTAAATTGAATTCCAGATTTAATATTCAAAAATCGCGCCAAATTGTCATAATATACAATCAGTTAAACTAACCTCTTAATTTGAAGCATTATTTTAAGGATTTATAATTATTCTCTGATACTTGGCATGCGTATTTACCAGGTTTACTACTTCTTCTTTCTATTATTATAAACGAAAGCGTTTATTTTGAGTGTTTTTAGTCTTTATTATAGTATACTACGGATCTGTGGCCTATGTGAATTAATTATTACACTGTGTAATAAAGCGCCACTTAGGTCACGGATAAGCGTGGCTTAAGTGCGGGTTTGGGTCACACAGTGCTATAAAAAATATTATAAATTTTATTGGTGTAAACGAAAATACATGTGATTTTAATATTGTGATTTTTCAGTCAAACTTTTTTATTTTAACTTAAACTAATAATTATGCTAATAAATGAAGAGAATTTATTTATGGGTAAGTCCTACATTTATCTACCACACTTTCTGTCTTATCAATCGAATAATAAATAATCAAATCTAATATAAAAATTACTTAGATCTAGGCAAAACGTTAATACACTTGACCTCACCAATAGTGGAATAATCTATATTCTTCTACAAAGTTTCAAGCGCATAATTCAACGATACGTATTTAGAATGAATACCCACGGGACTTGAAACTTTATAAAACGATAAATTATTTTAATACCGATTATTCACTTATTCGGTCAAATAAAATTTAAGGTGGGAAATTAACAGTACATTATGCAACAAGGGAATAAAGTCGAAGATTATGCCCGTGTGTGAATTTACTGGCCGAGTGAAGTGAGGGTAGTAAACACCCGGGGGAACTATTATTATTATTATTATTATAAAGGCCAAGTAGTAATGATAAGCACCAACCGTGTCTGAGAGCAACAGCTATCGCATAGTCTTTATGTCGGCAGTAGACGTGCTTGCATCAGCACCACAGCTATCATAACTACTTTTTGGGACTAACTATCCGTAGCTTTGTTCACAGTCACGCCATCTTTCTTTATTGTTTGCGAGTTGCATCCAATCCACCTCATAACATCCTTCTTCTCGTAGGTCCATTTTTATATTGTCCTCCCACCTTCGTCTCGGTCTACCTGAGGTTCTTGCACCTGTCGACTTACCTACGAGCACTCTAAGTGCTGCTCTTTCGTTACCCATTCTAGCTACATGCCCAGCCCACCCTAGTCTTCGATATTTAATCACTCTGATACTGTTTGGCTTCCCATATAGCTCGTGTATTTCTTGGTTATGTAAAATTCTCCATTCTCTAGTAGTCTCAACTATTCTGCCCCAAATAGCATTCTAAGGACTCTATTCTCAAATACTCTAAATCTATTTTCTTCCCGTTTCTTTAACGCCCACGTTTCGCATCCGCATCATAGAAGTACTGGCAGTATGATTTTTCTATGTATTTCTAATTTAGTCTTTCGCAATAGTACTCGTGATTTTAGTAAGTTATTTACCGAATATAGTCATGCATTTTCAGAATGCAGCCTCTTCTTGATTTCTTTATGAGTTTCATTTTTGTGGTCTATTATCGTGCCAAGATATTTAAACTCATCTACTTTTTTGAAAGTTTTGTCAGAGACTTGCAAGTCGGTATCAGCAATCTCGGGCCCTGCTCTGCTAGTTACCATGTACTGGATTTTCTCTTCTGACTTTTAGACCAGTTTAATTCTTTAGCTGTTTTTATTAGTATCTCTAAGTTTTTTATTACGGTTTCTCTGTATTTTATTATTTATTGTTCAACGAGAGAATTTTGAAAATTAATCAAATTCAAATTTTGACAATTGATACACATAGAAAATTTGATTGGACATCTTTTTGTATTAGAACAAAATTTTGATCTTCTTTTGCTTTCTAATTATTTAAGAAAAATGCAATTTTTATCTTGAAAGAAATTCAATACCTTTCTCTCTTCATCTCGTTGTAACTTCACGTGATTTTAATATTATTTATTCAAACTTTAACATAATAATCTTCTACATATTCTACGCGTGTTACAATATTTAAACAAAAATTAAAACATTTTAGAGTCATATAGTAATTTTTGAAAAATATTACTGTCAAAATCTGCCAATGATACAATAAATCACAAAAGTTGTGTTACAAAATTTCTATTCATAAAACCTTGATTAATAATGGTAAGAAAGTAATGAGCGATTTACAAATTGCGTGCGACTTCGGTGCGCTTGACGCAGCCAGCATGTCTTGTCGCGAACGAGTATTATTCTCACAAAAATAAGGATTTTAATATTCTTATGCTTATTTTAATGTTACTTTGTCATGAATAAATAGTTTAGTACTTTATTAATAATCTAAAATATAAAAAAATTATTTAAACTAAAATTTATATTGAACAATATGCTTTTAAATAAGGTAAATTCTAAGTACACTTACAGCATAAGTAAGTGTAAATAATTAAAATTTTATAGAACGAATAATCACATAATATTGCAGATTTGTAAAAAAGTATTAAACTGTTTGTTTGTAAAGTAAAAATGTTGAAATAAGCATAATCGAGAGGATATTACTCGAATGCGACAAGACGCGCCGGCTGCGTCGAGCGCGCTGAAGTCTCATGCAATTTGTAAATCACTCATACTTTTTCACCACACTGCGCGTAAAGTGCTGACTGTACGCCCTCTCAGCAGGCCGTACAGTACCGCATGGACTGCCTAGGGAATAAAGTGACTTCTAGGCAGAGCATGGGGTACTGTACGGCCTGCTGAGATGCGTACAGTCATTTCTTTACGGGGGTGTGGTGAAAAGTAGTATACGCACCTCTGGAGTATAGTCTCGCTTCGCTCGGTCGGCAACGTCACACAGTGTGTACATTGCCCACTTTACTCCCTTGATGCATAATGTACTATTAATACGAAAAGTAGTATACGCACCTCTGGAGTATAGTCTCGCTTCGCTCGGTCGGCAACGTCACACAGTGCGAACATTGCCCACTTTACTCCCTTGATGCATAATGTACTATTAATACAAAAAGATGACCAATAAAATTTCCTATGTAAATAAGAATTTAAAGGCTGCATGAGGTCACATGATTAATAACAGCAGTATGACGGCCCAGACCTACCGAATTTATATATATATATTCGTGCGCGACGGGTATTTGCAAGTTATGAGAGTGGTAGATTCATTCCACCATTTTAAGTAGATACCCAATCACAAGCATGTTGCATTATTCGAAAGCTACTAAAGTTTATAAATTTTTAATTAATTATACAAAAACGTAGAAGCATTAAATCATTAAAAAAACTCATGTTTAATGACGTCATGACTGTTCCCTACTGTGTTAGGGAGTTTCTTGTACCGCCTTGGCCACGTATTCTAAAACTAAGTTAAATAGGAGGGTTGATAGAGCATCTCCCTATTTTAGCCCGTTGTGAATTTATTTCCGACTTAACTGTGGCAACTTTATTGACTTTTATTGAAAATTTATATTAATATAAATATAAAATTGAAATAAAGATAGAAAGCCAGAAAAACTGAGAATTTATTTTATTCCCGCTTTTGCGCTTGCAAAAGATTTATCAAGTGTGCCAAGATGACAATATATTGAATTGTAGTTACATAATATCCTTCAATTAAATCCTTTAGAGCCCATGAGTATAAGCACAGATAGGATAACATCTAAATAACATATCAGTTCTCTATCGATGATGAAAAAACACTATAGCCAAGAGAAAAAAATTGTAAAAATATATTATTTATAAAAAAATAATTCAAGAAAAATCTGGTATGCTATATTTGATTATGTGGAAAAATAACTACGAAATCATATTATCGCACCCCCAGAACAAGATTATGGCAACCCAAAATAATGATGTTTTTCTTAAACTAAGCAGGATATGTAACATTTTCGTGAAATAACATGTTGTCCTACCTGCACCGAAAGTATACTTTTTCATGCATATAAAACGGGCGGAAAGTGGTTTTTTCCACCCTCGGGCAATTTCTATTTCACTAAATGTGTTATAATTTAGTGAAATAATTTTTATAAACAATTTGTACAATTTTTTAATAACATTACATTTTCATTATCAAAAAAGGATTCTATTAATATGTTATGTTTTTGTGAAATAATAATTGTTTCTACATTATTTGTCACAACATAGGGTAAAAAGTATTGTCTTTTGTTTTTTGACAATTGCTGAAACAATATTTTTATAAACAATTAATTTTTACTATTTTTTCATAGCTGTAGTATTTTTTCAATGTTTTAAAAGAATTCGAGATATAATTTTAACCCTTGCTTTATCAAGAGGGAGACACAACGATAAAAAAACGAATTTTGAATAACTAATTTGTAACGACCCTTGTACATTATGTTTTATTGGAAAATTTTGATTATTGTTAAAATTTCACAGGTTTATCTGATACGTGGGCTTCTTGGTAAAGTGGGAGTTGATTCGACGTTATCTTAACTGGGCTAACTAGAGACTCGAATAGGTAAATAAATATAATTATGTAACTGTACATAACAAATTTTTATTTATTATCTAACTAGTGATCTTCCAAATTTGAGTGTAGGTGTCTTTTCAATCTTTTGTAAAGTCTATGTATTCTAATAATGTGCATGAATAATAGTTTAGAGAAACATTTGTATCTATTTATAGAAAGAACGTTTTTTCGAAATTACAATGAACGAACTAAATGTAAATATTAATTGCAGTAAATTATAATCCTAATCACTAAATTGATTAACGAGTTAAAAACAACACTGGATATAATCAATTATATACTCCAGTTTAGTCGATTAAAATGTATAACAAACTAACTTATTACCTCTTACTATAAAATTTAATATACAATAATTAATGTAACTTTTCTCTACTAGATATAGGTATATGACAATATTTTATCGCAACATAACTAATTTATAAAGTGATTTATGATTATTATGTCATTTTATTGCAAACTAATATGGTCTAAGTTTATTTACCTCAAATATTCTGTTAATTAAAATTACAATTATTTAAAATGAAAATCAAATCTAAATAGTTTTGAACTAAAACGATTCATGTTTGATTAGAAAAAATTATGAATATTTGTTCATATACAGTTATGAGAGTTAATAAGAATCAAGAGTATTGATATAGCATTACATGCAGCTATTCATTTCATAAATTAAATTATTAAACTTTGTTTTAAAGACTATAAATTATCAACTTTTTGAAAACTCTATGCATGTTAAAGTATTTTGCAAATATGACATTTTTTTTAAACCAAAATCATTAAAAATTAGATTTTATTATTAAAAAAAAAAATCACAACCAGAGAGTGGCAAGGCTTTTTAAATGTACATTAACATGCCTGCACACAGACAAATAATGTAAATGCATGTGTATATCTATATTTAATTCTTAACAATAAATAATTTACAGTAGATTGTTAATACATAAAAATAAATTAGATAATGATATGAAAATAAATCAATTATCTTTTAAAAAGTATCTATTTATAAGTGTAGTACACTATTATTGGTTGTATCAATCAAAATGTTGCTCTTGATTTACAATAAATTAAGTACCAGTTAATATTTATATCATATAGTAATTGTCTTTATATCGTTGATATTTGTAAAATTAATCTTGTTAGTCTTTTAGTTTAGTTCAAGAACAATTTAAAAAATGAAGTATTAATATCGATAGACATAATATCCTGCAGTAGATATACAGAAAACTTATTTTAATGATTACGAAATAATAATCTTATGTATTCCGAAATACTCCTATTTCACAGAAATATTCCCATTTTTCGTTATTTAGTTATTAGTTTAAATATAATCAGAATTGTATTGGAATGCATGAAAGGTTCAAACAAACCCAATGAATACGCGTATAATAAAATAATATCGTTTGTCAATATTGTTAGACTTTCTTATAGATACCGATAAAATAATAAGCTCATTATTGAAATAGAAAAAGTATTTCGTGTATAAAACGAAACTTTTTTGTATTTAAATAACACTTGTGTTATTTACAATGTAAAATGTAATGAAAACCATGTGTTCAAAAGGGGAATGTACTGAAAGTAAGCCAACATACGTTGATGAAAAACGTTTACAATATCTAGAGTTAGCTAACTATAAACCATCGGATTTTACTTATGCACAGGATCTGATAAAAGTACCATTACTTTGGTATTATTTAAATTTTGATCTTTGTTACCCTTTTTGTATCTTCTTTAACTGAAGTCAAATTTAATTAATTCAACAAAATAATAATATTAAGCTGGCTTTAGTTATTTTAATCATTTTTCCTCATACAAGTTTGTCAGTTCCTTTCAGACTAAATTTTTTAAACTATGCAGTTTTGAATATAAACAAGCAGAAGTTGACACCATAATTGATTACGAAAGGTACATAACTCAGAAGTGTTAAAACAACTTTCAAGAGAGTAAAATATTTCGTGAAGCGTAAAACTCTGCTTAATTATTTCTATTGTTGAAAAGAAGTCTAACACAGAGGCAGCCACTTTTGATCACAGTTTTTCTTTAAAGTCTTACAACTTAATCTCAAAATCTAGATCTTGGACTTTGAGTCTTGTAGTAAAGTTTAAATACTAGTTGAAAAATGTCAGTTAAATGAATAATATCACCGTTGTAGCAACTTTTTAAAAACATATAAAATTTTACCCCGATTTACTTGCAATCGACGTACCTATTGTAATAGAAGCATTGCGATAGGTGCTATTGGAGCAGCATGTGCACAATCAAGGGCAATATAAATATAAGTATAAAAACATAGCAATAACAACAAGTTCGAGATTTACACGTAGCACTTTGAACAAATTGGTCTTAGGCCCTGCTGGAGGAAGAGGACGAAGACGGTTCCCAACAGCAAAGCCACCTGCGCCACAGAGACGGTGGTTTTCTACGATCGGCTAAATACTTTGCCCCAGCTCGCCTCGTGCTCAAAGCACTAACTATCGCTTGATCGAAGGCCTCTTTGAGGTCCTGCTGAGTGAGCGCGGACGTCTCTACGTAACTGGATGCCCCTATTCTGCGAGCAAGTTGATGAGCCTGAGTAGTGGTAATAGGTGCCTGTCCATACCTTGCTAGCTGCAGTGCCAGACGCACGTCCGAGCGCAGATCGCTCTTGGTTCCAACCTGCGAGGAGGCGAGGATAGATAAAAATTGCCGGGGGCTCGCCTGTCGGAGGCGTCCAAGGGCTTTCTTACCAGAACGACAGGCGTATCGGGGCAGTGCCTCTGTACTTCGTTGATCCACTTGGTCGCTACGCTGTGGTAAGAGGCAGGACAGACGATGCTGTAGCATATCAAAAAGACATCGGTCTCGGGGTAGCAGAGCGAGCGCAGCGGGTCAAAGTCATCCTGGCCGGCCGTGTCGCAGAGCTGGATGTTAATGGGCTGGCCGTCGACGTTGACTACAACTGAAAAGCAAGGGAGCGTGAGCAGGAGCGCAGTTTGCGCCGTCGAAGATTTGCGGCTAGTTAGTACCGTTGTAGTTGTCGAAGGCGGTGGGCTCGTACTCGGGCGGGAAGCCGTTGGTCGAGTAGGAGACGACGAGGCTGGTCTTGCCGACCGCGCCGTCGCCCACCAGGACGACCTTGATCCTCGCGGTCTCGTCGTGCAGGCGCTGGCGGTGCTGCTGCTGCTGCACCTGCACGATCGGCTGGCCGGAGGAGGCAGCGAGCAGCGGCCGGGTGAGCCTGGTCCATTGCGAGTGCGCGGCTGGCGGCGGCGGCATCCTCCCCGCTGCACCTCGCCGATTCCCGAAGACGGCGCGGCCGATCAGCGCGAGAGCGAAAGCGCCAAAAGTCCCGCGAGCGGCATCGCGGGGTCGCCGGAGTTTGCACTTTTGCACCGTTTGCAGCGGCAACGCCGCCGAGCGCCGAGGAGCGAGAAGCAGCGCGGGTAGGCGGCGCTGCGCCGCGTCCTGCCTCGCGTACGCCGTACGGTGGCGACTGGCGACTGGCGGGTGGAGCGCGCGCCAGCGGTAGTGCCCGGCAGCACTCGGCAGCGTCCGACGGTCCGACACCTGTTGCCGCGGAGCCCCGAGCGGGCCGAGTCTCGTCGCTGGGAGGTGCGTCCGCGTCGCGCGCTTTACGATGCAGCAGGAGGCCGGGCCGGCGGGCCAGGTGGTCGCGGGGGGCGCGGAGGTGCGGACCCTGCTGTCGCGGCACAAGGCCAGCCTGCTGCAGGAGCTCGAGGCGACGAACCTGCTGGGCGTCCTGCTCAAGCGCGGCGTCATAACGGACCTCGACCGCCAGGCCCTCGTCGGCCCCTCGGACACGGACGTCGACCTCTTCATCGAGCTCGTACAGGCCAAGGGCTTCGAGGCCTTCCGCGAGTTCTGCTTCGCCCTCGAGTCGGAGTGTCCCCACGTGCTCACCGACCTCCTCGTCGACCAGCACGCGCTTACCGGTCAGTACCTACGCGATACTTGCACGCATCCACCTATCCTCGTTCCCTCGTTCCCTCCTGCCTGTACCCCCACCGACACTCAAGCAAAGCTTTTTCAATCGCAGAGGAGCAGGAGCAGAACCAGGAGACGCGCACCGCGGAGCCGCACGTCGCCGAGCCGGAGCCCAGGTAAGCCCGTGCCACCGTCTGGCGTCTACCCATCCTGTCTCCCCTCTCCCTCTGCGTATCCTTCGGAATTCGAGCCCGTTGAATGGCCGCTACCCCAGCTGCACGCAGGAAGTGGGAATGACCACTTGATTAGAAAACGACTTGCACTCCGCACTTCGCCGCGCCGATGTGTACACATTGCACGTTACGCGTGCGCCTACGCGTATCGCGCCTTTCGAAACTTCTTCGCAATTTACGCATTTCACGCCGCTATTGTATCCACCCGATGCAAATGCCTTGCTCTGCTTCGGCCTCTATACGGCTCGCGGAAGCATTAGCCTGGAGCTGGCTGCCTTCCGTAAGCAACGGGGACTCCAAAGGTCAAAATACTATTGGACAAAAATAATTCTTCGGGCCGGAAGTATTTTTTCAGCAAAATATAGCTTATTTTGAGCAAAAAATCTTCTACACTTTTTTCTCCAAAGTGCAGCTTCTTTAGAAAGTTAGGATTGTATTCAAGTTTCATTTTTGCACTTTCTTATCAACCTTGGGCATTTTTTTCTCGAAAGCTAAAGGTGCTACGTAAAATTTTGTAAAAACCTTTTTTACTCAAAGTTAGTTAAAGAATGTTAACAAATAGTTAAAAAATAGTCTAGGAACATTTTTTGCTTCAAATAACCTATATTTTCATAAAAAGATACTTTCAGGCCGAAAAATTATTTTTTTTCTAATTTGTTTAAACAATTTTTGACCACTTTCGTGTTCTACGGTTCAAAATACACAAGAAATGACTATTTTTACCTTTGGACAACCTGTTGCATACGGGAAGGTAACGAACTCCAGGGGCCTGATTCCGTAAACATATCACTTTATATCGGTGTAAAGTGACAAAAATCTATTTTTTATTAGGTATTATTTATTTTAATATTAATTAGCTGTCTAATTTCGAAATGGTAACCAACGTTGTTTGTCGCTAAATTCTATAAAGTGACCACAATTCGCTTATACGATTTGATGAAATACCAAGTTTGTCACCATTTCACGGCCAAAGTCAGTGACATATCATGAAACAAATATTTTGTAACATAAAATTAGACAGCTAATTAGTATTAAAATTAATAATAACTATTAATCTAGTTAAATCAATATATAAAAGCGTAAATTAAAAGTAATTATCCTGCTAAAATGTTAAATTTGATTTTTCTCACCGATATTAAGTCACCGGAATTAGGCCCTAGGACTACATCGACACTTTTCGCTTTCAACAATTTTCATTCTTCATTGTTAAATACAGCGCTCGAGAAATAACTCGGATCCCTAGTGGAAATGACAACTGTGAAAAATTGTGAGAAATTATGAAAAAAATGTGAAAATACAAATATGCAATTTTTTTTACACTTTTTTACATTTTCTCACATTTATTTTTCCTTGCATTCTTTTACGTAAAGGAAATTACGACTGTGAGAAATTGTGATAAAATATGAAAAATTGTGAAAAACTATGAGAAACATTGTGAAATATCGTAAAATATTTTTTAATTGTCATGTTTGTATACACTTCTTCGCACATTTGACACAGTTTTACATATTTTGAAATTACCACTAGGGTTTTTTTTATTAAAATTAACTTAATTTAATAAGTCATAAATAAACATTACCTTTTGCGCCCCACCCTATTTCAATAATTTATTTTTCTTGTATACAGCTATTACTAAATATGTCTTATACACGTATGTATTCGACGCGAGGTAACTTGCTGAAAACTTCATTTAATTAAAAAAGTATGTTTTGTTCAAAGTCTAAATTTATTTTACTAGGCATCTCAGGCGCGTCATGCGCGCCACACTTTCAAACATCAGCAATGTCAACAGCAATTACACGAAGGGGATATTAATATCATTTTAATACGTGGAATCATGTATATGCATTATTTATAATATTAAAAAGATGATTTTTAGCGATATACCATAAAGTTTTAACCAAAGTATTAAATTATATGCGCTTACATACGAATAATTAGACGATGGCTTTATGACAATATGAGGATAATCGAATACGTAAATGAAAGAGTTACTACGTAAATATTCAGGTACCTTTAACTACTAATTGATACGAAAAAAACCTGATAATTTAAAACATTGTCTCACTTGATTTAAATTCTTAAATTCTTGCTTGATGTATTTTTAATAAATTAACGTAGAATTGGTTTACCTTCTTAAAATCATATATATAAACGAAAAGAGTCATATTCACGGAGAGAAGAGATGTATTAAAAATTACTATTTACTGTATGAAAATTACTAGTTTATGAAGGAATGGTGGGAATTACTTGCATTCTAATGCTTTTTACTGTATTTTGTATCAGTTATTGTTAAACGTATATGATATTCTGCAATTAAACCATATAAAATTTTACTATCTACTTTAGTAAGAATCGTCATTTATAGAATTTACAAAAAAGTGTAGTAATTTGTGCTGAATATTATAGTAATATTTGTTATATTTTCCGAATACTATATTTTTTTAGTAAATTTTACGTACTTACGTATTAAATTCTCGTAAATATTTTAGTAAACCGTCTACTATCATTATGTACACTTTCTATCTGTTTTCGTATTCAAATTTTGAGTTTTCAGAATTAATAGCTTTGAAATTTGTAATTTATTGGGTATAATAATTAAAGTATTTGAGGTTTGATACTTACAACGGGAGTGCACACCATCCAGGAAATGAATTTTGGTCATACTTCGGGAGGAGGTTTCTGGTACCCAAAAATGAAGCTTAACACCCGTAATTCATTCTAATGGGCGTTATTTTAATGAAAAAAGGTACTTCTTCTTCTAACTATAAATAACTTAATAACTTTATAAATTTTTATTACGGATAAATGACCCAAAAGATAATAAAAAGTAGGCGAAAAGAGCTTTTATTTCAGCTCTGTTATATCTATAAAAGAATATTAATCTGATCAAAAGTGATTAACAATTGAAGATGGTGCCTAAAAATACATGGAAAATTAATGTATTTAAGGGGTCAAAACTGAGTTGACCGAAAAAATTTTTGTTCTTATATGAGTCCATAAAACTTTTTACATTTAAAAGCACTCAATCTGCAAATTTTTTTACTATAAATACTTGATTGTATCTTTAATTTCACCATTGTACAACCTAAAAATTTTTATCCTAATATAAGGTAAAGTAACCTATTATGAAATGATTTTCGGACACTTTTTTTCAAGTCCTAATATGAACGGCAATATTCCTTTAATTGTATATTAACAGTGCGATATTTATTTATTTAATAAACAATATACTAAGCGATGTTCGGCTCACATTATGAAACGCTATTTTTTGACTGGAACCTATGTTTCATAATGCATACCCATATTATGAAACATGATTAAATTCATATTTTAATACTATTTATTCGCAATTTTTTGCTGAAATTATCAATATAAGTAAAAAGTGGAATAATACAACGATAAAAATCCAAAAATGTTAATCTTAAAAACTCTAAATGATAGAAAAAAGATAATTCAAAGAAGGTTACATTACATGCGGGATACGTTTAGGTATAAACAAATTCAATAGGGCGACGTTTTATAGGTTAGGTTCGATAAATCGTATTAACAAAATCAGTTCTTACTTAAAATTTCTGTAGAAAAAACACAAATAGGTAAGAATACAACAAGTAATAATAATTACTTTTAATTTTTATATGAAAATTCAGCTATAAAATACGCATTTCTTGTGTTTCATAAATAGGTGCCTCATAAAAATAAGGAACCCATTGTGAAACACGTATTTATTTATTTATTATTATATCAGGAGTAGAAGGATTTATAGCAATTTTAATCGATTACTTGATTGCTTATCTATCATATGAACTATTTCTTATATCATAAAACAGTATAGAGGCAATAAAATTATTGAAATAGTAATTTGTGTCATTCAGCCATTCCAAGTCACCTCTTCGGTTAGTTTACACGCGTTTTCACGAGCGCTTGCAAAAATATTATTCGGAGAAAAAGTACGTACTTTATGGCTGAGAGTGTTAAAATAGTATATTGTGTACCAAGGGCGAAAAGTGGGTCTTTTTTTACGGAGTATGAAGTTTGCAGTACGAGTCGTAGGAGCCAAGTAATGCAAACTTCATACTCGGTCAAAAAAGACCCACTCTTCCTTATTTCTAAAATTGCTTAAAAATGCTCAAAAAACTCTGTTTTGTATTTAATAGGCTGTCAGATGAATTTATAAAAATGGTGATGCCAGGAGAAATTTGAACATTAAAAATATGAATTTCAAGATGACAACACTTGTATAAAAATATATCAGTTTCTTACTTCTGTCCTATAGTTTAAAGCCAACTTTTGTTATGTCATCACGACATTTAAGATTGTTTACAGAAGATTTTTCATTATTTTAACATTATTTCTATGTATTACCGAAAATATTGATTTTTTCACAAACAAAATCGGAGCCACAGAATAATTAATATGACTGATTTGCAAAATAATAGTATGTAGATCGAAAAGCAATATAAAGCAGTTTTATATCATTTAAATTAGAAAGCTATTGGGCTCTACACAAACTAATAAAAATGATCCTTCTCATCACTCTAGTGTAAGGTGTGCTGTATGGAGAAAATTAAATGGAAAAATTTGATAATTCGAAATTGAATTTCGGCTGAGATATCGAGTGACCTCATCAGTAGAGAACAATAGAATCACGTATCCATACACTTTATGTAAGATTGATTATACAAATATAGTGTTTTTTAAAACTTTTCAACAATAAAAATATACGTGTTTAGTCATACCACACCCCCAGAACAAAACTATGTACATTTTTTTCAATTGACAATAAATTTAGCAATATTTACAATAAATTAACACGATTAAATTTCATTTTATGCATATAAAAAATGCATATTACTTTTAAAAATAATTTTTTAAAAGTTGTTATTTAAAAATTATTTATTAATAATTTCTTTTATAACTTTATTTGTGTTTATGATCAACGAATTTATTCATTAAATACAAAAAAAGCGATCAAAAATTTTTAGAAAAAAATAATTAAATGCAAAAATGAAAGGATGTAATAAAACAAAAACGAATCGTTAATCTAGAAAAAAAAATTTTAAACTCCGTATGAAAGGCCTGGTTTCTAATGCGTGTCGCATCGCGTGTCATATTTACGCATTTTTACCGAAGCATGCGCGAAGCAAAACGCACGGCGTGTAAAAACAATCATTTTATCGCAAAGAAACTGTAGGTAACTATTTATAAAAATTGAAAAATTTTGAAAAAATTAAGCCATATCGTGATCCACATTTCCAGCCAAAATAAAGTATGTTGTCAAAAAGAATTAAATTAAAAAAAATGTCAAGTTCTTCGACCCATCTACATTTAAAAAAAACTTATTTTAATGATTGACCAGTAGAGATGATAAATGTCATCATGAGATCAATGAAGGACATACAATAGAACAAGAACACTACACAATTTCTGAAAATTTTACTAGCAAGGGGAGTACTTCTTCTTCTTACAAAAGCCCAAATGTAATGCATAGTGGTAGATAAAACTAGGTTAATTAATAAATTTTAAAGAATTCAAAACGGATTTTCATTTTTTTTTATATTTGATAATCAAATAACTAAATAGAGTACCCTGGTAGAAATCTTATCGTGGCGCCTACATTCGCTATAACGGCCTTTGTAGGCAAACTAGATAGTACTAGACTGTACAAAACTCGCTAAATCCACACAGATCTACATAGTTTTCTCAATAATAATATGTACGTATACAATCTCTGAGGTTATATATTATTTATTGAACAGAACTTTTATTGTAAAAATTAATGTTAAAAAAGTTTAACATGCAAGTTTTCAATTATAATAATAAGATCTATAGTTCTATTCATACTATTTACATATAAAAGTAGTCAGAAAGCATATCTAACCTAAGAAATGAAAATTTAGAAATCATCCATTCCTTGCATATGAAAAACAGTGATCACAAAATAATGTTATTGATTGATGTAGTTGTTTCTTGAAAAGTAATATATAAATAATAATAATATCATATGTACAAATATGTACTTTATGACATGATTCATTTAAAAACTAGAATTTTAATTTCAGAATTGCAAATAAATTTGTATCCATATGTGAGTTCTTATAATGCATACACTGCTCATCCGTGACAACATTTTCAAAGACAAACACAATAGTCGAACACATGTAGACGATAATTTTCTTTATAAGTAACAAATTTCTATGTTTTAACTGGCCATAGATGTCAAATTAAAGTGTTTGATTATAAATTAATCACAGTAGGAAATACAAAAATAGAACATACATATAATAACTCAAATACATTATTTTTTTTTTTAAATAGAAAATTAATCAGTTGATAATAATTTAGGATGGAACATAATCAAATGTAAGGAAACAAATTTTACATAAATAAAATAAATATATGCACTAATACTTCATATAGTTATTTGGATATTCAGATTATTTTCTTATTTAGATTGTTTAATGTATATGTGTAACACAATATTATTATTGAGTTCTTAAATACAAAAACTCGATGCATCTAAAATTTGATAACCTTACACTTTAGAGGTTATTTACATTTACTTAGATTGGTTATAGGTGAACAATAGCATGTAAATACCATTAAATCAAAATAATACATAATAATCATAATAGATTACGCTTATGTTTCTTAAAACATAACCTTGAAGTGGCTGTTATTGTCATAATTTTGGTTATCTAGTTTTATCGGGGCTAATAATATGGGAAACTAGAAGGGACGACCGTTACACGCCTTTGTAGTATCTATCTAGTTTGCCTACATAGATCTACACAGCGCGAGATTATTCTACATAGATCTATAAAGTGGACGGGATAAATTTCTACCAGGGTATATATATTTTTTATTAAGCCAAAAGAAGCCGAAAAACGCCCTATTAAGCTTCCTTTTTTTCAACTTTTAAATGAACATGAAAGATTAATAATTAAAAGTTAAATATACAAAAGCTGTAAACTTATTAGTTGTTACAATAAACAATAAATACTTGTTTGTAGTTCAAGTATTAAGCAATATAATAAAATATTAAGTTTTACTATTGTAAAAATATTGCAAATAAAGTTAAATTTAAAGTTAAAGTTAATAAATAAAGTTGGTAATTTATTAAAAAGTTTCTCAATGAGTCAAAGAAACGTAAAGACTGAACATTACATTAAGTAAAAGTGATCAGTGCTAGTCGTTCGTATATCAAGGTTTAAGTTAAATATCTTTGTTTTTGTTTAAAAATTGTATAGAAGGTAAATAAAATAAGAATTTTTGTATAAACAAAAAATTTTTATATGTAATTTACTAATAAGATTTGGCACGGTTTTTTCATGTAAAATGTAAAGTTATAAGATTAGTTAAAAGTAAAAAGTTAAAATTGAAAAGGTGTATAGGAAGAATCTAAATAACAAAGGTATATAAGATGCATTTATTATATTATAGGTAAGGAGAAGTAGATTTAAGGTATGAAGATTTAAGTGTAAATATGTAGATTGTAACTAACCAAGTCTATTTCTGGGCCAAGAGGCCGAAATAAAGTTTATTATATATATTAAGTTTTACTAAAAAATATGTTGTAAATCAACAAAAATGCATTCTATTTTGTTAAAGTATTTAATAAGAGTCGGCTATCGGATTTTTCTCACAAGGAGAGCATCAACTGTGCAGGACTCGAATTTTAATCAAGCTTTAGGAGACGTTTTCTGGCATTTAAAAAAATTAAACTCAGCGTCCATAGTTCGATATAATTGACCCCTGTTAACTTAGGATATCAGCTGTTTTACTCCTATTATGCATTATTTTTACCAAAAATCATGTTTAAATCTTAAACCTACGAGATTAAATTAAGAAAGCTGGGCTTTATTTTTCAGTACCAGAAAACAACTTTTAAATGTTTAATCAAAATGTGAGTTTTGCACAGCTAATCTTCTCCTTATCAATGCCATTGGTAATTTTTTTGAATAATTATGTATAATATTGTTATAAAAATATCAATCATAATTGAAAAAAACTGTTTTGAGAGATCCTGGAAAGTTTTTAAAATTGTCTGGAAAAGCCTGTAATTCACACGGAATTTTATTCATCAGATAAAGAAAAGCTAAATTTGTTTGTTTTGACTGCTACTTGAATATTTGATTAATAGAAAAAAGAATAAATATAATTTAATTAAGAAAAAAGCGGTTTTAGTTTAAGTTTGTGTAATAATAGATTATAACAAACTTTCTTTATGAAATTTTTAAATTTTGATGTTACTGTTATTTTGAGGTCACGATGATTGGTCGGCATCTTCTCTAATGTAAATGTAATTTTGGTAAAATTCATAAAGATCATGAAAGTGACACGATCTTATTACAATGTAATAAAAGTATACAAAGTCTTGATTGATATCACTTTGAGAAAGTAGAATGCTAAAGCACTTGGTAGCTTCTTTATATATATATAGCTTTATAATTTATACCAATAATTTTTTAGGTAATTTAATAAAATACATTGTTCTAAAACAAATTTGATTGTAAACTTCTATCTAAAGCGCTTTAGATTATATTATTTTTACCATTTTTTTCATACTATGTATATATATTTTTAAAAACTATATTCATAAATGCAATGATATTTTACTATAAATTGATAACTTTTTTTACGTAAAATAAACAACTTTTTAAACTTATGTTTTCTGGAACTCACATTTTTAATGATTTTTATTGTTAAATCCACATTTATTCATAAAATAGCATTAGTACATTATAATTCAAATAATATTTTACTGCGGAAATAGGAGATATTGAAAAATTTTAATAGTGAATTGAATTTATATTATATATATACATTCGACATTAAAAATGTCTGATCGAATCTGTTTGAATTTTTTGAAATCCTTCATTGAGGTTAGCGAGAATAAGAATTCGATCCAATCCAATTGCAGTATTTAAAAAAAATTCAAATAAATTCGACCAAATATTTTTAGCGTCGAGTGTACTATCAAAATTTATAATACATTTTATTTATATACATTTTTTGAAGTAGTTTGTTATGTGTTCATCTTTTTATACATTATGTTTAAAATTTAGTACAGTAGTAAATATCTGAACTTTGAAAGACGGATGAAGTTTAATAATTCAAATTAGATTGCAATGCTCGGTCAATAAAACAGAGCGATAGTACAGATAGACTTTTCTCACTCTATAAAATATTTCCAAATTTATGTATCCGTTAGTTCGAATATTTTATTTTCTATGTATAAATTTTCAAAAGTAATAGGTAATACATCTTCTTACTAGTATTATATTTGTCAATGGAAGCGATTTGAAAATGACGGATCATACAAATGTAAACACGCGTGGAACAGCTTTTAGGTATAGTACGCTAACGATGAACCATGTTTTTAGAATTAGTCTTACATTAAGAGATGCACTCTCATTTTCACAGTCACTAGTGTCGTACCGGCAAACGCTGCCTCGGTCGCGAGACAACTTACCTAATATATTATGCATTATTGCCTATCGGTAAATTATTATTGTTCAAGTTATATTTCTATACGAATGTTTTTGAAGAAAGGCGTATATATATATATATAGCCCTGTTCGGTTTTGATGTTCAACGCGTTTATTTAGCATTCGCGGTGTTTGCAGGCAGTGGAGCGGCACGTGCTGCGGGACCCGCGGCCGTACTATTTATAAGACGCTGAATCATGCTTACAAGAGGTTACTACTACTACGAGGTCCTATACTGCAAAAGTGTCTACTATGAGCTTGGAGCTTACGAGTGCGGGGTCGCGAGTCGGGCATATGCTTGTGCTCTTGCTCACTTTCTCGGCTGCCTGTTATTCTCGAAAATGGCAATATTGAATAATACATTGAAGAGGCTGTGGATGGGAATAAAGTGCAGTGTTGATCGGGGAGTAGGATACGTTGAATGTGAACATGGATGCAACGATGATCGTGAAGGATTTGAGAATCGCTAAAGACACTCGTGTAACGGTGCGTCGCTCTCAAAAGAAGTAACGCGCCGAGGGATGGCTTACGGTTTGTGGCTTGTTTATAAAAAAGAGGAAAAGAAATTCAATGTACGAAGAAACAGGAGAGAGAGCTCGCCTTCGGCCCTGTTCTTCTCCGGTGCTAGCTCAGTTCGGCTACTTCATAGCCTTGGACAGACTTTATCGCCTACCGACATTGCCTTACTTCTGGTGAGTCAACGCACACTGCATTGTATTGTTGTTTCTTAAACATAAACTGGCCTTGCTAATTGGCATTCGATTTATTGAAATGTAGTCACAATCCTTAAACAGCTCATACATTGTACATTGTTTCATTTATCCGTTTAGTTTTTTCTCTAAATCACACTTGTCGTTTTACATATGTAACATATTTACAGGGATCAAAACGATCAACATATCATAGAATCGTTCTATACACGCTTATTACCGGATATTATACAAAGATCATTCTGTCTAGTTGTATCTACTTAAAGAGATCTAGGATATAAAAATACCATATTAACGAGACTACGTTCTACAGTGAGAACTCGATGTGGCTACTGGTCGTAGCCTACAATCATCGGCCAACTTGATTGGGCATAATCATTCTGTGCGTTCAATTCAATGATTGGCTTCTGGTTGTGCGCACTGCAGTTTGTTCGAAGTTGAAATAAGTACCTTATGAATTTGGCAAAGCAAAGCAGAACGTACTATACACAATAGTGACGTAGAAAAATATATCGACTGTACATAGACTCTGTGTGCACGTAGTGCACCGTAGCTAGGTATATACCTATGTGTGTGTGGGTATCTATATATATGTATGTATCATACTGTGTTGATCAACTAGATAAATAATACATGAATAGTCAGAGGTGAATACTTGGCTGTCCCGCTGAAAAATACTAGATAATCGAGCGCAGGCAGTTTGGATCGCGATCGATCGGGCCGGGCGGGGGGGTTCGAGGCGAGGCCGTGCCGCAGTCGGAGTTTTTCAAGTACGTTGCCGTCGGCGGCTGCGGCGGCGGCAATCCCTCGGTGCCTCGGGACGCGATGGCCCTCGAGGCGAGCTCGCAGCAGGTGTCCCTCGCTGGCGATCGGCAAGAGCGCGGCGTGGACGCGGCCCTTGCCGATTCAAGCCGGCGCCAGGGGCTGGGGCTTGGGGTCGAGGCCCTGGCCGTCGGGGTGCCGGTTGCGCTTCTTGCGCCTGGCGAGCTTCGCCTGGATCTCGTGCAGGGTCTTGCCCTTGGTCTCGGGCACGTAGACGAAGGCGAAGAGGGCCGCCATGGCGCAGACCGAGGCGAACAGCCAGAAGGTCACGGACTCGTGGAGCAGGTTCGTCAGGATGTGGAAGGTGCGCGTCACCAGGAAGACCAGGAACCAGTTGGTCATGATGGAGATGCTGCCGGCGATGCCCTTCGTCTCGGGCGGGAAGAGCTCGCTGATGATGGAGTAGGGCACCGAGCCGTAGCCCAGCGAGAAGACGACGTTGAACATGCCGATGCAGGTGAGCGGCAGCCAGGTCAGCGAGTCGACGTTCTTGCCGTCCTCCATCATCCTGTAGTAGTAGCCGAGCACGCCCAGGCACAGCGTCATCGCCGAGCCCGAGAACACGAGCAGCGGCTTCCTTCCGAACCTACAATCAAGCCGAAGGGTCGCACTCGCGGTATTCGCACATTTGCATGGGAGGGAGTGAGGGAGCTGCGGTCGGCCGGTGCGGCTTACCTGTCGATGGTCACGGCGACGATCAGACCCATGACGACCTCGATGATGCCGATGATGATGGTGGCGACGTTGGGGTCGACCGCGCTCTTGGACTTCTCGAAGATCTGCACGGTGTAGAAGAGCACGGCGTCGATGCCGCACATCTGCTGGAACCACATGAGGCCGACGCAGGTGCCGATGGCCTTGCGGCCGGCCTTGGTGCCGAGCAGGTCCCTCAGGCCGCCCTCCTTGATCTGCAGCTGCTCGGACTCCTCGAGGAGCTCGGCGATCTCGAGGCCGATGTCGTAGTGCGCCCCCCGGAGCTTGCGCAGGACGCGGCAGGCCTCGGGCTTGCGGCCGCGCTGCACCAGCCAGCTCGGCGACTCGGGCAGGAAGAAGACGACGCTGACGAGGAAGGGCAGCAGGAGCGCGCAGCACAGGCCGTTGAAGACTGTGTAGCTGAGGTAGGCGCCGGCCACGTAGGAGAAGACGATGCCCAGGGAGAAGAAGATGGGGAAGAAGGTGCCGAGGGTGCCGCGGATCGAGGGCTCGGCGATCTCGCCGATGTAGACGGGCACGAGGACGCAGGCGGCCCCGGCGCCGATGCCCCCGACGAAGCGCGCCACGTAGAGCAGGGGGATGGCGTTGCCGGAGGCGGCGATCGTCGGGGCCAGCATCATGAGGAGCCAGCAGAGGAGGAAGGGCAGGACGGTGATGCCGATGGCGAGCTTGCGCCCGATGCGGTCGGCGGCCTTGCCCGAGGGCACGGCCCCGAGGATCGCGCCCAGGGGCATGAGGGAGGTGATCCAGGAGACCTCGGGCCCCTTCTCGTCCATGCCCCCGAGGAAGCTGTCGTTGCGGCAGAGGACGGGGATCACCGGCGACGTCCAGCCCAGGTTCATGCCGCTCTGGGCCATTATCGAGCCCGCTGCAACACACAAACAACTCGTCGCGTCATCGAGCCTTACGAGAGCAGCACGTGCGCCCGCAGCCAGACGCGCTCAACGCCCGACCTTCGACATTCTACCGGAGCGGACTCGCCAAGCGCGTATTTTTAGCCGCGAGACAGCCGCCGGAAAGACTCGGTTCAAACTAGATATTACGAAAGCGACGGAGGTTCCGCATGCGAACGAAATGAGACGAGCGCGCGCGCTCGCCGCTCCCTGCTCAGCTGCTCAGCCCTTCGGGTGCCCAAGCCAAATTCGAGCCCGCATTTTTACGTGTTTATAAACAAAGCCCCTGCCGCGCCTACGACTATTCAATTTTTCATTTCTTGCTTTCGACTTTGTGGTTTTTACGCCGTGCCGTTATTCGGATACACTCTGCGCGTCTAAATATATTATACACACACACATCCGTCCGAGATAAGTCTGCCAAGGCCAGCGGAGTAGCGCAAGACTACAGATGAAAAAGCGTTTAAAAAGCATTGATGAGCATGCATTCATTCGTCGGAGGATGAAATTGGAAAAAGTTAGTGCACGCATGCGTTATATGCCACGCGCGCGCGCGCGAGGAGCAGATCGTTTCAATTAGAATGATTGCTGTGGGAATAATGCAATACCATTCCCGTAATAATCGTCATCGTCGTCGTCGTCGTCGTCGTCGTCGTCGTCGTTTTACTTGGGTAGATTAAGCTGCCCTTGGGGCAACGATCTCAATTATAGTTTACAAATCATTTTCGAGAACAGTATGGAGTACGTAAATAGCTTGGGAAAAAACGTCGATGACGCGAATTTAGCGCCCATGAGCGAAGCACAGCAGTTTTATTCACACCGTTGCTTTTGCCTCGGTATTCGCGAGCGCGGGGCGCGGGGCGCGTGTTTCGAAGGTAAATAAAGTCATTCTAATAGCTAACTCTACTTTCTTTTAGGCTTCTTATCTACGTGCGAGTGCAGACGTCTCGTAGACGATTCTTAGCGCAAGTGTCTTGTGCATTGCAACAAACAAGATATATAGGTGTATCGTCTTTATGTAACACAATGTAAATTGGGTTAATTCGGTAACTGAAATTGCACTATGAATGCGAAAGAGAATTTGAATTTTGCGTCAGTCATTGACCATCGTTGTACCTCAACTTAAGAGATTATCTAATTTGCCTGAGGAGAGACTAAGCGCAGAAAAAGAGACAAGGTCCATTGAACTCCCCGGCCCGGTAAGAGATAAATTGTCGCTATTGTCGCTATTGTGCTAGAAAAATGTTGACGGAATATGCAGTCTGATTGCTTGACATATTTCAGTTAGCGAGCACGCTCTCGAATGAAATAATATATAACATAACATTATTATCAAGCGCGAGCGTACTTGGGACAGGAGACGCGTTTGAGGAATGTCGAGATCGATGCGCCGATTCGATAATTGCACACGTGCGCAAATGCTGAATAGTTAGGAGGAAAAAAACTGAAACACTATACAGATATACGGAGTATATAGGCGCTAATAAGCCGTGGAGACGGATCTCGGATAGCGCACGAGGTTTCTTAATATACAACCTGTTTTCAGTTATATAAAAGAACAATTACCGTATTGAGTAACCATACAAGTGAGTAAGAAAGTACGATGAGTTTTATGTTTGGATTGTCCAAGATCCGAGTATCTATTAGTCAGTGATTACCGAGTGCATGAATCTTGCGGCGTAAAAGAAGTAGCGCGATTTGCAAAGAATAGACGTTGAGGAAATTTACGAAAATATAAGCGTTGAAAGAGCTGATACGGCGCTATTGACGGCTGTAGCGCGATGGATATCAAAGTATGTGGCTATGTGTTAGACATTGTATCGTTATCTGCTGGTGCTGGCACTGCTTGTATTTCGCGCTCTCCTTGCCGAATGCACCGATAGTATAGACGTACAACACAGATGCGTATCCGGAGGATTGGTCACAAAGCCAAAAAGCCACATACTCTAAGAGACAAAAAGACAAAAAGCGGGAAGCTCGAGCGCAGACAAATAAATTGATTAGCACCGGCAGTGGGAGAGGCTGCAGCAGGCTTTGGGCCGCAAGGTCTCTCGGCGCGCGCGGCAGCACAATTTATTATCTATTTGTACGAATGCAATGATAGCCGCGAGTAGATGAAAGATGAGCTGGACGAGGAAGCTGCGCCGTGAGTTCGATTGAAGTATCGATGCGAGTGGTCGGGGCGGCCGGCAATTGGCTATTACGGGGATGTAATAAGCAGTGAGTTAGCGATGAGAGGAGAAAAAAAAGAAGAAAAAAAAGAAGAAAAAAAAAGAATGACGGAGCGAAGTAGGCAAGTCGGACGGCTAGCGTGCGCGGGCTCGTGTGCGCGTGCAAGCGCTTTCACAATCATCGAAGGCGGCGGCGGCGGCGGCGGCGGCAGCAGCAGCAGCAGCAGAGGCGGCGGCGACGGCGGAGGTGTAAAATGTCGCTGTCTGCGAACTCACCGATGAGCGTGGCCAGGTATTGGAAGAGCTTCCTGCCCTCCTGCTTGTGGCCGGGCTTGAGCGGCAGGGGGGCCTGGGGCCTGAGGGGCTGGCCTTGGCCATTGAGGCCGTCGTCGAAGGCCTTGGCCGGGTGGCCGGGGGTCGGCGAGCGGTGCGCCGGGAGCTCGGCCAACTCCGTGGCGTCGTCCGGCTCAGCGGCGTAGTTCTGCATGCTGGACCGGCTGCTGGACCGGCTGCTGGACCGGCTACTCTCCAACCTCTGTCTGGGCGTCCGGTGTCTCTCTCCGGGCGGCTGCGCCCTTATCTCCGAAAGCGCCGCTGCCGCTGCTTGGCTCGCCCGGGGTCTTCTTCCTCTTGTCCTCGCGCCTCCTGCGTCCGTCGCTCGCGCTCCTCGGCAGCATGTAGGCTCTCCGGGCTCGGGCCGCTTTATTCGAGCGAGTGGCGCGCGTGGCGGTGGCGCGCGCGTCTTTGCCTATACTGCTTTTGGATCTCGCGCGCCGCGAGCTCGGAGCGGCCCGAGTCGAGCGCGGCGCGCCGCGCGAGCGCCACTACGCTCGCGCCGCGCGCCGAGCAGCGCGAAAAGCGCACCGCGCCGCGTCGGATCACGAGCGGCGACGGCGGCGACGGCGGCGACGGCGGCGGCGGGGAACCGCCTGTTGATCGACGTGACGCAACCCCGCCAAAGAGGAGTCACCGGAGCCAGCAAACTCTCGGCACTGACCCCGCAGCAACAGCTGACTGGTTAAGTCGCCACCGACGCCTTCTTTGCTTCTCGATCCGACGCTGATTTTTCCGCCGAGCCGCGAGCGCAATCTTATCTCGGGCCGCGCAATGACTCGTCGTTATATTTGGCGTACGCGGCGCGCACACACGTGCACACGGCCGATACTTTTCTTTCTCTCGACTCGGCGAGTAGCGCCAGCGTTTTTTCCACGGCGCAAAGTACACGCACACATCGATGGCAGCTAATGCCTTTTATTTCCAAGATTTATTGCCGCGGCAGGTCGCGCGGTCGCGCGCGCCAGCGATAGCTTTATCGGGGCTTACCGGCTGCAGCTGCGCTGCACTATCTCTCGCGCCTACATTTCTACTATTTATATCGATATGTGCGTTGGATTGGATGAGAAAAATGGAGAAAAGTATTTGCTGTGTTCTAGGTCGGAGAACGAGCCGAGAGGACAGGCCGGCTGCAGCGCGACTTTGGAAAATGGACCGAGCTCGCGTGACGAGTCGGTGACGCCGTTGCCGCCACCCTCGCCACCGCCGCAGCCGCCCCCCGCGAATCTCCTCAAAGACTCCTTTCTTATTCAGCAGGCCTCGAATCCCGTTTCGCTTTCGTCCTCGGAGCCCATACTCGAGCTCCTCGACGAGCCCGTCGACGAGGCGGTGAGTCCCAATTCAATCATATTTTTATTTTCATTCTCATTCTCATTCTCATTCTCATTCTCATTCTCATTCTCATTCTCATTCTCATCTCTACGACATTCATTCGGTGCCATTAACACGAAGCGACGGCGTAGTCTCACGCTGACGTATATGCACGCCCCTGTACCATTTGTTTATAAATAGATTCCCAAAACGAACGTCAAACCGAGTGGAGAGGTATTTTTAGATGAATATCACAACAGTTTTCCCGCCGTCCCGCCAAATGCCAAGTTCTCCTCTGCTCTTGCCTTCGAATCCGAGAAAATTATCTATACTACTCTGCCTTCCAAAATTCAACTCAAGACCTTTAGCGTGCCTACATTATTTGCTTCGGAACTTCATTCCAATTCATTTTAACTTTATTTCATCAAGGGGCGCGATGGCGCGCGATGGCGCCCGATGGCAAGTATAACTTAAAGATACTTGAGTTTTAAACTTTATCACGCGTATTTTCGAGTTTCGATTGCAATAGAGTTGAGTTCACTTTTAATTAAGATTGACATGCACTTTGATTGGGTAGAGTTAAATGATACCCTATAAAATTCAATTACTAACGCACTGAAGGTTACGAATACAATTAGAATCATTCGGCCGAATAACATTAAAAGATCCCGAAATAGTAAATTCGACGCAGCACATACGTATGCTATATTCAAAACCGTTACAAATTTAACTGAGGCACATGTCATGGATGACCTACATTCTCATACTAATTTTATTTGAAACTTATTTTAAAGAACTCTTAATTATTGGAACTCTTAATTATGCTAACATATCTACATTGGAATTTTATAATAACCACTAGTAAATTAAGTTGATGTATTCGAGAATTAACAAAAAAAACTCACAACTTTTCCAATTGTATTAATAAAGCCACAAGTGTTATTTACCCTAGCGTTATAAGTACAACTACAAATAAAAGAAAAAAGTATTTAAATGAAGGAAGAGGCTATATTACTTGTAATTTAAAAGTATACAAATATTTTTAACCACTTTATACTAAAAATTGTAATGGTTGTTTTCTATTAAAGTGGTCGAGGACAATTTCTTGGCATGTTAGAAAACTGCACGAAAATATTACAAAATTTTTAGTAAATATTATGAAACATATCTATTAACCCACCGTAGATTAATTTATTTTCGCACATTAACCTTCTGTAATCCTCTTAATTAAAGCAGAACCATTCAACTTTAATTTGTGAGCTTGCATATGATTATTTGATGTAAGGATTCTGATTTATAATGCTAAATGCATCCAAAAATGGCATATATTTTGAACGAGATAAATCGTCTCTTCTATTAGGACTGTTAACGCTGTTAATTCAACTTTTACATTTCCTTTTTATATACAAATTATAAATGAAAGCTTTGTTTTTCGTGAACCTTTTGATTAGGCACAAATGTAATTCGGCCGTCAAAAATTAATAATGATTATAATCAAAATGACTACCATATAAAGATTTGAAGACTATGAATCATAAGAAACCCAAAATGAAAATATTTTTCTTTTACATACAGCGAAAATGCAGCATGATTAGCGTACCCATGCTTGATCGCTGATTAATTTACATGAAAAGAAAGTCAAGTCGTAAATAAAACTATGCAAAATACTAGTTAAACGTGTTTCTATAAATGAATAATTTTAATTTATATTTAATTTACATAAGAGAATGATTAATATAAACGAATGATTAAAAAGAGATTTTGTATCTTCCAACTCGACGATTACGGATTAATTGGCAGGTGCATATTATATTAACATAGATTTCTTTATATAATCCGATTTATTATAAGTAGTACACAGTAAAAAGGATTTATTATTTTTGTTGCATCTTAACATGTTTTTGTTCTTAAAGCAAGTAACAAAATCGCGAATTTTACTTACTTTAAGAAATCTGTACATAAAATAAGAATGCATTACTTATTTTAAGAAATATAAATTACTTAAAATAAGAAACTTTACTAAAATATGAAAGTAAGAAACGTAGTTATATTAAGAAATAAAATTTACTTATTTTGCGCGATCTTGTGAACGCCGCAAAATTTACAAAGCTCTTGACTTCGGCGAGGTTTGTAGAGCTACGCGAGACCAAGACCATACGATATTTTTGAAACAAGGAAATTAATGGTATTTAAAGAATAGTAGATCATTTTTACATAGTTTTTAGCACTTTAAGTTTTGTAGAATCTGAAAGGAACTAATAAAGGCAAAAACCTGAGATCACATTTGGCGAGTGTAAACAATGCGACCAAATCTCTTAAATTAAGAAAATAAATTACTTAAATTAAGAAACTTTCCAGCATGTCTTGAAATAAGAAAAAGTTATTCTTAAATTTGTTGCATCTTATTTTAAGAAAAATTTCTTCTTAAAACAAGTAATCCTTTGTACTGTGTAGAAATGGTTTTAGATGAAATTAAGTAGATTATAAATAATTTAAAAAAGAAGCAACTTATCTGCAAAGAAAGCAACCTATGGGCGATTTTCATAAAACTTATAGTTTTAACGGTATAAACGGATATAATAAAAATATCATTAAAAAAGCACCCTTTGTACAATATATATAGAACAAATATACTTAGGTTTCAGTAATTTTCAATTATTCAATATTTAATTTAATCTTAAAAAAAGGAATAAAACAAGTTAAAATGTGTCCCATGCAAGAACGGTCAGTCAGTGTCATCAAATATCAAATATCCATGTACATCTGTCCATAAATCTATCTTTATATGTACATGAATACGATGTACAGTGGACTCTCTATATATCCATAGACGCTCGATACGGGCGTTTTCCCACAGAAAATTTAAATTGTATCTGCTAGATAATTCTGATATTGGATTGCAAAAACTTATTTAGCATGGCATCAGATTTTGAATTGTTTTGAATCCAGCGGCGTTACATCGGGAGTCCAGTAATTATACTTGTATACACATATTAAACCTATACTTATATAATATGTACCCTTAACCCTTTGAGCCACGAATTTCTCTTCGAATCCGGTGTCAGATTTTCGAAATTCAAAATGGTGGTGCAATATAACGGAATTTTGAGTTTTATATTGGATCTGTCATCATGAAAATAATAATAATAGTAATTTTAACAATGATAACGGAATTGTATGTACGGAATTATATATTTAAATTGAACCGCTTTTTTGAGAAAAAAGCGAAATTTTGATGTATTTGTTTATTTATAAGTAAAAGGGAATTATTGGAAATGGGTGTTAAATAAATCATAAAAAACAATGCATATTTCAAATAAAATAACTTTCGTTTATTCAAACTCGTACAAGGAAGGAATAATGTCAGTTATGTGCGACTGCTCTAGCTAGATGCTCTAGTATGACTAAAACACTTAACAAAAATGGCATAAGAGAATTTCGGGGCTGACGCATATAGTTCCCCACTCTTGTTTATACTCGCATTTCAGTTTATGTCTTTGGAACATTTCTTAGAAAGTCGATTCATTTTTGTACGAGCATGTAGTAGTATATAACTACAGTTACACACATAGGTATTGTAAAGCATAGCGATATTCCAACAAGTATAAATATAATTTGCTGTTATATATTTTTTTATACCATGTTTGAAGGTAATCGGAATTATAAAAAAAGCAAAAAACCGTCTTTGTCAGGTAAAGAAAATGTTAAAATAATTAACAACGAGAGAGAAATAAGGTGGATCACTCAGCCACTTACCATGACGCAAAGGATGAAATGCACACACAGTTATGTAAATAAAGAAGTGTGGTATCGTGGAGCTGACTAAATACTAATAGTTTTGTAGAAATCGCCTACATGCTGTTTTAATCTAACATCAAACAATTCCTTGAGATCCTACACAGACGCTACCAAAACCAATAAATATTTCATTTTAATAATATTTAATGCATAACAATTAAGGTAATAAATAGTTTATATCCCTGGTCGACAGTTTAATGCAAAAAGTTTCAAATCACTCGTGTGCCAATGTATTCGCTTCGGGCTTTTCTTCCTCATAGAGGAAGCTTTGTGATAGTAAAAACATGTTAGAAACATGTTTTGTGACATAACGAATCAAAATACACTATTTTTAGAAAATATGGATGTGTATGTGTGCGTGTGTGTGTGTGTGTGTGTGTGTGTGTGTGTGTGTGCGTGTGTGTGTATGTGTGTGTGTGAGTGTGTGTGTGAGTGTGTGTGTATGTATGGATATGTAGTGGCATTACTCGGAATATACACGGTGAAAATTAATTTATCAGGGCTCATTCTATTTGTTTATCTTATCTTATGTTATAAACACGGCGGCATAAAATAATTTTTTTGTTCGTTTCGACGTGTTTTTGTATCTTAGCGGTTTTTCGATTTTTGAGTTTTAGTTTTTCGGGTTTTTTAATACCTTAGAAATATCATCGATTAACTGCTAATGCATTTGAAAGAGCATAAAATTACCCACCTTTTCCGATCCGAAATTTTGAATAATCTGTTTTCCTTGTTTTGTTATACGCGAAATCGTTATTTTTTTTTTCAAACGGTTATATTTGTGAAATATAAAAAGGAAAAGAATTGATTTCTTGTCACCTATGATAACTGAGGTAAAACGGCAGCATTTGATTTGAAACTTTCTAAAAAGTTAGCTTTATACTATCTCTTGGTTGAGTTCTTTGTCCAGATTATAACGACTTTTATATTTCAAGATATTTGAGGTTCCTGGTAGAAACGTTGTCGAGTTCTTGGAGATAACATAGCGATTTTTGTCCAAATTCGCTAATTTGTCCTTAAAGAATTAGCTAGTTTAATCGCTACCTGGCGACGATGTCTACCGAACGACTGGTTAACGACTCGTTAACGACTCGTTAATTTGAATAATTCTATTTCAAGCGAATTTAATAACCTTAATAAGTTTTAATCAATGTTTACATTAATTTAATTAAAAACAATAAATATTTTGAGTCATATAATGATTACTTTATGAAACAAGAGATTAATTTTGCTATTCAAGTCGTTTCTTTATGAGATTATATTTTAGTATACTCTCAATTTAAAATGTTATGTTTATAAACATAGTATGAATATCATTTTCTTCTAAATTATGTAATATATGTATAAATATTTTTATTTTGTATTGAAAAATTTACAAGAATAAGCAGTATGAAAAGTTTTCCTTGACAATGCAATTCAGACAAGCTATTGCATATGGCAATAGAGACAGGAGGACTGTAGTCGAATTTGTATCACGGCGTCAACAGTGAATACTCATAACAGGGAGTCTATAGATAAAGTATCATGTATTTACCTACAAAAGCTGAAAATACAACTTAAAACGTCTTGACTAAAGGGTTACAAGGACTAGAAGCACATATGTGTGTATGTCACACACATGAAAGAGAGAAGGAAAAGATAGTATTATTTACACTAGAAGCTATCACGTATACACAGCCTGCGATAGATACACTTTCACACACGATTTAAAAAGATAAAGACGCACAGGGATTTGCATAAATGTTTCCGAAATAGCCTGCTGTTCAAAAACATCGTCGAAATTGTCAAAACAGATAATGGATAACCTCGCAACGCGCGCGGACGACAACGTTGAAATGTGCACATGTGCATGCAGCCGACCCAGCTGACGCGGGCATTGCGGCGCGACGATAGCGCCTCGTCGCGGCCGCTGCCTATGAATCCGCCGCTTCTACCGCTTGTCGGGTACTTAACGAGTTTTTTTCTTTAATTACTACTTAAGAAATAGATAACGAAATTGGTCATTCACTAGTGAACTGATCATTCGAACTCGTCAATTTTCTACCACGGGTTATGTATTTAAACAAAATGTTATCGCTTATGTCTCGAGAATGACACGGTCATTTTTGGCCAAACAGAGCTCATTTTTTTCGTTTTTTAATGAAGATTCGAAATTATAAAGAAATTTAAAGATTCATCGACTCATTTCTCTTGTACCAATTTATGAAATTTTGAATATTAGAAAAGTTATGAACTATTTAGTGTAAATGTATTAAAAAGAGCATAAAATTACCTATCTTTTATAACCTCATTTTGGATAGGCTCCCTTCTTTTGTTATACATGAAAAATATCATATTTAGTTTAAACGGTTAAGTATATCTCGGAAATCTATGATAGAAATTCGTTCAGTGAATCTACGTACTTACATCTGATAACATTTAATTGAAATATTTAAATAATTTGAATAAATTACGTACAGAGAAAAATTTCTGCGATAAGGATTATTACCTATCGTTCTGTAATTTTAGTAAAAAATTATCTTTCGTCAAATCATAAATGTTAAGAAAAGCAAACCTTTTTTGAGCTATTAATTAGAAAGAGATATAGCAATTTAAAATTAATTTATTAGAACAAAAAATTTCATATTGGATCAATTAATTTAGTTCGGGAAGATTAAGTGCCAATGAATTGGTAGCGGTTTCTTTTGATGAATTTACTTAATTACTAATTAGAATGTAAAGAAATGTAAATACAGATGATACTGTCTAAAACTAGATGAATTAAGGACGTTCACCGGCTAATTGATTTATTATATATTTGTTTTAAATCTTGATAGAATGTTATTAATAGTATTATCTATGGAGCCGCAAAACTGTAAGAACCGTGCCGGTACCAAAATGGAAATATTCAATGTTAATGTTGCGAGTCCTAAAGAGACATTTTAATTCATAGCCGCAGAAATTAATTATATATTTCCCTGAAAAACTAATATGTTGTAAAGAATTACTACCTATATTACGCAAAGCAAGAAAAACTATAGTTAGCGGTCCCCTTTCAAAGATATGGCTAACAAGAAGAGTCCACGACCTGCGGGAAACGATTTTCGTTAAGGGTTCGGGAAGTGGTTTCTGGTTCCTAAAAATGATGCCTGGCTCCCGTAGTTTCATCTCATAGGCCCTTGGGGCAAGATGTGACCTATTGTATTAAAAATACGCATTATTTCAGTAAAAAATGGTACCTATACTTCGAATTATAACTCTGCAAGTTTTTTTGCTAGAGAAATTATATAATACGATAAAAAAAGTTGACTAAAAGAGCTTTAATTTAAGCTTTGTTTCATATAAAAATATTTTTCTGTTGCAAAGTTATGAACAATCAAAAATGATGTTGAAAAATGCATGAAAAACTACTCAATTTAAAGAGCTGAAAATCCTCCAATTTTCTAGCATTTTTCGTCATCATTTTTGATTGTTTATAACTTTGCAACAAAATAATATTTTTATATGAAACAACGTTTAAAATAAAGCTCTTGTAGTCAACTTCTTTATCTTATTGCATCATTTCGCTAGCAAAATACTTGCAGAGTTATGATTCGAAGTATAGGTACCATTTTTTACTGAAATAACGCGTATTTTGAATACAAAAGGTCATATATTGACCCCAAGGGCCTATAAGACGAAACTGCGGATGCTAAGCATCATTTTTAGGTACCAGAAACCCATTCCTGAAGCCTCAGCGAAAATCGCTTCCCGCAGGTCGTGGACTCTCCTTGTAAGTAAACATTGTTGCCTGTATTATTAGTATATCTATATTGTGGTACAATCTGTAGGTCTTTTGGGTTGCTTTTAACATTTTAACATTTTAATTTATGAATTGAAGACATTAAATTATAACTAGTGTCCTTTAATGATGATTTGAAATATAAATTAACTTTTTAACCTTTTTGTCACCGGTGAAGTACCTTAAACGATCTTTAGCCGTTTTAATTTTCTTTATTTTGCATATATATATATATATATATATATATATATATATATATATATATATATATATATATATATATATATATATATATATATATATATATATATATGGATAATTATTTGGGAAATCGAGATCAAAAATTTGTTTTTCTTATTTCTTTGGTAAAAATGTTCCTCTTGGTGCGTAGAATGTATGTGAATTTCTTCAGATATTTTGAAATCCTTAAATTCGTATTTGATCAAGACTAAATATGAGCATGTAGTCATTCTTTTACATTTTTTAGCAAATTTCAACCTCCATTTATTCAACAAAATTTAATCTCTTTAAAAATAGCAACAAAGGACATATATATATATATATATATATATATATATATATATATATATATATATATATAATAAAAAAATTTACAAGCATTCTACATACTATTAGGAACATTTTTTCCGAAATTAAAAGAATTTTTTTTTGTTTTCGATTTCCAGTAATTGTAATAGTAATAATATATGAGTAATTAAATTATAATAATAATTTTGTAATAGTAATAATATATGAGTAATTTACTCATATATGTAGAATGCTTGTAAATTTTTTCATTTTTTCTTAAGCCCATATGTTTAAAGTTGTTCGAAGCTAAATATGACTTTCTTGCTAAAATGTGCATTTTAATAATTTTTTTAACAATATTTCATGTTATTTTGATTTCTTTTATATAAATATTGCACTTCTGCCATTTTGCGACTGTGGCAGTCACATTTGTACTGAAAAAAGCTATCTTCATGATTTTTGGTGTAATGGTTCGAGTGAGCAAACCCACTTTTCTCAGGATTTTAAGTTTAAAATGAGTTTAATTAATCGAAAGGACCATTAAATGGTTTTGGAACCATTTTTTATGAAAAGTTCAGAAAATTTGCTAAAAAATTTGATAAAAAAGAGATTTAATTTTGTTGAATAAATGGAGGTTGAAATTTGCTAAAAAATGTAAGAAATTACTACATGCTCAAATTTAGCCTTTATAAACTTTGAATCTAAAGGTTTCAAGAAATCTGAGAAAATTCACATACATTCTACATACCAAGAGAAACATTTTTACCGAAAAATAAAATTTTTTGTATTTCTTCGGTATATATATATATTTATAACTTTTCATAAATAAATATATATATATATATATTTATTTATTTATTGATCTTTCTTTTGTATGCTACTCTTACATCATAGATGGATGATCTTCTTAAATGTTTTGTTTTTGTATCCCTCGTATGTTTTACAATCAAATCAAAAATAATTTAATCTCTTATACTATAAATATATTAATCTTCTATTTGTGTCCCTGACATATTTCATTTTTATATAGGAACTTTACACATTAAATTGTGAAGCGTCCAAACGTCAAATGTAAGCACCCTAGTTGTCTCAAAACTAAAAACAAACAAAATGTTATCGAATAAAAAGCTCTTTTTAAATTATTTAATTATAAATTGAAATAAGTTTTAATAGCTTGTATATACCATTTCTTAATTCAATTATGTTCTAAAATGTACGCTTTCACCCGTATTTTATTACGGCAAGTGTGTTGTATGAGATTTTTTTTGTAATAGTCGTGACATACGTATTTCTGTATATCTCCGTCAAATCGTGTATTTTAAAGATTTTAATATGAAGGGGAATCGTAGTTAGAGAACCAATTGTACACTCAAACTACCACGCTGATTATTGGATGTTCCTAAATATTAAGATTGAATTATAATTATTCAGTTTTTGTTTTAAAATAAATGATAAATAATTCATCGATATATCACTCATTGTGAGCATGTGGTATAGTATATGTTATCTCATTTTTAAGAGTAGCGCCACCTTACGGTCGAATGACGTGATCTAGGTAGTACAAAATACACAGGCTCTTATGGGCATTCAATACTTTTTGATTTACTAATGAATCTGAGAATATCCTTATAATGTTTTTTAATAATAAATAAATATGTCAATTCAAGAAAAAATTTTGAGATCACACAAATTGTCAGAAACATATAAAAAATTATTTTCATTGAATGTCCATAACTAGAGCCTGTGTATTTTGTACTATCCAGATCACGTCACTCGACCGTAAGATGACGCTATTTTTGTGTACAATATCTGTCGTGCTCACAGCATATTAGTTTTCACCAATATCTAATAGTATAAAAGGCTTATTTTCCAATATTAAAAATCAGAGAGCGTAATGAATCTCACATGTATCATTGTTTAAAATAGAAGTTTCCTGAATTGTTTCAATATTTGTTACCGATGATATATTTAAGATATTCAACGTAAAAGTTCGCTCGTTATACATGGATTGACGTAGGGTGCAACGTATGTAAAGAAAACAGAGAATGAAATAAAAAACTATGTATGTTATGAAGTAACGCATTGCGAAGCTGTGTGCAAAATTTGAACGTGTGTCAGCGCATTTAATTCCAAATAGGCTGTGCGAGTTGGTGCGCGGGGAGCGGAACACTGATATCCCCGAACCTCCTTAATATTGGACAGGTGTTTTCTACATTTAATTATATTTTCTGAGATTGCTCTATTGAGTTAAGCTTTTGCATACTATTAGATAGTAGTAAAAACTAAATAAAAAATATTTGAGCTCCCCTGGTAGAAATTTACTCCGTCCCCTTTATAGATCTATGTATCCCGTTCTGTGTATATCTATGTAGGTAAACTAGATAGTTACTATAAAGGCGTGTAACGGTTATCCCTTCTAGTTTCTCCCATTATTTTACCAGATAATACTAGATAAGGGAAATTTTGATAGCAACAACCACTTAATAGTGCTTTAAGCAAATAGTACATTAAGTTGTTGCTTACATTATTTTTTCTACGCAGAGTGCGTAAAGTAGGCCCGACTAACAACATTTATGACTAATAAAATAAATTGATAAGAGAAAAATACAGATATTATAAGTATAATAAGAAATAATATTAAGTACTTTCTTAGATCTCAAAATATTCCATATTTTAAGAAGAATTGGGGACGACTCTTAGTTTTCAATTAACAAACTACTATTTGAGTAATTAGCAAAAATGTGATTGGACAAGGACAGTAGATAAGGCTTCCGCTCAAAGTGATAGTTATAGTTTCAGATAATTTTAATTGTGTTAAGGGGGCAGGCCTGAGTTATAAAACGCAAAAATACAATTTTTTTACTAGTCCCGGAAACTCTTGATGTTTAAAAATTATCGTTTATCATGTCACCTGCAATCGTTTGAGGAACACAGTATCTTTAATAAATATGTTATTGAAAATAGTGATTTATTGTGACGTCAGGGTCAAGATTTTGAGGCTTTATAAAATGGTAGAACGTAAGATATTACTGAGTATATATAGGACAAATATTTTCAGAATGATTGCTTTTAAACATAAAAAGTTCCTCGGACTAGTAAATAGAAATTCGTTTATTGGGTTTAACCCAGGCCTGTCTCCGTAAGGAGTAATTTAGGAGTAAATTTTAGCTAATAGTCTCTCCATTTCATTAACATGTCAACGATAAAAACTCTGTAATTTTCTACCAGCGTTTGTACAAAGAAAATTGATGCTTTAGGGCTAGCTTGGTTTGGAAATTATTTATATTATAAAACCTTTGTAAATCCCAAAAATTACGTCAAGTAGTTTTACTTATATCGTGTGAAGTGGAAGCACACACACACACACACACACACACCTCTTTTTTTTACGAACTAATTTTTTTCTCAATAATAGGAAAATAAAAAGAATCAAATATTTCAAAAGCTTTTTCAAAATTTCGGATCAGAAAAGATAGGTAATTTTCTGTTCTTTTAAATGCATTTTCACTGAATCAATGATATTGTTAACATACCAAAACGTATGAATCAGATACACTCACACACGCACACACACGCGCGTGCACACACACACACACACACACACACACACACACACACACACACACACACACACACGCGCGCATACACACACGCACGCACACACACAGGCACTCCACACATATACAAACATACTGCACGCACACCTTCTCCAGTCAGACTATCCCAGAATCTTGTGTGTGTGTGTGTGCGTGTGAGTGTGTGGGTGTGTATTTAAATTACGATCTATATGAGGCTATTTAAAATACGTCACGTTTTTTCATGGGAGGGGGAGGTGGTCTGGTATTTTGTGATGGATTTTGACATGGAAATACAGGAGGGTCTAGCGGTCTAGCGTACCATGATGTCACCACATTAACATTTGATGTGAGTCTCTTTTCGCACTGTTTCTTGCGAATTCTTTTGAAATAGCCTATCTCCAACCTCGAAGGTTTTCTGAAATACTTTGATAAGTACATTAAAATTTAAAGTACGAACTGGCCTCTAATATAAGTTGGAAACTGTAAGATTATAATCCAATCACATTTTCACTTAACCCGTTAGTACCGTATGCACTTTGGAGGATACACAATTTCTTTTCGTTTTATTTTAAAGATTTCTACGTGATAAATTCAAAATTATGCAAGCTAAATGTATGGATCGGATCAAAGTGGACCATCTGCGATTGGCTACTGGTGAGTAAACGCCGCGTATTCACAGTGCACGGGATCTGACTTTATACCTACCGTTAAGTGGAAGAAAAGGTTAACTCGGCGTTCTCTTGAAGAAGAGGCTAACTCAGATTCCACTTGAAGAAGAGACTAACTCAGAATTCGCGTAATGAATGACTACTGCAAATAATTATTTTTCGCCTTTAATTTTGTTAAGAGTACTAATAATTATGCTATTTTTTATTGTTGCTCTTTACAAAATTAAATATGAGAAATAATTAGTTAAAGTAGTCCTTCTTTACGCGATTTCTGAGTTAGCCTCTTTTCTTTCAAGCGAACGCCGAGTTAGCCTCTTCTTCAAGCGGAATCTGAGTTAGCCCCTTCTTCAAGCAAATGCCGAGTCAGCTCTTCTTCTACTCAATCGTCGATATGAAGTAGATTGGAGATAGGCAGAAGTACATAGTATTGTGATGCTTAAAATATCTCATGAAATAACTTGCTATCTTAACATAAAGGTGAAAACGTACATTATAATTATAACATACTCAAATTAAAGACTGTGTTTTGCAAATAATATATCTGTGACTTCCAGAACTAACCTGTCATTTTTCGCGTTTTAGAGATATTTAGGTTTGAATCTTTGATTTAAAAGCCTAAATTATGAAAATAAGAAGTAATAAATCAACTTTTGTAACTTTGGCTTTTGTACAATGTAAAAGTATACTATGTAGAGATACTAAAATCACTAAAAACTCAATGTTAAAAAAAATCGACTTAAGTGGTTATTCCGGGAAGCCACAGATATAATGTAACTATCAGCTTTATACATGGCAAAATATTATTGATTTTAGTGTGATAACGCTATACTTACATTTAATATTTGGATTTAAAATATAATTATTGGTCATGTTCTCATTCTAAAAACAATTGTACATTCCTATAATATAGTGTGTGTCAAAAATTCGTAAAAACAGTGTGACGTAATTGGTAATTCCCGTGAAATACGCGTGGACTACAAATACCCAAGTTTTTTGAAAATTACTCACATAAGTCAATGTCAACGATGGTGTCAATCAATAGAAATATTTTTATTATATTTTTCAAATTTTGATAACATCTATAAATAAAGATTGAATATAATATATTATTACTAATTGCTGGAATTATTTTATTCAATGATGCTACCATGTGAAATTGAGATAATAAGACAAAGAGTACGTTTTGTGCAATGATGCGTATTATTTACGCCTATTATGTTGCGACATGTCAATCAGACCGTTTAGTGTCAGTTACCTGTAATATCGAGCTCTTTTATACATTATATCATCGAAAGTCTTGCTGGAATGAATTTAACGGAACCTGATGTTAGCTCACACCTGTAGATGGCTGCACAATGTTCTGCATATATATGTATGCAAATCTATTAGTGTCGGTATGAAAGTTGTGACTGCATGTTTATCATATTTCGTCTTGCAATAGAAATGTCAGTGAAGGACAAGTGGAAGATAGCTTTGATTGACTAATGAGATCGACATTTTCACTCCCGTAAACATTTTTTACCTATTAATTTTTACATAGTGTAAAAGTTGACCAGCAAACAGTAATTAGTTTGATAATGCATTAATTCAATCCTGAAATCACTTGTGTTACAGTAATGACCGATACGTTTTGAGTACAAATCACATTCAATGAATACATGAAATTTTATTAAATATGAGCATAATTTAAAGCAGCATTTTGCGTAAGATGAAAATCAGGAGACCGGAGATAATTTCTCTGTATTTTTTCTCCGAGTATCTTTGTATGTCGATATATACATACATTACATACATTACATACATTAGGAGCGCGTCTTGCTGTATGCGTGCGTGTATATCTGTTACGCGTATATAGGTATGTTTATATAAGCGTGTACGTTGCAATATATACGTGTGGCATGCTTGTTAGTTGTGTGCATATTGCATGCATGGGCGCGAGCATGAACGCTTGCGCTTGCGACAGCTTTGTGATCGTCTAGCTTGCGTAGGTACAGAGTTAATCGAGTATTATAAACATTATAATAACCGATTCAATATACGCGGATTAAGCCTGTAGGAATCATCGCGCTTAAAAGTTACATTATACTTTTAAAATGAGGATTCAAATAATTAAGTCGAAATATTTAGACGTCAGCTCATCGCTGCCGCAATTTATTCATCAAATAGCTTTATTCTTAAAGTCGCCAACGCGAATTATTCTCATAAAGACTCGAGGTCGAAAAAACTGAACGCGGAGAGCGCTGTAACGAGTTGAATCAGCAACTTTTTGTATTTTCTAATTAAAGCTAAAGTGAAACTGAGTTATCATCACGCGCTGGGTGGCGAACATGGAGATAAAGAAGGGAATTGAATTGAACAATTTTATTGTTTAAAAGTTAACGCTCTGGTTTATTTTCTTTTGCCGTGAAATACTTGTTACATTATTGTTATGAGCCGAGTATTAGGGTAACTGTACCGGTTGCTGTCGGTGTTCGAGATACCGTCGGTTGACTTTATTTCACTTTTAACAGTAATAATATGTTATTTATTGGAAATGGGTGTTAAATAAATTATCATACACAATGTATATTTCAAAGAAAATAACTTTCGTTTATTCAAACTCGCACAAGGAAGGAATAACGTCAGTAATGTGCGACTGTTCTAGATAGATGCTCTAGTACGACTAAAACACTTGACATAAAGGGTATAAGAGAATTTCGGGGCTGACGCATATAGTTCCCCACGCTTTTCTATACTCGTACTTTAGTTTATGTATTTGGGACATTTCTTAGTAAGTGAATTCATTTTTGTACGAGCATATAGTAGTGTATAACTACAGTTACACACATAGGTATGCTAAAGCATAGCGATACATAACAAATATTGTCATATATTTGAACATTCTTTTTACAAGATAAAGATTATAGATCCATGACTATTACAAGCACGATAAACATTAAAAACGGCTGTTAACGAATAACTGCTAATTTTATTTCTTTTTCGATATCGATCTTAAAGCATAATTTTATAAGTTGCAACAACTTATTTATTTAATATTTATTGTCGACAGTGAGTCGTACAGCTGCACTGGAAAGTTAGTCCAATTACTGTCGTCTGGTCGGACGCCCGCCTATGGAGGTTATCTACTATAGATTAAGTGTGCAGGTGTGCAATGCATGATGCAAGCTTATTATAAAATTCATTCATATGCATTATTTGTTAATCAAACTTGATGAATTTGTTATAAGTTCTATTTTAAATACCGAATTAACGATAGCATTAGGTAAGCAGTATATGTACAGCCGACTACAGTATTAGGTGGACAATAATTAGACGTTCATTCCCTTAATTTTTTAATTCAAGAAATCTGAGTATAATTTTCAGTACTATCGTCACGGTAAAGCTAAAAGAAGCATGAAATTAGTAGCTCGGAGGAAAGAGGAATATATTTTGCTTCGTCAAAGTGTTATTAGAGAGGATAATTGGAGGCGGTTTTGTTGAACCGACAGTACCCGCGGTAGAGCTAGGCTAGTTTGTAAGATCAGGGGCTCGGAGGATGGATACGCGTGGAAAATCGAGGCTCCAAGTGCGGGAGGAAGAGGTGTGCGGTGCGAGTCCGCAGCAAGAGAGAGAGAGAGAAAGGTATAAAGGTAGACACTCGCGGGGGGGGGGGCGTAACGAAGGAACTTTAGGGCTTCTAATCCAGCGGTCTTCTCGCTTTTTGCTTGGACGGTTTCCCACTTGCGCGGCCTTGGTCGCTCGATTGATTCGTCGCGTTAGCTCAGTCGGCTCGCGAGAGCCGCGAGCAGGCCATCGGCGAGCAGCTCGCACCGCGGCCCAGGATAGCGGGGCGGTCCCCTTGGTCGTGCCGAGGAGCGCTCGGCATTGCGGTACAATCGCCAGGGCTTCGATCGATCGATTTAGCCAGAGCCGCGGCGGCGAGCCGATGCGCGCCGGAAGCTCCAGCGGCCGCGGTGGTGGTGCCGTCGAGGCGGGCGGTGTCGGCGATAAAGGCCGATCGCGAGCGCGCGCGGTTCCGCCCCTCGGGGGCCAGGCCGAGAGCGCGCACGCGACGGCCAGTGCTCGCGCGTCGCTTGGTCGAGCGGTTCGAGTCGCAGGGGGGCCGCGTCTCTCTTCACCCTGGCCATGAGGCTCTTGGGCGGTTTCGAGCTGAGGCGCAGGCCTGCCAAGCCAGCCGCCGGAGCCAAGGCCCCGCCGGCGAGCGGGACCGGCAGGAGGCGAAGGAGCCGGAGCGCCGGGCCCAGGAGCAGCCGCGACGAGTCGCCCGCCGCGGCCGCGCGCACCCAGCATCGCCGACGACACAAGGTATCGCCTTCGCGCCCCGTACAATGTACCCGCTGCCTTGTATCCCTGTATCTGGCTTTGAACACACGAGAGGCTTGCTCGCACGCGATGCCGGGAACGTCGAGTAGCACTGGGAGCTCTCGCGGAAAGCCCTGTTATCGGACATGTCGGACAAAGGTGCCTTGCGTGCAGCTCCCGCGATTCTCACACTTCAACCAACATACATCATACACGTGCGGCTTTACACCAGCTCGCTTTACGTTTCTTTTATACTACACAGACAGACTTTTCTTACAGAAAACGCCCGATTAAAATCCTTTTTTTCTTCCTTTTTTTCTTCTTTTTTTTCCCGGGTGTGTAGGAAATGCCATCTAGTGTGGGGCTGGTTGGGGCTGCATCCGCCGTGTGTACGATATATGGGACGAAAAATAAAATAAACAAAAACGCGAGAAAAAACACGGCCGCTGCAGCGCAAACCTACCCACTAACGCCTACCTCCCTTTCCTCTTATGGCGAAGTCCACCCTGGGACCGATTGTCACACTACTTCAGGGTGGCGCCATTCTCGCGTCATCCCGACGACCGCTTCTGACTATACCTGTAACAAAACAAAAATGTTTTCGCTCAATTATTATCCTTTACTAGTTTACTACTACTCATTTTTCATAAAATTACTCAACGCGTCCTTGTCTCTCATCGTCAGTCTTCTTTTCTGCAAAATTTTCTCCCAAGGCTCTCCCTTGGAACAGTCGTGCCTAACGTTACAAAACAGAAACGATTCGATGAATCTTGAAAATTTTTTTTCATTTAAAATCTTCATTATGGGGACATCACATATTTTTCTCCTCGTCTAATTGAGTTTTCATTCATAAGTTTAAGAGAAATCATTTTTTAAAAAGTAAGAGTTGTCCCCGCTTCGTTTTACAGTATACCTATATTTTATAATCATTAAATCTGCCTTTAGACTTATCAACCTGCAGTACGTCGTACAATGTATCAATGTATCAATGTATCAATGTATCGATGTATCAATTATCATCCGCAACAGATTTGTTGCTTTGCCGAAGCCATCACGGCCAATCGCATTAACAGGCTTATATTAAATTCACTTCGTCTTGGAGTTCAACAGGAAGTAATAAATAAACTAAGGTCTTGACTGTCAATAGGATTACAATTATCGTAAACGGATGGTTGGTAAATTATGCGTCTTTGATAAAACAATCTTACATTAATAAGAAACCTCAATTAATATGATTCATGATCTGTTATTTGTTATGCTGATAAATTTAAGAATTCAATTTGTTTGCATTTGCGAGCAACATCGAGATAATATTATCGTTAACATTTCTTAGAATAGCGAGCGATTAATGAATACGACGTCGAGTATTTAAAATGTTATTTTCACGTCGAGCTGCAAATGTAAAGCATTGGCTCAATAGAAAATCACTCGGAGGTCTGAATAGGGGGTGAAAAGAGCAATGAGCAGAGAGAAACGGCGAGGAGAGGGTTTTGAATGAACGAGTGCGATAAGCGCTAATAAATAATAAAAGGAAAAGGGTTCGGGCGCGCCGCGCGCGCAGGTGTGCAGATCGCAGAAGCTGGAACAGGTCCGCGGAAAGTGAAAGTGCCGCGGTGCAGCGTGAGTTTGGGCTGCAGGCACAGGAGGGAAGCGGAGCGCGGCGGAGGCAGGTCTCCGGCACAGGGCTCGGAGGAATCCAGTGGGTATATCCGCGGAGTTGCAGGACTTGCAGAGAGTGCAGTAGCGCGCGGGGAGATAGGTAGAGAGCTGCTCGAGAGAGAGGGAGAGCGGAGAGGAGAGAGGTGCGCGCGCGCTCGGGCCGACCTCTAGCCGCAGACTCGCCGACTAGAGCGGGCTCCGAGGCGGGCCCGACAAACCGGTGCCTGCTGGGGCCCGTCTCTCTCTCTCTCTCTCTCTCGCCAGTCCCCTGCAGTCGGGCCTCGGCCTCGCGCGCTATAGTGTCTATCCCGCGCGCGTAGCAGCAGCAGCAGCAGCAGCAGCAAGGCGTACAGAGGCCATCGCGTCGTACTTGTCGTGCAGGTGGCAGTCGTCGGTGTTGTTGTTGTCGTGCGAAATGGACCACTCTCGGGCCGATCCAGTCGAGGCAGCAGCAGCACGGTGAGGCCGTCCGCGATCGCGTGCCTCGTCGAGTCGAGCGAGGCGCGACTATGCCGCGCGGCCCGTAAGATCCGCCTGTTCGCCGCTGGGCTCGCAGCCGCCGCCGCTGCCCAGCAGCAGCAGCAGCAGCAGCAGCATCAGCAGCCGGGACAGCAGCAGCCACAACGGGACAAGATGGAGCAGCAGCGCAACGAGGCCGCCTCGGTCGCTCCGGTCCCAGCCGCCGACCAGTCGGTCCAGCCCGCACTCTGCAGCCCCCAACCAGAGCAGGTACACATTGGCGCAGCGAGCAGCCTTTCTTTGTTCCGCGCTGCGGACTCGAGCACGTGCCCAGCCTCCCCGCTCGACTCTTCGCTTATACCTGTGTAGCTCCCCGCTCCTGCGGGGCCAGGAGAGAGGAGAGAGAGGACAGACGGAGACTCACCTCGCAGGAATTTTCACGCCCCTGCGCTCTCGAGCACACCTGCGTGCAGCGCTACTCGCGCTACTCGCGCATTCGCGCAGCCTGTATACGATACCCCGTGCCTTTTAAATCGCGGCTTTGCTCGCGTCGCCCGCGCGCCGAAGCCCCTAGCCCCTATTTTTAGAGGACCCGGGCTATAGCGAGTCTGCCCACTTGTCTGCTCTGGCTCTCGTGCCCTGCATAATGCTCCTCGCTACTCGTCTAAACCGGAATTTTCATAAACACGCGCGCGAACACTTGCGCAAGCGGTACCTATAGACGTATAGACGCGCGTCTAGCTCTCTGACGACATTCAAAAGTCTGCCAAAACAACATAACACTTGGTCTGCGCGCGCTTGCCATTTTTAGCCCACTTCCTGTTCGTGTAGTTAAGCCGGAGCCGGCCTCTTCCTCGATCTTCCGAGCGGAATTTGTCTTTTTCCAACGTTCTTTTCAAAATTCCTCGACTCGCTCAAATTAGATTTACGCGTTCGTTCTTACGCGCACGTTGCGCACGCGAGAGAATTCCTCGTTATCACGGGCCCTCCTCTACGTATACCTGACCTAATCGCCTAATCGCCTAATCGCGCAGGCTTCTTGCTCCGTCCTACGGGAATGTACTACGCACTCGTGTGCAGCCACAGGTATATCTATACGTAAGGAGAAACGAGAAACGAGAAACGAGAAACGACCTTCGGGTGACTCAACCTTTTCTCCCGGAATTCTCATGCATGCATACACAGCTAAACCTTTACTCCGGCGCTGTAGTCTGCACGCTGCGGAAACCTGATCGGTCATTTAAATCGGTCGCTTCATCAACGCACGCTTTTTCCCCGTCTATCGGCATAATACGCCGAGAGAAACACTTGAATATTATTTTTTCTTATCTACGTATTTTGCACCTCGAGCCGTGTCGTTTCTTGCACCGCGTCTTGCCGTGGTGCACGCTCGAGTTATGCGCGCCGATTTCTCCCTATCGTCGCGGATCAATGAGCACAAATTTTCTATCGCTTTTACTTTTATCCCGTTTCTGCGCGCACGCTTGTTTTTCAATTTCGCTACTTTAATAAGCCGTGTAATGATTTGCTGTATATATAGCGTTTGATAGCACTCCAGCAGCAACGGCAGCATTGAGAGCTGATTAGGCGAGAGCGAGAAACTCGTGTGTCTGCTGTAACGCGAAACTTTTCTCGCTAGCCATATGCGCTGCTACGTAGATAATAGCATCGCGAACAGCGGGGCATTTTATATTTCGATTAGTCAGGCGAAATATTCAAATATAGCGCTTAAAAATTGTACCACTAAATTCATCGGAGAATGTGTGCGTGCGCGCGTGTGTGTGCGCGAGTGTGGGTATGTATAATGTAGATAAGTAAGTCGCATCTCCGTTATTCAACGATGCGAGCGCAACACTTTGGAATTCAATGAGGTTGGCACAGTGCACATGCAACGCACAGGGTGCGGCGGCGCTGCGGCAGAAAAAAATCATGACATATCGTCACTTTAAATAGGTAGCGATGAACTTTTACGGAGGTAAATAAAAATTATTCGAAATTGCGCTCTGCGGAGCAGATGAATCGCGGGAAGCGGAGAGTCATTCTCGTGCATAACAAGGATAATCGAGGGTACGATTTATTGGAAAGTTGGGAGTTGTCGATGTATACTCGCTTCTCCCACCTGATCTATCTCACGCGCTCATGCTGGCATTTACACATTGGCACTGGGATAGTAGTCTGCTGCTACTGCTGCTACTGCCGCCTGGCCGATCGAGGCATCGAGCCAGTTTTTTTCCTTCCTCTCGCGCGCGGCGGCTTTCTTGGCCGGTAACGTAGAAATCAATATATGTCTCCAGTTTCGGCCAGCTACTATCTTATTACGATCATGACTAATCGGCCAATGCTTAATCTCTAGATGACTTCAAATCATCAAACATTCCAATGGTTATTTTATTTATTTTACTTGCTAACTTTGCATAATGCACTTACACTCATATTGGTATTGAGTAGGTACTTATACCGATATGAGTAATTAAAGTCTAGCATGTATTACTGTGCTACATAGTGTTTTTACTTTAAATCATGAATAGAATATTAAAATTAAAGTTTTCTTTACACTTTCGTTGCGGTAGTGGAAACAGGGCATGTTTTATAAGCTTTCAATTATTTCTAAATATCTTTAACAGTCCAAAATTATATTTTACATTTCTGTTTGTATAATCGTTAAAGAGTCACTAAAAATTAATTTATGTCATAATTTTTGCAAGAATATTTTTATATCAGATATAGACACCGCTGACTCATATTGAAGCGAAATACTCAAATAGGCTACTTCTTTGATATAAAATTACTAGGAAATTAAGGAAACGTTGAAATATGACCGGATGAATAAATATAATTATTTAGTACAGTGCATAACAACTATAGTCCATTTGTTTAAAATCTACATGCTCAAACAAATTATTTAAGTTCTTATTTCAAAAAATGACGCACAATGGTCTTCTTTTATTTTATATGAAACTGTGTTTCGTTAATCGTTAACATAATATTGGTTTACAGCTAATTAAATGTTAATCTAGCGTCAATTTCAAAAATACCAAACAAACAATAATAATACTTGAATTATGGTAAATTTTTACTCTAAGAAAGGTTTCAAAATAAAATAAAATAAAAATATAATATGGATAGAGCTTGAATTAGTTTTCGACTTTCTCTAAATATATTCATTTATTCATACATATGAATAATCATAGGTGTGGGTAATAAATTTGCGAATTTTTTATTTCGATCTTCGATTGATAATAATTTTGGAATAAATTAATACTTTTAAATAAACCCAATTCACATTGAAGATCTTTCCGTCAATTTGTATTTTTTGGAAAAATTTTGCAGTGTTTAATATTGCAGAATTTTAAAATAGAGAGTTTTTTTGCCAAAGTAACGCATATTTAGGGTAATACGTGGTAAAATCAGATTTCTTATATCTTTAAAAAACAAGTGCCCATTATAATGAACAAGTACTAATGGGTACCAGAAACTACCTAAAAATTCAAGTATGGTACTCTCGCAAGTTTAATACTGTAAATAATTGATACATTTAATACCTCATTCAATAAGTACAATTTTACTTGATAATAAAATAAATGATACAGACTAGTTGAATAACGAAACATGTAGCTGTCAGCTGGTTTAGATCTCCGAATGTTAAAATCCGCGTATTATGGATCATGAGTGTGTAGCAGCCGGATGAAACCGGCTTAAAAATCTGCATCGCAGTCGTAGCGTGAATAACGTCGGAAGAATGCCTTTGTCGCTTCTCTCGACTTTTCGCTCTTTTTTTTCATTTCCTTTTTGCTGTTTATGCTTTTTTTACACGCGCGTCTGTCCTTCCGTTACACCGGGTGCCTCATCCTTGCATCTTGCGAATACAAATTCGATCGCTATTTATCGATCGTTTTTACGCACTCGATAACTGATTTTGGAAAATTATTTTACTTTGCACGTGCATATGAAATGAATTTGGGGATAGGGTGTATAGAAGGTATAAATTGCCTCGCTCGATATTTCAATAAATTGATATCCGACAGGGGAGGAGAGGTCTGTTGCTTGCTCGCGGGCCGCAAATCGCGTAAAGTCAAAGCGGAAACGCGCAGCGCCAGCGTGCAGTAGGATACCTCTACGTAGGTATACCTATGTGCATGCATAGTATTTTGTAGAGTGCGCGCGCGTGTTGTACTGTCGGCGAATAGGTATATATACGGCTTCTTCGATGCGCTGCCCCGTTACCGAGTCCTTACTAAGAATTCTGTCTTTCTACGGCGAGCGAGAGGAGAAAGAGAGAGAGAGAGAGAGAGAGAGAGAGAGAGAGAGAGAGAGAGAGAGAGAGAGAGAGAGAGAGGAGAGGCATGAGCCAGCCAGCCAGCCCCAACAGCTTCTACTTTTCCCTCTCGCGTGGGACATTCTTCCATTCTTCGGGCCGTTGACTCGCGCACCCGCTCTACACGTGTGGCGTGTGTGTGTGTGTGTGTGTGAAGCTGTTGGGTGCCCACTTGCGAAAAAAAAGAAGCCGCCGCAATGCCAATGACAACTTGTCGTCGTTGTTGTCGTTTATTTATAGCCACCGGGCTGCTGCTGCTGCTGCTGCTGCTGCTAGAAAAGAGATCGCGCATCACGTGGAATACAAGCGAATTAGCGCGCGGGAGGTGCAGTTCACGCAGAAAGTAGGCTCGAGTCAGTCGTCGGCGAGTGCGGTGCTGGCGTACCTAGTATATACTCGCACCTCGGGCTCGCGCGTCTTGAGAATCGCAATGTTCAATTCTACGCGCGTGAGCGATAGAGAGAGAGACGGTTTACCACGTGCAAGCCAAGAGAGCTTAACGCCCGCGCAGCCCCAATCACATCGCATATCGCATGCACAAGTTGCTGCAGCTATTCTCTCTCTCTCTCTCTCTCTCTCTCTCTCTCTCTCTCTTATTGTGTACTCAACTATTTGATGCACGCGCCGCGCGCGCTCTTACTTAACCGCATCAGTCATTCACTCCAGCAATTCGTATTTATTTCTTCTTCAACGCGCTCTTTCTTCAACCGAGCCTCTTCTGCGTTTATTTGATAATCAACCGCTTGTTTTCTCCGATGTTTGTTTATTCCTACGAATTTCTATTATTACGATTGCGTGTGCTGATAGAGTGACATTCGGTATTATACTGAAATTGATTAGCAACGAGTGTGGAGAGTGTAAAGTCCCCTCGATTTCATAATGCAGTCCAGCGGCTTTTATTCGTATTTGCGACACAATCGTGATGCACGTCATGCTAATCGATTCTAATGAATCCGTTAGCAAGGAACGCTCGGTAAGATGCAAATTGATGTATTCGATCATGTGTAAAAAATGCGTCATTACTTAATTAGTGTGCTTACTTCTTGCAAAAGAAATTCTATTCATAACTGCAGTAGTCTTGTGAAAATAAATAAAACAAACATTGAGTGTATTATATATATTTTTTAAATCATGTGATCCAATATAGGTCACGATTTATCTTATCTAAATATTGTTTGACGTAAACGGTCGTCGTATGTCGGTGACAGGTTTTACAAGCTTTTAAGATCGATACCTTCTATTATCAATGAAGCAGTACAAACTTTTTATATCGAATGAACAAACGAGATTTCAGGATAAACAAAATAATACGAATGACTTGTTCTCATTATTATACGGAATAAACATTTTAGAATCAGCTCAATCAATATTGCATATGTGACAAGGAGAGCAAGAGATTAATAGATCGCTATATGTATAAGGTATAACGATGAATGAACCGATTGTACAATGCAGGTGCAGGCAGCTAGCGGATTTCCGCCTATAAGCGATATTGCGGTAATTAGCGATATTGCAGCGGAGCGGGAAAAGGAAGAAGAATGCAGCGGGCAAGGTCGTCGTCGGCGAGCCCTTTAATGGCTATTCCATTTTAAAACTCATTTGCTAACGATGTATGCGCTCGGGGCGAGCTATGAGATACGATGAAATAACCTGAGTACATGTTGATTGTTTTCCAGGTAGGAGGCGGCTGCGGCGGCGGCGTTGGCGGTGGCGGCGGCGGCGACCGAGGATGGGAGGTGCACCAGGTGACGGTGACGCGGGTCCCCGGCTACGGCTTCGGCATAGCCGTCTCCGGGGGCCGTGACAATCCGCACTTCACCAACGGCGACCCGGCCATCGCAATCTCCGATGTCCTGAAGGCCGGCCCAGCCGAGGGCAAGCTCCAGTGAGTCCCTTTGTATATACCTACCTGTCGAGGCCTCTTTTTCTTTTCACAAACACTCGATTATAAGCACTTTCTCAAACGTTTCTCCTCAAATTACGGAAAATGTGCTTCTTAATGCCCTGTCACTCATAAGGGCCTTATTCGTATATATTAATAAGTGTTAAGACATCACTCGCGTCACTCTTTTCACTTCTTTTCACTTCTTTTTTTTATTAAATAAAATGCCCATGCTGAGAATTTTATGAATTCTTCGGAAATACTTTTAAAATTCAAATTATTCATACAATACAAAACTACCTATTGGCATAATGTTTAATAACTATTAAAAATTGATTGTTATTCGTTAAAAATCATTTACAATATATTTCTGCCGTTTATGACAAAATATTATACTTAGAAGTTTCAAAGCTAACGTACTGTTTCATAACGTTTCACTTTTATGCAGCATTATTTCACCTCGAGAAAATAAGATGATTTTGTTAAAACCGAATGTCGGTTCGATATTAGGACTCGATATAGTATGGTAGAAATTTAACTACATTTAAGAAACTAATAATACCACTAACTACCTGATCATTTGTGTTCAATTTAATTCATGGAGTTACAGAGAAGCGCATTTTATATACAAATATGGCGTAAATCTGTGATAAAGTCCAAAAACTATATTTTAATATATTTGAAAGCATGTAAGTAAATAAAGTGTTGATAAAATATTTTTTATTGTCTAATCTTTTAAAATGACATTGCATAATTATATTTTTTTGATATTGTATATATAATTATCAGATGTGTAATAAATATTGGTAGAGAAGCCTAGTGAAAAAAGAATAAAATATTGAAAGATTTTGTAGATATTTATGGGGAGAAAAAAGACCGTTCGGTAAAATGTGGTTGCAGCAGAAATGAAGGTGCTGAGTTGATTGTTGTTCTGCTTAGAGTGAACGACCGGATAATCTCGGCGAACGGCGTGTCGCTGGAGGGCGCGGACTACGGTGCGGCGGTGCGCGTGCTGCGCGACTCGGGCTCGACGGTCCTCCTCGTGGTGAAGCGCCGCGCCTGTGGCGTCGGCCAGCTGCCCGCGAGTCCAGCGCTACTGAGCCCCCAGCAATCCTCCCTGTCCCCCCAGCAGCCGGCCCCGAGCCTCCAGCCTCAGCAGCAGCAGCAGCAGCAGCTGCAACAGCAGCAGCAGCAGCAGCAGCAGCAGCAGCAGCAGCAACAGCAGCAGGCCCAGAGCATCCGGCTGAGCCTGAGCCGTCCCAGCAAGAAGGAGGACTTCGGCATCGTGCTGGGCTGCCGGCTGTACGTGCGCGAGGTGACGCGCGAGGGCACGGGCGCCCGGGCCGGCGACCTCGTGACGCGCATCGCCGGCGTCCAGGCCGACAACATGAGCCTCAAGGAGGCGCGCAAGCTCATGGACGCGAGCAAGGAGCGACTCTCGCTGGTGGTGAGCCGCGAGAGTGGGGCCCAGGACGCCAACAACGGCGCGCAGCTGCAGCTCCAGCTCCAGCAGCAGCTGCAGCTGCGCGACGAGCAGGCCAAGAGCCAACAGCAGCAGCAGCAGCAGCAGCAGCAGCAGCAGCAGCAGCAGCAGCAGCAGCAGTCCGGGTCGAGCGAGTACCAGGGCCAGGGCTACAGCAGCCAGAACCTCTACGTGCCGCCGCCCACGCGGCTCAACGCCAGCGCCAGCAGCGAGGACAAGAGCAACCTGGCGCCGAGGGGCAGGTCGCGCGGGCCCCTCATGGACGTCTCGCTCAGCCAGCTGGACCTGCCCGCCACGCCCACCCAGCCGCACAAGGAGCCGCCGCGGCCACCGCCCCCGCGCCCCGAGGACTACTACAGCTCGCGCAGGCAGATGTACGAGGACGACCCGCTCATACAGAGGACCAAGCAGCCCATGTACGTACCATTTTACTACTTCCAAACAGTTGCTCAATTTTTACCCTTTTGAAAAACAACTAACTAATGGCACAAACGCCCTCCTTAGGCCCGATCCGCGATTCATCACTTTTCAAAAAGAGGGCTCCGTGGGAGTGAGGTTGACAGGAGGTAACGAAACCGGCGTCTTCGTTACCGCAGTCCAGCCCGGCAGTCCAGCTTCCCTCCAAGGTCTCCAGCCGGGAGACAAGATCCTCAAAGTAGGCAACATACCAACATCAACATACGTTGATCGAATGATCCAATCCCCCGAAACTAAAGTTTTCATTTTCATCATTAGGTCAACGACATGGACATGAAGGGAGTCACCAGGGAAGAAGCTGTGCTTTTCCTTCTCAGCCTACAAGAGCAGATTGATCTTATCGTCCAACATCGGCGTCAGGAATACGAACAAATAGTGGCCTCCGGAAAGGGTGATTCCTTTCACATAAAGTAAGATTTATTATTATATATATATATATATATATATATATATATTTCTCCAATGCCCAATTCACACTGTACACGTATTACATGTATAATTCTAACGCAGGACGCACTTCCATTACGAGCATCCGGAAAAAGGGGAAATGAGTTTTCGCAGCGGAGACGTTTTCCACGTTGTCGACACACTGCACAACGGCGTCGTGGGTGCTTGGCAAGTTTACCGAATCGGGAGGAACAATCAGGAAGTTCAAAAGGGAATCATACCGAACAAAGCTCGCGCCGAGGAACTGGCCACCGCGCAATTCAACGCGACGAAGAAAGAGATGAGCGCCAGCGAAAGCAGAGGAAGCTTCTTCCGAAGGAGAAGAGGTAGCCATCGCCGTTCAAAGTCACTTGGCAGGGTAAGTTCAATATTTTAAATTATTCATCCTTACACCTTCTTCGTCGTTTGATTAATAATAACAGTCTCTTTTTAGGATCACTGGGACGATGTCGTTTTCTCCGATAGCGTCAGCAAGTTTCCTGCCTATGAACGCGTTGTATTGCGACACCCCGGCTTCATTAGACCTGTAGTCCTTTTCGGCCCAGTGGCGGATTTAGCTAGAGAAAAATTACTCAAAGATTTTCCCGACAAATTCACATCGCCTCGTAAGCTATTTTTAAACTTCTAGGTCCAATCTTATTATCTCGACTGAGGTTTCACAAAAATGTTCTTTTTTAGAGACAGAAAGTCAAATAGAGGAAGGTGGTAAAAGCACCAAATCTTCTGGTATTATTCGCCTGAGTGCCATTAGAGAAGTGATGGATAGGGGGAAGCACGCGCTTCTAGATATTACACCAAATGCCGTTGATCGATTGAATTATGCTCAGTTTTACCCAATTGTTATATTTTTGAAAGCTGAGAGCAAGCAGACGATTAAAGAAATGAGAGTTGGTATACCAAAGTATGTGTCAATATTTATATAGTTGTAGAAATGTAACTACATTGGCTGTTTTATTAATACTTCTTATTCTCTAGATCGGCGCACAAGAGTAGTAAAAAGTTATTAGAACAGTGCCAAAAACTTGACAAAATATGGGGCCATGTCTTCAGTGCCGTAATAACTTTAAATTCTCCGGAATCGTGGTATAGGAAATTAAGAGAGCTTATTGATTGGCAGCAGCAAGGTCCTTTATGGATGAGTCAAACCAAGGTACATTTAAAAGGCTTAAAAGCAATTATATTCTTTTATATTCTTTTATTTGTTTGTATTTAATAAAGACGCTGAACATGTATATTTTTGCACTTTGCTTCGTAAATTAAATTAGTAAGTTTAAGCACCTGGAACGTGTTCAGCATGCTGAATTTTATGTTGCCTGTAATATTCAATATTTCACGTGAATTAGAGAAAAACATGTTGACGATAGGATAATAATTTACATGTACACATTTTTGGTTCTTCGATGAACAATAAAAGTTTTTAATTGTTTCCGGTGTTGGATGTAGCCCATAGAAATGGTGTCGGATCTCTACTTCCCTCCTTTCCATCTTTCCCGTGTACCAACGCCACTTGCTTTACACAATGCAAGTATTTTCTATGAGTGCAATAACAATATCAATGAGCTCCCACCAGTTCGTCCACCTTCACCTACAATGGCACCATCCGTATCACATACATTTCCGTCATTTCACAATCAATTATCCAATGTCATTCATGAGCAATTTTTCGGCTACATATAGTATTTCGTTATTTTCATTTGTTGTCCTTGTGTTAGTATTTGTTTACAGTTATTACACGATTCTTGCTTATAAAAAGGTGTCTGGTTATTGTTAAATAAAGTTTTGCTCTCTATTTTTTTTCATGCATGAAAGAAACTTATCTACTCCTTTTTTATATTAGGCACGCATGTTAATTTTTTCTCTCTCTCTTTTTCTTTATGTTATCTTTCTAAACGTACTTGCATGTTTTAATGAAATGTTTATTGTTTATACACGTAGTAATCTTCCTTGTAAATAGCCATAAGACTAATGACTAATGCACGCCAGTTAATTATCCGTATTATCCTTAGCAAATGTGTGCGAGGAGTGTTATTCGGCGGAGTGAATGTAGCTAAGTGTTAAGGCAGCATGTGCCAGATTGAACATTGTGGATCGTCGCTGAGTGTTGTTGTACACGTTTTATTTGACTGTTGGCGTAGCCGGAAGAGGCCCTCTCGGATGACTTCCTCTTCCCGATGACTTCACGCCTGTCCTACGCCTCTTCCCCGGAGAGTGACCTGGAGCTAAGCCCCGCACCTCCCCTCCCCGGCGCCCTGGGAGTACCGTCGCGCCTCAAGAGCAGCTCGGACCCGAGCATCGCGACGCAGGACGACGCGGTCGCGCCGCCGCCCTACACCACCAGTTACCAGCTCACGCAGCTCCAGCAGCAGGCCTTCGAGCAGCACAGGCGCAGATCTCAGCAGCACCACCACCACCATCAGCAGCAGCAGCAGCAGCAGCAGCAGCAGCAGCAACAGCTGCAGCAACAGCCACAGCAGCCTCAGCAACATCAGCAGCAGCAGCAGCAACAGCAGCAGCAGCTGCAGCTGCAGCAATCGCCGCCCGATCTGCCCCCGCGACTGGACCGCAACTCCAAGCCGACGAATGTCCCGGCGCGCGGCCAACCCCAAGGCCGCTCCGCCCAGGAGAGGCTCATCAATAAGACTGACTCGGTCCTGGATATGGCCAACTACATCAACGCTACGTCACATCGGGCCAACGCCACTTCTTCTCTCGAGAGGACTCAAGCTAAAGCGGTACCTATCGCCAATTTATACTTTTCCCTTATGGAAAGAAACACTCAAATCTTAAGCGTAAGTTAAGTTGAGTGTAAGCGTAATCACACTTAACTTGACTGCTTTTTCCATAAGGGTTGGTCAACTTCTACACTTCAGTGCACGTGCTCACTTCATTGGCTGAATATTTGGCTTCATTGGGTTTTCACAGTCTTTGTCTTTATTCTTGTAGGGAAGCTACGACAGCATGTCCTCGTACGACTCGTACAACACCAACGGTAACGTGCCTTATCCGGGAAGTGGTCTCAATACATCGACTGGTAGACTAGGACCGAACGTGCCCGATGACCTTAAGAGCAGTAGTATAGCCGTCTCGTCGAGGCCGCACGATCCTTACAGGTTTACGAGATCCACTGCGATTCCTGTGCAGGAAGCGCAAACGCGAACCGACTACGCTAAGTACAGGTAATTGCAACTAAAATTTAACTTAACGACTTTACCGGCAATACCATCCTTTTCATTTAAATTAACTAGCTTTGATATTGATATTACGAGCGAGTCATCAAAAAAACCCATCCCACTTGGAAGATTTAATTGAACCAATTATTGTAGAGTGCTTTTTTCATTAGCTGCTTATGTTTTTCAAGAACTCGTGTAATTGAAGATGCGATATAAAAACAGAATTATACAATGAATTGCTCTAGCTGCAGTTAGTTATTTCTAGTGGGAGTCTTGCACATTGCAATAAAAATCAAGGTCGCTCATTAAATTCAACTTTTTTCGGCCTCGTTATTCTTGTATTCTTTTGAAAATCATATTTACTCTGATCCGCCCAAGGGATGGAAATGGATGGTATGCAGAAGAAAGTAAAGCAGAAAATACGTAAACCACTTAACTTTGTTTAACAGAGCGGTAACAAGAAATCCTCGAGCATTGCGAAGAGCTTGTAGAATTTATATATCACAAAGTGACACTTTAGTTTGAAATTTATAAGATGCACGTTTTATACACTCATGATATTTCATTTATTTTCCGTGCACCCAAAAGTAAGCTAGAAACGTTGTTTTATGCATTGTAGCCGCACAGGTGATTATAAGCCCGTGCCGCCTCCCCAGTCCAAGCCAAGCGGAACATACAAGCCAGTGCCACCTCCTAAACCAAAAAATTATCGGCCACCTCAGCAGCCTATCATACAAGACGAAAACAACGGCGGGAATCTATATCAGCATGCCAAAAGTTATTCCATGGGAACTTCCCACATGCACAATGGCGTGAGTACATATATTATATTCAATACTGCGACGCTATGCGATGCTATCTTCTCTCTTCTCTTGGCTCCGAGTGCATGACTCACTATCAAAGCAGCTGTATGATTCACAGGGAGAGAACGGAGTCAACGTGCAGCGCAACAGCGGTCAGTACTATTACAACATATCGCCGGCGAACCGCAATCTCCAAAACGAGGATTACTCCGGGAACTCGAATCACGCGCATACGCATCACGCGAGTCCATCGGCCCACAGCCATAGCGTCTCGCATTCGCATCCACTCTCGAGTCCATCGATGATGTCGCACTCCCACAGCAATAGTTCCGGCCAAATTGGCATAGCTCACTCGCACAATCGCAATAACGTGTCTATGAACGGCCACAGCCATAGCAACAGTCACAGTGGCATTAGCCTGCAAAATTCTCCATCCGCCAACAATGCCCACAACAGGGAATCCAGCGCTTTGGATTTGGCGGGAAGCAGGGAGCAGCGGGGGAGTGCCTTCGAACTTTATCGGAAGCCACTGCATCACCACAACATCAGGTAAACGTCCGATTCTTGAGAATAGCGAATTTTTTTAAATACGACTCATCAGATTTTCCAAACTAATTCGATGCATAATCCTATCAATGATACTCACTTTATAAGCACTTTAAATGATGTTTCCTAGCTTATTGTTTGGATGTCCTAAAGATTAATAATGCGTGCACTTGACATTTTACATATAGTTTTATTAAATGTGCATTAATAAATATACAATAAATACACAACTAACCGTTTTGGTGACGGTTAATCACGCAGGACTATGGGGATGGGGATGGCACGAGGTGCGTTTGGTAATGAGGGTGGTGTTCTTGAAGGACCAGGAGGTGTTACTTTAATAATACCTCCTGGAGCCTTGCCACCAAACAGTCATCAAGAGATCCACTTCAGTGTAACCGACGCAAATGGTATCCAATTGCATAACAATACTCGTGGCCATCGCTCGTCAATATCACCTCCCATGCACAATGGTGAGCGCTATGCTACTAGATCATGGTGGTGGTACTGCTTTTGCTAAATCAGTCGCTTTTTACTTGCTCATTTCACCTATACATTAACATGAAATTCATTTGAAAATTCAAAACTTTTCTTATAAATACATACTAACACTATTACGTTAGTCTTGCAACTACGCAACATTTGAACTTGCTTCTTCGTTTGAATAATAGGTGAATCCATGTTGAGTCCACTTGTGGAGTGCGGACCAAAGGGACTTGAATTTCGAAATCCCGTCGAGCTCAGAATTCCTCACAAGGCCACGCCGGCTCATCGACTTGCACTAAAAGCCACCGATACTGAGGATAACTCGAGCGCTGATTGGTTGAATGTCAAACTGCCAGATCCTACATCGGACCACGTTATCGTTAGACTTGATCATTTCTGAACAATATAGTAATTAGCTCGTTACTTAAAATCAATAATGTGCATTTATACTTTTCATTCTTTTTCTTTAGCAAGTACGGTTGCTGGTGCCCAACGAATCTTACTCATGTTTTTTACACGAACGTTGTTTGCAGTTGGTATACACTTTAAAAATTATTTATTTTGACATCAGAGTCTTACTTGCTGTAGTTTTAAATAGATTAATCATCAAAACATTGTTTACATATTTCACGAAATCATCTTCATCGGGGCAGCCGAATCTAGAGTATTATAGATTTCATAACAAAGTCTGAAATATTTTATGAAACTAAAGAATCAGAAATATATACAGCTTTATAGATAAAATTAGTTAATTAAACAGATTAAAAAATTTCCTTCCTTGGATTTATTAACTTTTCATTTGACAAGATATCACTTGTGAATAGTGGATAGCGAGATTAATATACCAAAAGAGCAATATCACTCGAAGATTGACGATACTTTGCTTAGCATTTACTTGACAGTCATGACGTCGAACGCAAATAACGTTATTCATAACCATATGCTGATTGTGATTATCGTTTTTTTTTTTTATACTTTTCCTTATTTTTATATGTACGAAAATGTTATTTTATAATTTCCCATAAAAAGTCTTGTGGTTACTTCATAAATATGATAGATAAATATTTGTACTAATTAATAGTTTGTGGTTTAATGAATTTTGATTTCTAGAAATTTTCCTAGTCTTTTTCTGTGTCTTGAATAATTTTGCATAGTTTATTAATTTTGTTTCAGTTAATCCACAAATTGTTAATTAATCTATGTTATATATTAATGATATAATTAAAATGTTAGATTTAAGATCTTTTAAAATTTATAATGATACATATAAAAAGCTCAATTTGCAATTTAGCAAGAATAACATGTATTAAAAAATGTTGAATCTCCATATTACAACATAAATTTCTAGATAAATATGTTTTCTTTGTTAATACGTTTAGTGTATTTTTTTTATATCTCCTTATTTTATTCCTCTTTCACAGCCTAAGAACATAATAATTTTAGGTTACATAATAATAAATACAGTACAGTCAAAAAGTATTTAACAACAATACAACACGAAATCTATTTATACAATTTAAACGAACGTGACATTTAATTTTTCTTTTTAATTAAGCCCTTGTTGAATAATTTTAAATACTGTACTGTTTAATTTTAAACCAGCAAATAAATAATTTTGATTCATATGACGGAACGGTGACAAAGCTTGAACATCTTCTTCCCAGTGCGAGATCTTGAGCTGGAATTTCTGAAAAAATGTTGAATATGGTAATCAACATTAGTATGAATTTTGTATTTTAGTGTATTTATTTTATAAGAAAAAAGTTCTTACCCCAAAAATCATGTATTCATAGATATAAAACCATCCATCTTTGGTTGTTGTAACAACAAAAGCTTCACTGTTGCCAAATTCTTAAACAAATGTATGTATGTGTATTTAGAGGTAAATCTTATTTCATGTGTAACAATGGTAGCTTAATTTTATTTACCTCCAGCATAAAAGACGTTCAGACTCGTTACCCTGGACTCAAAATACAAATTTTGATATTCGTTAAAGTTATCAAAAGAAGAATCATACGTGTATATTTGCAGTGCCTCGATATCTGGATTGTTTAAGATTACAAAACTTTTATTATTTCTACTAACCGAAGCAATGTGTTTGCTTCCTCCTGTTGCAAAGCTACGAACAAGCTGAAACTGGATTAAAATACTAAAGTCAACTGTACGTATTATATTGATATAAAATATTGACATTCGAATTTATAATAAGGATAGGTACCATTCGGGTGTTCTGATTAAATCGGAAAAGTAAAGATTCTGCTTTTCCTTTAACGCAACCTATAATTACATACACCCCAACATCAATAATCCGGAAAACGTGTAAGGCCTTGGCACCGTCTGTTGCTATAGGCTGAACATTATTTGCTCTCTTATTTTGTAAATTAAATTCGTAGACGAAAGAATCTGTTGCATGACTATTTATTGTCTTATCGTAGAATATCGCCAATATTAAGTACAGTCTATCTGTAAGTTAAAGGAGTCAAGCAATGAGGAATAACTATTATTGTTAAAACAAAAAGACAATTAAGATGGAAAATTGGTCAGACATACCATTTATCATGAATACCTGAGCATCGGCTACAAAGCCGTTTACTTTTAGTGTTAGCTCATTGATACCCGTTTCTTCGTGATCGCCGAATTTCATCCAGGATATTCTTGTGCTTTCAGCTTTGGTTAATTCGAGCGAGCAGTTTTCACTGCTGGAAACCATTTCGCTTACGACTTTCAGCCCGAAAGAGCCATTTGGTTCGTAGAAATTAAATGTCACATCGGAACTGTTTTCCCGACGGGTTGTGTAATTTCCCGACGATGAGATTTCAACAACGTACTGCCTTCTGCAAAAACAGTCTCTCTCTAATCCGCAAAACGTTGCGGCTTCCGTTGCGTAAATATCTAATCGAGTGGTCGATTCGATCGGCATGCTTCGCACACTATGCACTCCGGGCAGCTGTATATTTAGTTCTTTGTCTCTTTCTAAGTAAAGTAGCTGCTTTGCAAATAAGCTAGATGAATTTACAGATTTTAAGACTGAGTTTTCGATTAAAAATTCCTGTTCGCTCAAAACCTTTGCTGCCAATTTTTTCTGTAACAACTGAACTTCGACCACTTGCTCAGGTTTAAGTCGGTTTAAGTACCCAGAAACATATACATTACCCGTGGTTTCAATGTCATCCTCAAAAATCTGTTGTCATGCATGTAATAAATAATCTATGAATCTTTTCAAATCATACTTAATCTTATACGTATGAATATAACATGTTTAGAAAAACATACCAAGTTTCCAAAGATTGTAACATTCTCATTATTAAAAATACTTTTCTGATACATTTCTCTTGCATTCAAATTATTGATAGTGTCAACTTCTATATCCTGTTCAACGACAATATTTGACGTAAATATTTTTTTGTCATATATTACAATTGGAATGCCAGCAGGATCATTAAGTACCAAATTTGTTGGCCTAATTCCATTAATTAACGAAACAAAACTTTCATCTGAAAAATTTGTACAAAGAGTATGATAACCAAAATCTTTTAATATTAAAAATATCACTATTAAAATTAATAGTATAACGTACTTAATACTGTAATGTAGTCGTTAAATTGTACATCTCCAAATATTTCATGATCTTCGTGCGTAGTAACTCTTTTTTTTTTAAAGTCATCAAAGTCCACACCATCAAGTTTGTACAAAGTAACGTTACCCTGTACAATTAAATGACTGAAATGTAAATACTTCGGCATTTTTTTGTTATATGTGGCGAGTTCGTAGAGCGGAACTCCATGAATCTTTTTTGTGGTAATCAATTTTCCTATTTCAACTTCTCCAAGGAATGTAATTTGAGCTGAGATAGTATCGTTGTTATACTTTTGAAAGATCCGTGAAGTTACTTCATCAATATCAAGCTCATTGATATTGTTGATGTCTATATTATTTATAACTTCAAGATCACTTATGACGAGCCCTTTTTTAAAGATCTTTGTACCTTTAACAAATACAGAATCAATGGTTCGAGAGTCAGTAAGAGCGTCAGAAACGATTTCATTTATTTTTTGAAAAACCAAAGAGTTTTCTTTCTTGAGATACAAAGAATCGATTATGACAGGGTCTTGAAAGGTAACACTGCAGTTGATGAATTGATTCTCATGTTTCGTGATGGCATTGTTAAGCAAATAATCTATAGAGTGTAAATTGAGCAATGGCTCATCCCAAAGTACAGTGCCGAAAACATGCAGACTGATTCCACTGCTTATTGGTACTACTTGTAGTTCTTCTTGGATCTAAAAATAAACGGATAGGTATATTTTAATAATTTAAAATAAATGGTTAATAGATTTAAAATAATTAAATAATAAAATCTACAACAATAACACGAAAATCAATTATGACAATATAAGTATACTAACAATAAACACACATCTGCATACCTTTGATATATATTTGTCTTTTAAAGTTTTCGTTAAAACATTTCCTTGAACTAGAAGTTCTGAAAATGATGTACTCGTTGGAAAAACGCATGGTTCATCGGTATACATCAAACTCGATACATTTTTATTATTTATAATTTCAGTTTTAAGATATCTTATAGTTGTATCGAAAAATTCGAATTCTCCAGAAAGCAGTTGTTTGCTACTTTTCGATAATGCTACGTTAAGAATATCATTAATATCATGTTCATTAAGTAAAGTAACATTAAGATTTTCCATGATATGCAAGTTCTTTATATTTCTAGTTTCAATCAAATCTATCAAGTTTACGTTTTTAAAAATGTCAATATAATCGCTGGTTTCTTTTGCGTTGATTTGATCAACTTGCAAGCTACTTTCAATTTCCATTTCACCATCGACCGTTAAAGAAAGATTATTCAATTGGTTTTCAAAGTTCATCTGATTTAGTAAACCCTCTTCCAAATTATTTTCGCACAGATTCTTCACCTGTAAATTTCTCATATTTATATTGTTTACTTTTAATACATCAATTTGCAAGTCTTGGCCGGACATTAAAGCTATTTTAAATGAGCTGTTTCGTAAATTTAGACGATTCATTTGTAGATAGTCGGCAATCATTCGATTCTTCACGCTCACGGCTTCGAACTCTGAAATACCAGAAAACTTAAGAGAATCATTAGCTTGCATTAGATATTCCATTGAGATTCCATTATAACTGTCAGTAATAATGTTATCTACTGATAAATGACTCATGCGAATTGCTTTGTGGAAAGTGAATAAATTAGAAGACTCTTCGAAAAAATTTTCCACAATCCCAGAGCTATCGTTGATAACTTTATCGAAATGGAAATTAGTGAAAGTGACGTTTTCGAGATCGTTGATCTCATGCGTATTTACATAAAGATAATCATTCTCACTAAAACCATTTAAATACTGGCAAGATAATTCATCAATTGATGCGCCTCTTTCAAAGACCGTCGGATTTGCAACAGTTTGATTATTCGATTTGCTCCACGAGTCTTCTATAATATCATGGATATTGTGTTCTTTTAAGATATCCTTGCCGATTGTCAGAGACGCATCCGCTTCTATTTCCAAGTTTATTACAAAAACGTTGCCGTTGATTAGAATTTTGTCATAAACTTGCGTTGAGTGTGTGAATGGAAGGGTAACATTTTCCTTGACTATTAATTCTTGTGTAATTATAAAGTTACCTATTGTCACTTTTCCTGTATATAAAATCATGTATATAACGTATCACTTTTTACTGTAGCTTTTGGGGTATTTATAGGTATATTATATTGAATTATTTAGACAAATACATAAAAAAGCTTAAACTATGCAAGATATACCTTTTATAACGTTTTCTTCTGACATTTTAGCAGCTTTATTTACAGGTACACCATTAATCTTTTCGACATATAGATGATGCACTCCTAATGTTTCGATGTATACATCGCCTAAAGTCTGATTAGTGTATTTGCTTATCAATTTTGATGATGAAACATTATTAATTTCATTTGTAGTAAGTTTCATTACTTGCACTATACCATTGTACATTATGTTACCTAAAAAGAATATTTTAGTTTCAGTTAAAGAAAACTACTGGGTTAAGTAACATAAAGAACACCATAATTTCGGATTATGGATGAGATAAGAGTTTTGGGGGCAATAATTGTACTCCGAATATCCGTTATTTTAATTACAACGGTATCTTCTGTTTGTATTGTATTTCTACGAGTTTATAAGCTACATAAGTGATCAAGAAGGAGAAACTTGTTTAAAAATATTAATTCTTTTCAATGCAAAGATAGTAACAAAAAATAGGCACATAAAAGTATCTTTCGCCGTTAAAGACTTTACAATAGTTCGATGTATTTCAAGTCTTAAATTAAAACTCTTTTTCATCTATTTTAATATTTTTTTAGTCCCCATTTCTAGTCTAAAGATATTCTTAGACTTATGTAATCAAACTATGGGTTCCAGAATGTATTTTTTAGTAACTAGAAAATGCTACCAAATACCCTATCATCAAACTTTGCTTTCCAGTGGTATAGTACTTTCCGTGTAAGCAGTTGTTAAATTTCAAAATGAGTACCTTTGATCACTTGATTTTTTCCTATCACAAAAATATCTTCTAAAAAGTTTTTTATATTTACGCCATTGATGTTCTTTGCATTCAACTCATTTAGGACTACTTCTCTATCAATCGAAATAGTATCATTATAAACCAATGATCGGTTTATAATGTCATCTAATCGAGTTCTATGTACATCGTTAACTTGCAACCAATCTAAAATTTATATAATATATTAATTATCATTCACTTTAAACCATTTACACAAATTACAATAACTTACGATCGCGATTAAGTCCACAAAGTGATGAAACTTCCAGATTATTGAGAAAAATAGTTTTAGCCTGTAATGGCACTGAAAAACTTTGATTTGACTCAGAAATCAAGAATTTTTCCATATTTATTTCATAATTATTTAAATATTGAACGTTTAATTTATCGATATAAAGTTCTTCAACGTGTACATCTCCCTTGACTACTATGTTGCCTGACAGTAAACTTATTTTATTATTAGAAACAATATTTTTTGATGAAGTTATAACGATGTCAATAATTTTTTCATAGTCGAGTAAATTTGTTTTTATATCTAAAGGATTAGATACATTTACTTTGTCTTTGTTATCAAATTCTAACAAAGATATATTTCCTCGGTCTATAAATAGGTTTGAGAATTGTAGAGGAGTCGCTATAGTAATATTTTTTGAAGCAGGTAGAAATTGTGACCAGCTGTTCGTTAAGTTCTTGATAATAGGCATTCTAAAATCTAGAAGATACTTTAATTCATCGAAACAGTTCCATATTTCATCAGACTTTATAACAGTCCCTGAAATACATAATTTTATTACGTCATGTATGTACTCGATCGTAAACTAAATTAATTAAAAAATGTATTACGCATTGATTTTAAAACGCTTCAAAAGATTTATGAATTTACCAGATTGTTCTTCGTAAAATGTCAATTGCCAAAGTTCAATTTGATAAGTGCCATCAGGATTAAGCTTTATTAGTACAAGCATTATTGAGTTTTCATTGTCCCATACGGCGATTTCAACTACTTGCTGTCCGCTATTCAATGACAAATCATTTAAATGGATACACTCATGATTGACGATTCGATAGATGTGCAATACATCCTGAAATAATTTTTAAATTTATTCAAATTGTAGAATTATTTAAAAGAGGGAATCAACAAAATGCATCAAAATTACCGAATTGCACACGAATAATAATGTTTCGTTATTAACGTCTACTATGTTTATTAAACTTGATGCTTTTACGTTTGGTACGTCGATCCATTTCCGTAGATCAGTTCCTAAACATATAATGTCATATATTATTACTCTCGAATAAGAGTATAATAATTGTTAATTATAACATTGTAAAATTACCATCCCACCAATATATTCCACTAGAATTTTCATCACTTGTCAATAAAGCGTATTCCTCTCCATGATAATAATAAGGATGAATAGACGTTACGGAACTCATGCCCGGTAAAAATGTAATCAATTCAGCATCGCTTTTATCTTTAAATTCATAAACGACAATGCCGAAATTTTCACCTACTTCACCTATTAAATTATTTTCTAGCGCAAAAAGCAATATTGTGGATTGATCATCGTCAAAAGTTGATATTGCACGTGTGGCAGGTGTTAGAATTTCTTGCATAAATCTCATATGCATTCCCGTCCATTGGTATATTCTACAACGATATATAGCCAGAATAGAGTAGATATAACAAATCAAAAATGAGAAAAATCAATAGAATAGAACATTATCCGAAAAACTTACTTTGAAGGAACAACTTTACTTTTGGTTCTAGTGTTCATGCAATACGATATTATAAGATACAGATGATCTCCACGTATAAAGAAACAAGCATCTACAGGCAATAAATCATCATACTCAATTATTTGTCGTTTACCTAAGTTTAAAATATCAGTTCCTTGGTAATGTGTGCAAGTATTCGGTTGACATAAGATTAAAAATATCGAATCGTTCCAAGAAAATCTCTAAATGTTTCCATAAGATAATATCACTTGTTAAATACATTTTTTAATGTAAAGTTAAGTGCGAATAACTTAATTTATATTATACCTTAATGAATTTAACAGAATCTTGTGATGATGCTAGATTAAATTTACTGACATTATTGACTGCGATGTGATTCGAATCAATTGAAAAAACTTGTATTCCGTCAGTAATAAACATTTGATCGGAAATGCTTATTGCTCGTGGTTGCTTCCTTGTTCTCGGTGCTTCACTCCATAATCTTACCCAATTCCCTTTGTAGTTAGCGTCTATTGAACCAAGATTTTCTATGTAATTACAATGAAAGATAAGAAAAAAATACTCTAAATACCTTTAGCAGATAGTGATACGTGTTGTGAGTAAATTTGTGTTAACAAATCTTTCGTTTCTTTCAATTTAGAGTTCACATAATCTTTGCTTGACGTAGCTGTTACGACTTTCGATATAACGATTAAAAAACTAGCAATAAAGAAAAACTTGACGAGAGGGAACATTATATAGGAAAATTAAGATCTCATAGCAAGAGCAACGTTGTTAATAATACGGATGATTCGGTACTTCGGGCGTAATATCAAAATCGTGTTTAGTTCAATCGACTAGCATGGAATAAGCGTCACCTGTTGGTAAACATAGACAAAGGGCTTCATCGTAAGCGCGGTCTTATTGTCATAATATACAGTGATATCACTAGACAGATATAGAATTTCGATGCGATATAGACAAAAGAAATGAAAAGTTCATTTTCTAATATTTTTATTAACTTTGTCGTAGAATTCCGGAAAGGCTTTTTCACACGCAGGTCCTTGCCGTACTCGATCATAGAGCGTGTAATCGAACATCTTTCTGAATTCGTCTCTGGTAGTATACGTATCAGCATAGAGCATCTGATAACCATGAGCATCGCTGACGAATTTCTCAATTTCTCTAGTTGTACGAGCGACTTCGTAATTAGACTTACGCAGAGCTCCGTAAACTCCGATATCGACGTGCATTGCATCCGTCGAGTCGTGGGTATGAACAAAACCAGACAGGGTCGGTTGTCAACTTGAACGGGCACAGTCACAGGGGATATACCTCTACAATTTAAAGAATTGTGCACAAATTAATTAAAATGAATTCTAATAATGTATATTGGTCAATAAAATTGGGTGACGACGAAAATCGACCGAGCTTCTTGACGGACTTGGCCTGCGTCAGCTTGAGTAAAGAGACTTTCGGCGGTATTGTTCAGCCTAGGAAAAATCGAAAGAGTGGATTATTTCCGAAAGGAACAATGTCTTGAAGCTCCTAAAAGAGCGAGCGCGTGTGTCTGTGGTGGTAATCACGAAGCGGTATGTAGGTACTCGGCGGTGTCTGTGCCAGATCCCTCGTTGAGTTTTCTTTCCACGTGCTTGAAAAACCATGGCTTGTACCAGAGCCCAATTGCATTTACCTCTTTACGATCAGCCTCGTCTACCATAACACTTGCAGAAATGTAGGATTGAAAATTTTTATAAATTATTCTAATTGCGTTTTAATTGAATTGTCGAGATATTCATAAGTTTGAATTTTTAAATTGCCATTTAAATCTATGCTAAAGAAAAGCATATGATTATGAAAAGGAAAGTAATATATTATAAGTTTTGCAACTTCTTACTTTTTTATACAAATGTAATTTATCATGCATAGATACTCAAATCACTGAAAACTCAAGTTTAATTTTTTTTAGTAAGTTGTCCTAAGTTATGCCTTGAAAAAGCAGAAATGTAAGATTGTCTATAGAAGTAAATAAAATTAAAAGAGTACTTGATGCTATAGCTTCGATTAATGATTTCTTGCTCATCATAAATTAGGTGTTAATGGTACTATCTTTTTAATTACGTACAGATATAATGATAAAGAAAAACACGAGGGCCTCGACAAAGTCATTGTTGGCTTCGGTACTCGCTTTACTGAAAGCTTCGCAAGCATGGTGCAGGGAGTTCATCGGTTCGTAGTGCAGTTGTACGAGTTTGCGCGCAGGGATGATGTCGATGTCAGCCGAGACGAGAAAGCCAAGTGTCCCGTGGGACCATGGCATCGCGTGAAACAGCTCCACTTCGAAGGTCCGACAAGTGTGCTGGAACAGTCCGTACTTATGGGAGTTTGTTTCGACTCCCGTGTCCATGATCAGTCCACCTGCAATCGTAGCAGAGTAGTTTGCATACAAGTAAAATAACGATTAGTTAATCCAAGAATTTGTTGGCCTACCCATTGTAAGATTGACTATTTCGGGTATTGTCCATCCAAGTGAGTTCAGCGCTCTCGATAGCTAACCCATCGATACCATCGCTTCAACTCTAACGTACTATTAATAATACTATTATTAACTATTAATAACTCACGCGAGTTTGTAATAAGGGAGGTGCAGGTAATGGGTCACCGTAAGGAATTTTCGATTTCCAGGAGATATATATCGGGTTTTGGTGCTTGAAACTATTGAGACATATTATTTTAACCTTTAGCTCTAATACCTCATCACATTACCTGCACCCCCTTATTATAAAGAGAAATAATAATTCAAAATAACACATTTGGTTCGACATTGATTTGAAGAATATCGTACATATTGACTCGAACATTGTACATCGAGGACTTGTATCGTCCCCGTTGGAAACTCATGGTTTGTTAGTCTGTATTCAGTTCCTTGTAAAGTTGTAGATACATCACCGAAACCGGCAGTAAAAAAAACACTACGAAGAACCAACGATAATGTAGTATAGAATATGCTCGAAACTTTTATCCAAAATTCCAACCATCTTTGGCTTTCGAATAATGTACCTCTAACTTCACTTGATCGACTTATTTAAACTTAGCTTTTTTGTTTATTAATTTACTTGAAATATTCGCAATTAATCAAGCAATAATTCTTATCTTGTTGTATCTTTTACTTTTTTTTATCGTTAAGTTACGATAATTTTGTATGGTTGTTCGTCACTCTATCGCGATATCAAAAAATAAAAATATTTCTCGTATAAGTATGCATATAACATAACAGTTAAATCGTAAATACTTTCATGTGTACACTTGATGTGGATATACACTGATCGAGCGTTTTTAAAATGCTCCAATGAGATTGTTCGATTCACAGGAATTAACCAATACGGTGTCACTATTTCAAAACATTCGATTAGAATATATCCACACCGAGTGTACATATTCTACAGGATTTCCTGTAGAAACATAATAGATATGAGGTATAAAAATTGATGATAATTTTAAGGTATGTAGCTCTTTATATAATAAAACAATTAAATCGTTCAACACATTCAATAATCGTTGGAGGAAATAATTTCAAAGATATTAAAAAACTGTATGCAGTTTTTCTTGAAAGTAATTCTTTTGACAGAGCTTCATCAAACTTGTCGCTATGGCCATGACAGTAGCAACTTATATAACTTTGGTAATTGTCGAAGTCCAATTTTAAACAAACTAAACGCCACCAACGCAGTTCGCTCATTGCATTAATTCGGCAAAAATAATATTTTTCGTGTTGTCAAACTAATCATGAATATTACATATTAGTCATAATAACTTAGTTACATATTAATTAATAGAATAAATTGTTTATTAATATATTCTAGAAATTAAGTATAATACTTAGGTATATATTGTATTTAACAACTTTCAAAAAGTGCGCCAAATCTGTCATATTACGCCATGTTCTTTTATAATATAGGATAGACCAATGTGGAAAGTAGATATATTTTGTGGCGCAGTCTAACTTACCTAACGTAGAGGGACTCTAACCGCAACCGAGTAGCGTGCGGAGAGGAGAGGGTGAGCGCGTCCGAATGATATCATATACATTTTGATTGGGTACAACAATAAATACTGATAAATACCGGGTCGAATTCTCCCTTTTCTGAAGATATCTATCGTTTTAATTATTGTTTATTTATATTTATAAGAAGACTTTATAGTTACTTATATTCTGTACCTATATCGAGTGTATTATAGGAGTTCATATATATTTTTAGACAAATAAGCGCTTTCGTGAAAGGTTTGTATCAATAAAGGTTATGTTTTTTTTTTCAATCTATTAACAACATTTCACTGTTATTTATAATTTAAATCATTTTAAGCATAATGGAGTCACGAACAGAATTTAAACTTAAGAATCCTCCAACTGATGCTATATCAGCTGTTGAATTCGGACCGAATTCCACACAGTTCTTACTTGTATCTTCCTGGGACAGTACTGTTCGATTATATGATATACAAACGAATACTATGCGGTTAAAATATAATCACGATCTTCCAGTATTAGATGTAGCATTTCAGGTGTGTTTAAATTTAAATAAATTATTTGATAATATTCAAAATACACTGAATTTTATTACTTGTAGGATGCTGTTCATGCATATAGCGGAGGATTAGGCAATACTTTAAAGATGTATGATATTAACACAAACACAGGTACAATTTACTGCTTTGTATTAAACTTGTTTGATTATAAGTATTTGGATAATTCACATCATAGTCCTTGAGTTACAATTGATCAAAATCGATACTGATATATTGTAGTCTAATCTAATTCTCATAATTAAGCAAATAAATTATTTTTCACCATACCCTGGTCAAAAGTACCACATTTCCTCCTGGCTCCGAAACTGAAATGTGTCATTTTCGGCCTGGGTATGGTGAAAAATAGTATACGCACCACAGAAGGAAAACTGGCTAGTCCATAGCACGTGTTTACCAATTTGCACATGCTATGGACTAACCAATACTTTTCCTCCCTAGATGCGTAATATACTATTAATGTATATATTTAAAAAAATATATATTTTAATCTTATTTATCTATAAATAGAAACTGTAATGGGTACACATGAAGAGCCAATAAGAAAAATAGAATATTGTGGTGCTGTAAATGCCATTTTAACTGGAGGTTGGGATGCTGCAGTAAAACTCTGGGACCCAAGAACACCAACATGTGTAGGAAGTTATCTTCAGCCTGATGTTGTTTTAGCTCTCTCCGTTTGTGGAGACAAGTTTGTTGTTGGTACAGCTAAGAGAAAAGTTTGCATTTGGGACTTACGAAATATGGCTGGCATGTTCCAAAGGCGAGAAAGTAGCTTAAAGTATCAAACGAGGTGTATTAAGGGATTTCCTAATGAACAGGTACCTACTGTTTTTCTTATACATATTCTTGAGTGATAAACTTTTACAAATAATTAATACTTGTTTTAGGGATATGTCCTAAGCAGCATAGAAGGACGCGTGGCTGTGGAATATTTGGATACCACACCAGAAGCTCAAAAGAAAAAATATGCTTTCAAATGTCACCGAATAAAAGAAAATAATGTAGAACATATTTATCCAGTTAATGCAATAAGTTTCCATTCTGGTTACAATACATTTGCTACTGGAGGGTCAGATGGATATGTTAATATTTGGGATGGTTTCAATAAGAAAAGACTATGTCAGTTTCATCGCTATAATGCAGGCGTCGCTGCATTGAGTTTCAGCCAGGATGGATCTGTCTTAGCAATAGGAGTCTCGTACCTCAATGAAGCTGAAATTCCACCTGGTGGCAATGATGAACGCGAAGTTTATATAAGATATGTAAATGACCAAGAAACTAAGCCAAAATAATTCAACCACTAAGATTATTATAAACATCAAGATGCTAAGGAAATACAAAGTGACGACATCATTGTTTAGTTAAGTAAATATTTCTTACTTTTTTTAAATAGCATTTATTGTAAATTGTATAAAGTTTTCTGAAGTGAGAATAGTTTTTAGAATTAAAGTCTTTGAAACTTTTTATATATTAATACAAATTTTTGTATGTGAATGAGAAAAGTATATGACGATTGTGTAAAAATAAATACACTAATTTATTTAAGATTTTTAACAAGTTTATTCTAAGCATTTGGGCACCATTTCGTAAAAAAACCGTAGAATTAGTTTCAATTGTAGGTTTTACATTGTTTTTCACAAAAAAATGCATGAGGTGTTTGTTAAAGTCCACTTAAATATATTTGGTTAATAAGCATAAAATTTTCTGAGAAAATATCGAAGTAGCGAATTACAAAAAGGAGATTTACATTTTACGCATTAAAAATCAATTAATATATTACATTTTATTGGAACAATCACCTTAATAAAAAATCAATTTTCCACCAAGGAAATTTATTATTTAAAAAACTATTATTGTCGGTATTGCACATTGTACAGAAGATTAATCCATTCTTAAATTAGTATAAAAAGGAAAAAAGTTACATAATCAAAAATTTATATTTCTCAAAATACTTCTTTAATAAATAAAATTTACTATGATTCAGTGAATTAGGATTTAAAGTTTCTTTTAACCTTTTGTACAAGTAAAAAGTAAAAAAAATCAGATGGAAGAAAAATTGTTTTTTCTTGACACAAATACATCAACCACTCAATCATTTTAACATTGTACAAGAACTTACGACAAGTGCCTATACACGCTCGCATAAACGCACAATTAACAATGTTTTATTTCTGAGGCTACTTTCTTGTATAAAACGAGTATTTAAGATTCATTCTATATCCACATATATATGTACATAATTATACTATAAATATTCTTTTACATACATAAAAGCTATAAACAATCTTTGAAATGAAAGCAAATTGACGATAGATTACAAAAATATATTTAGAATACTATTCAATGAAAGTTTATAATTTTGAAAATGCATTTCTTTCATTATATGTTTCTATTACTGTAACTATTATCGCTAAAAAATCACAATGTTCAGAAATTATATTTTCAAAAGTATAAAGTTAAAGTTGAATTTTACTTGAAAAATGTCATTCTTATTATCCCAAGTTAGTAAAATAATTAAATATTACCTTATTTAGTACATTAATAAAAATTATTGATAACATTGGGTACTAAAATTTTGTCAAGATTTCCTCGACTTTATCATACAAACTATATACATGATTTGTTATGATAGTCAATGTAAACTATGCCATAAGCTAAGCATTGCATCATAATATTTTTTTTACATACAAATAATTAACACAGAATTTTTCGAAGTAAGTCCTTTACCAAATCATAGGTAGCAAAACTGATTCCAACAGCTATTGGACCTTTTACCCAGTTCATACTCAAACCCTTATAGAAAGACATAATGCCATCCTCTCTGTGAAATAATAAACAACAAGAATATTACTATACATAATGTTTTCTAAATCTGGTAATTAATTATATTATTTGAGATATATAATTTAAAAGTGTTCTGAAGTTTGACTTACGCATAAATTTTCTTAGTCATTATAACAACACCAAGTGTTTGCTGATTCTTAAGTGAAGATGTTTGCATTCTTCTACGAACTATGTCTAAAGGGTAGCTGCTTGCTTGACCAACCATTCCAGCTACAGCGCCTGATAAGAGACCCGACATTGCAGAAAGGCCAGGGCTATGTACTGTGTATACTATGTACAAAGAGTAGAATGATGTACTATAAAAGGGCTTTTGCGAATAGAATAAATATGTGTTAATGAGCTTACCAGCAAATAAGTTTTTGAATGTATCATAAAAGAAAAAACTGCAGCCTGCATATGGTATTACACCAAGTATTGTTGGAGTGAAACCTCTATAAAAAGAGGCAATTCCTTCTTTTTGATATATTTGGATAAAGACTTGACGTAGGGTTTTGCACTCATCCTTTTGAGTTACAGCCATTTGAGCTCTTGCCAAGTCAAGAGGGTATGTCATAGCTTGGGATGTCATCCCTGCCAGTGCACCGGCAAGAAACCTTCTAGTTCTATTTTCTGCTTTTCTGAAAAATTTAATTAACACGTAATAATAAAATCATTCAGTATTATTAGGATAAACTTGTATGTATATTAAAAAATCTTACAAGTCAGGTTCATCCACTTTAAGAATCCTTTTCCATTGTTCGTATGCTGTAAATTGAATTGCAGCATATGGGATGATTCTAACCATTGTAGCACTGTTCCCTCTCCAAAGACTAAGCAGACCATCTTTTTTATAAGCATTGACAAGGAAGTCAATCGCAGCTTTAGCTGAAAAGGGTTGCTGGGATATTTGAAAGTTAATCTTTGTTCTGTCTAGTGGTGCTATCGTGGTCTTAGCTGCTCCTCCGGCTACTGCCCCTGCTATAAGACTTGTCCATACTCGTTGGGAATTTGTAATGCACACATCTCTCGAGGGTGCTTCAGGTGCTGTTGGTATTTGTTTCTCCTGGAAAAATGTTTTCAATATAACAAAACAATGAAAATAATGTTATTTAGGCAAACTTACAGTGTCATCGTTGTTTGATTGCATTGGAGAGATGGAGACTGAGTGCGACAACAGTGGTTTTATCGAGGTGCTCATTGTAGGAACCTCGATTCTGGTACCAAGGCTGTTTTCTACATGACCACTCATTTTTGCTACTTTTTAATAAATCCTGGAAATACGGTTTCTTCTTAATTTCATTCATTTTTCATTTCGCCAAGCAAATAATCTATTAACACCTGAAAGTTAAAGAAGTACAGTTCCCTATACTTATTTGTTTATATACGTATTCAATTAATATCGTGAAAATATTATTGAGTTTACTGTAAATATTACACAATTTTCCATATCAATTTCCAAAATTTTTACTTGCTTCTTAAAAGAGACTGTTATTTTCTTTTATTTAGGTACCTAGTTTGTATGATTTTATCTGTTTTATGACTCTGATAAATTATAATTTTTATAAAATGTAATCTTGGGGGATGGGGATACCTAATGCATAACAACATATTAAATTGAAAATAAATTTAAGAATAAAATAAAATTAAATTAATTAAATTAAATTAAAATTTTAATTAAAAAAATTATTTATTTCCACAATAGAGTGAAATAGATTGGCACTGATTTTTAATGTATAGTTGGTTGAATCATTTTATGCTATTTGTGCAATTCTAAGCATAGTGATTGACATTCTTAAGGTTTGATTAACTAATACCTAGTTAATTTCACTTATATAATAAGTACAAATGATCCTCTGAAGCAAACAATAACTGTGAATTTCCAAGAACAAGATAATAGTGAGATAATGGACAAGTGTTCAGACAATATCTTTTAGGTAGGCATAGTATTCATTAGATCAACTGGATTGATGTTTTTGAAAAAAAAGAGAAAAAAAGAAAAAAAGAAAAAAAAGAAAAAACTCGAACGTCTTGACTTGCAAAAAGTGTTGCATTGGCAAAGAAAACAGAAGGCGCAACGCGTTAAAGTGACTAGGCAGAAAACGCAAGGCCTTTATTCAGATGTTTTTAATTTTCTACTGTGTTGAGAAGACTGCGGGTGTAAGTCCGAAGTAGTGTAATCGTAAAATTGCGCATCTTACCTTGGCGTTATCGTGTTAAAAAACGTGATGATCGCCGATGAAAAGAAAAAGAGAGGAGTCGAGTCGAGGCTCGGGGCTCGAGGTGCAGCAGAAAGAAAAGAGTGGAAGTGGAAGCTGTCGATGATTACGAAGATGAGACGCAGCGAAGGCGTGTTCTACGGCATGGCCAAGGCGGTGGGACAAAAGTCGTGGGGACTTGGGTAAAAATGGCTATCGCGATCGAGGAAAAGCTGCCGCTGCTGGTGACTTTGGCGAGTAGCAGGGAGTCCCGAGTCCCGAGTCCGCGGCGCCTCTCCGCGGGTTCGAGAGCAATACTGCCACTACATGTTGTTGTTCGCGCGAATATTGCGTCTCGCGCCGAGTCGAGCCTCAAGGAATTCGAGTTGGAGGCCAATAGGTGCCGAGCTGCCTGCAGTCGACGTCACCGATCACATACTGCGCGATCAGCGCGATCAGTAATCGCTCCCGTCTAGCCCGTGGCGGCGCGGAGCAGCCGAGGCCTTCTTCAACTTCGAGCCTTCGAGGTTAGTATATAGTAAACAGCTGCTCCGCAAGTGGGTCCCCCCCTCCCCCCGATCTACGCACCGAAAAACGACCGAGCGCGCGCGCAACTTTGCTGCTTGTTGATAGTGTATGGGCCGCTCTGCCTGACGATTAAACGCCGTTTCTACTTTTAGAGATAGACTTTTATGACTTGGGCACACTCTAGCCTGCAAACTCGCGATGCATTCGTTTCATGCCATATCGCATTCCTACAACAAAACTATGATAATTCAAAATTATCTATGTTTTCCTAAAACCTAGCCAGTATATAGTAAACTTTATTCTGTTACCTATATATTCTGTGCAGGCCTCTTATTTTCTGTATGAAAATCAAGTTAACAAAATATTCACTTATTATAGTCGTGCTAGTTTTCCATTGTTATCTAAATCTCTTATCTTCTATTCTTTTTCATTTTTTCTTATTTTTGGTATTTTTAACTTTCAGCTTGAAATCTTTTACGTGTCAACATATTTAACCCTTCGTCAACACTATAGAAATGTATTATAGAATATGTACACAATATTTTAATTTACTTTTATTTTCAACGTAGTCAAAATAATAGCTTATTTGAGTTTAAAACATTTAAAAAGCAAACAATTTGAAATAGAAAACCTTCGATTCATATTATACACATCGCCGCTTCAAAAATGCGAAGCAATTTTTTTTACCACAAAACAATTAGGTTAAACATGAGATCCAGTTAATTATGGGGGTGTAAGTAACTCCCAATGACACGTATACAGAGTGTTAAATACATCATTGCGTATTTTGTTTGTAAACTTTATCAATATCTTGAGAATTAAACTTTATCAATATTTTGAAAACTAAACTTTATCAGTATTTGGAATTTTATCAATATCTAGAAATCAATCAATCTATATGAAAGAGATCTTTAAAGCTTTTAATTTTTTCTTGACGTCACATTTATACGGTGGTAGGGCGGCACCTTTGGGTTTTGAGGTCGTCATTATGATTGTCACGTCATCACGAGACTTTTGAAAGCTATAATTTTTCCAAATATTCCTATAGTCTAATTTTAACTAAATAAAATATATTATAACTGGATTCCGACAGAAATTTTTTTTATCACACAGTAGAGGAATCGGTGATTTGAATATTTCAAGGTAATATCCTCTCATGCAAATTTGAACTCATACCTATATATAGAAATAAAACTAGAATATTAATTACCATTTAAAAGTATATCTATGCGAGTTGATGAGTTTATCTGGCGATTATTACATATTTCTTTAATTTTAACAATTATATGAAAATTTTCTACAACTCGTTCAAGAACTGAATTATAAATAATTACCCGATGAAGTTTGCTTTACAATTAAAACACTAATTTTTATTTCCAATTCTATTAACTGTTGTATTGTTCATTTTATCGCTTTCAATTTATTCTGGCAATTATAATTAAAATTGAAATTGAATTTACAATGAAATACGAGTAAAAATCAAGCTCGAGATGAATGTGATTATCGTTGATAGAATGAAAAACAAATTCCTTTCAAGTATCCAAAGTTAAGTATAAAAAGTGTGATTTTAAATGATTTTTTATGAATTAAAATTTCAAATATATATAATACTTAGTAATTTAGTAAACCATTAAAAACTGGTATGTAATGTATAACTATAAATATAAATAAAATATCTGTAATATCGATGTGTCGCGCATCGTCGTTGTCGTTATCACCGGTAGATGGCGGATGCAGTAGGATTGAAGATCCCTGAAAGCATCTGTTTGGGCTTGTCTCGCTCCTCGCTTTCTCGTCTTTGCCGTTCGCGTGCTTCTTGGCTTCTGCCAGTGAGTCGGCCCAGACTACCCAGTCATAGCCATTTACTTTATCTCCAGTTTACGCACAGTATACTTTAGTGGAAATCCCAAATACTCGTCGGCCTGCCTGTTGTAGTCATTAGTCAGTTTGTTAGTGGGCATCAAACGATACTCCGAGCAGGTAAGTAACGCAGGTTACTGCGTTTTTTTCATCAAAACTGTGACTTTTCAAGTACACTTGCATGCTTGCATGTCTTGGAAATAAATTCGGGATAAAGTGCAGGAAGCTAATGGTATAAAAGTGAAAAGAAAATTTGGAGCAGAATGAGGCTGGCAATCAGCAAGTGTAATGGTGCAAGTACTCGCGGAATTTGCCTGTTTCTCCATGTCGTCCCCTCTCTCCCTCTCTCCCGCTCTCCCTGCCTCTTTTCTCCTTCTATCTACAATCCACATATTATATATATACATATCGTATATATACAGATATATCGATACGGGAGCCCGCAATGACGGTATGATACACTGAACTCGGTGAAAATTCGGAGTTTGCGTATTTTTTCTTCATCACGTACTTGCCACTTGACTTGCTTCAGTCTTGCACGTGCGACGTCGTTTCGGAGCAGCTGATTAGCACTTTTATGCAGCTTGAAAGGACACAGTGTGCATCTGACATGGCCTTGCTTCTCAGATTCGATCGACATTTTTTCATACACGTGCATATCCTTAAATAATCCTCCAAGTTAAGACAGAAAATACGTTATATCGTTCTCTTCTTAAGTTATTCATTCATTTCTTCATTCTCTAGTAGGTATCTTCTGCTACTGCTACTCTAACTTTTTAACAGTGTGGCTCATGTTTGTAACGTCCTGCTCTCTTGTACAAATGTGCGCACAATATCATGTTCTGTAAAATGGGACTCGTATGATTCTCGTTATGGCCACACAAGAAAAGTCTTCGTCTTAGTTCTTTCCTTACTCTTGTTATTTAAATCAGTTATTATTCCTATGTAGAGGTCCGCAAGTGCATACGCATAATTCATGCACAACGCTGCTGATAATCTATACGCGTATATTAGGATAGTTAAAAAGTTTCAAACTTGTTATTGAGTCTAGTGCAGTGTTTGGAATAGTTACGCAAAGATAAAGAACTTTTTCGCAGTAGTCCAAGGAGAGTAAAGAAGAAGAGATGCAGTACTGTAAATGAACGCCGCGCGTGTACTTGAAGCTCCTAGTGAATAAAAATGCCTTAAATTTTTGTGTAAGATCGTTCATATAAATAGTACGCGTAGTCGCAATAAATGCCGACATTACCATGCCCGCTAAGCCGAATGACGCAGAGTCATATATTGAGACTCAGAATCGGAGCTATAGACTGGCAAGCGAGATAAGATAGTTGGATTTTTAAGCGGGGGTACCTAACATTTCCAAATCTAACGACGAGGGCAAGGAACAGAGACGACAAGATAAGTCGAACTGCTGGATGATGGTTTAATTGCCTTGCCGAATTCCCATCCTATAGGTGTATACAGGTATTAGAGAGCTCCCATAAGGCATAATCAAAGTCGTATTCCTCTTGAGTGCCTACGTGATTGGACTCACCAATAGACTATACAATTGATATATACAATTGATGCTTTGAGATTGATAGCCTTCGAAACAAATATCTACAGCAAGCGCATCTCGGTACATCGTATAAATGCCGTGCATCGGGTCGCGGAATATTTTCGGTGAAATCCAAGATTTCCGATAGTAATTAGTGTCGGTGTTACCAGTGACGTTGTCCGAGTCGCGCTCGCGCTCGATACTTTCCATCGAGTACGTTTGACCGGCCCGTGCAGGCCGCTCGCTGCGTTATACAGTCGCACCTGTGTACGACTCGCCGCCTAGCCGACTTTTTCATTACTTAACTTCCGCGCCAACTTTCACTATTCGCCATCCCGGAGACAGCTCTGCTCACCTAACTTTCAATCAGTCGTCTCCTCTCCTCTCTTCTCTTCTCTTCTCTTCTCTTCTCTCGATAATCAGCATTTTCCCTTTTTTAACCACCCGCTACTTTCTTTCTACATAATACATCGCTTGTGCTTCATTATTACACAGTGTTGAAACGTGGTTTTCAATGAGCGAACCGCGGGGCATAACGACCAACTACACAGCATTTTTCTTTAAAGAAAACAAGTTTTTTGCAACCTATCCTCATTGATTTTACACTGAAAAATATGTTAAAATTTATAGATATAGATATTATGCTGCTCGACATTAGATGTAGATATTACGCTGCTGACACATATATTAGATCTAGATATTATATTGCTGATTTATTGCCAGAATTGGATCCCACTTTTATGTAGAATATATAGTCAAGCTGTATCTTACTGTTTGCAAAGTTTTTATACAATTAGATTCGTATTATAGTTTGTTAAGGTGATTCTCCAGTGATTTTTTAACAAAAAATTGAACATCTATGAACGTTTTCAGACTTGCTAGATTTAAAAAAATTTCAACTCTGAACAAAACATGGAATATTTTGAACTATACTAATGTTAAATATTTTTTTCAACACAGGCATGGAATTAGCTTTATTCCCGACTGAACCGTAATGGCCCTCTTAATTACCTTCAAAGCGTGACAAAAGTAGCATTTGATTCCAGCAAATATGCAGTTTTTAAAATTTTTTTTCTCTATATTAAAATACATTTTCAATAAATTCTAGTTCTTACCGGAAGTCCCCCCTTTTTACACTTTCTGCACGATTCAAATTGCACAATCCTCTACCCAACTCACATGCATAAAAAGGCTCTACCATGCCTTTGTTGAAAATAAATACAGAGTGGAACACATTTTTTTTTAACATTTTAACAAAATTCCAAGTTTTGTTGATTTATAGTTAAAAAATATTGTACAATTTTATAAAGAGGTTTAGCTAAATAGGTTTGCGCTAAGCACTTTTTAAAACTCTTAATTTTAACACAAAAATATTTTTTTCTCCGTTAACCTGATGAGAAATATAGATAAAAAATGATTAAAATTTCCTTATGACCCTCTTTAATCGCGACAAAACAAGTTACCGCAATACATGTGTAAAAAGTAAATATTGTACGGAAAGAAAAAAATGCTTTCAACAAAATTGTGAGTCACCAGCACTGATATTGTCCACTAAAAAGAAATTACGTAAATAAAGTTTTTTTTTAAATTTTTTATTCAATTTTAAGTCTTTGGGTTTCATTTATGTCCTTTATTATTTAACACTAACTTGACTGAAACTAAATTCCAAAATAAATATTGTACAAGAAAATGCTAATTATACATGGAAACTTACATTAAAATATTAAAATTGAATGAAAATTAAAGAAATCTTATTTAAATAACTCTATTTTAGTAGGCAATATTTGCAAATATGACGTTATAATTTTGTTAATAGTACATTATGTAACAAGAGCAAAAAGTCGAATATTTTTCTCTCGAGTTTTATATAGTACATATAGTACTTCATGCCCATCTCAACTGTGGCTACTTTTTCACTTGGAAAATGGGACTAATGGACTGTTAAAAGACAATATTATTAAAAGCCAATCGAAAATCAGGGTTATTGGTAAAACTTAATGAAATAAAGGAATTTGGACTAGTTTCTAGTGAAGTCGGCATTTGCGGAGAAAAAGTAACTTTTTTCCCGCTAATCAATTTTGCGGACAAAAAGTGTAGTTTTGGTCTCGCTTTTCAGAAAAAAGTGGTCATTTTCGTTCAGATGGGCATAAAATCATTTTTGTCCATTCCGTGAGATACGCATGTTACAGATCGATTGTTCCTAATCTTGTTGGATCTTAAGAAACTACAATGCAAATTTTCTTCTGTATAGGCTATTTTCTAGTATCTAATCTCCTTACATATGAGTGGCTCGGTTTAGTCGAGTGATTTAGATTATCACAATTTACTATCTCTCAATAACATTATGTTTAGATAGTTATGGTACTTAGTAAATGAATGCAATTTTGTTTTGTTCCAAGCGTGATTCACAAAGATTTTTAGCAATTCTGTAGAAGAGTCATAGCTATTTCAATTGTAGACTTTAAATGCCTAACTAAAAATCAAAATTTCAAACAACATTACAAAAAATATGATGTGCACCATGGACGAGAGGTCGATTTAGTCCTCGTGTATCTGCAGTACTTCGTCTTCGGCTTGCGATACGAACTTGCCTTTACCTCATGCTTGATCGCCATCGACTCGTACTGCAAATCTCTCACGCGAGCGATAATACCATATTATACTTCTCTCCTTTAGTATACAGTACACTATTATCTCATACATACATTAAATTACTTTTTTAACCAAAAGTTATTATGATCCATTCATTAGTCTTATCTCTTACTAATAATTTTTTTTATAATGCAAATATATATATATATATATCGTATACACATTGATATTAGCGATATAACAATATGGGATCTGACAGACGCAACACCGCTAGTTATAAGTAACTAAATTTTAAGTCAGTCGTAAAGGGTTTTAAAAAATATCTCTTATATGATGGATACCTATAATACTTAAAAGAGTATTTTTGGTCTAAATGCTTAAAAATAGTACTTAAAACATCTATGCAAAAGTAATATAAAATATCACGATGCAATTAGTATCTAAACTAAGACCATTAGTATTTAGTGGCCCATCAGGGTAGATTTAGGTTAAACGAGATACGGGGTATAAGGAGACAGTTGCAAAATTGATTTCTGGTATCAATTTGTTTAAGATACAGCTTAAAATTCACATTAAAATTAAATAACAAACTTAATAAAGCGAATTTTTGGGCTATTTTCTAAAAAAATGTTTAGCTTTTCGTTATAACTTTATTGTACTTTTATAAAATTTAATTTGTTCGGGTTCTAACGAAGTTATGGTACAGAGTATGGTAGAGAGTAAATATGTGTCTCATTATACCCCAAAGTTCTTCGAAACCGCTATGTTCAAAGAAAGAAGTAAATTACAATTTACTTTTTATTACGGCACAGTATTTAAACCCAAAAGTAATGCATAGTAGTGTTCTTTGAATTATAAGTTTTTCTTTGAAAAAGTAATGCTATATTTATCTTTTAAAAATAATGCTTTCATAAAAATACTGGAGTCTATTTCGTTTTACTATCTCATTATACGAGTATCTCCAGTCTACCCTATACATCCATTCTCCTTATACATTTATGGTTGAATAAAATATTTGTTTGCCACTGTAGGATTTTACACTTGGGGCATTGATTTTCTGTGCTTCAATAGATTTTAAATTCAAACTTTAAAAATATGAATTTGGATGTCAAACTACAGATTTGAACTGAAGGCATGAATTGTTAAAGACAAAATTGATTTACCGATGAAAGATTGAAATGTAACATGCAGGTGTATCGTTTAGTGCAGTGATTAGATACATATGCCAGTAAATGTGAATTAATGTTTAATTAGTAGGATAGGGTATTAGATAAATGGAGAAAGGAGAAATGTCGGCGAGTGGATCAAGTGGAGCGGCGTCAGCGCCTGGGCCACTGCCTTCGGCACCGCCATCATACGAGGAAGCAGTCGGTTTGACGGCTGGAGGAACAGTGCCAGGAATGCCCGGAATGACTGGGATGACTGGGATGACTGGGATGACTGGGATGACTGGGATGTCTGGGATGATGGCGTCGCCGGCAGTTCCAGGAGCGCCACCGTATCCGGTAATGGGCGCACAGATGCCCATGCCGACACCATGTAAGACACTCGCTTTTTTACTTATTTCAACTTTTCAAGCATTATCATTGTCAGCAGTTATATTGAATTTCCTTTTCTTTCTCAGATGCAGCACCAACAGTACAGATGCCGATTCCGTCACAGCACACAACGAGTCAAGCGCAAGCACCGGAGGTGCGAGTTGTTCATCAGCACGTGACCCTTTCATTAGGGCCGAACCCCATTAAAATGTCGTGTCCTGCATGTCATGCCGACATTAAAACCACAACCATGTCCGATCACCAGCCGAGTGCCCACGTTTGCTGTATCGTCCTTTGTTTGCTGGGGTACATATTCAATGAACAATAAATTAATAAACAATATATATATATATATGATGATGTATGATGTGTTTGTGAATAATCGATTGCAGGTGCTGTCTATGTTCGTGTCTGCCATACTGTCTAAGCGCCTTCCTGAGCGTCCATCACTTCTGTCCGAATTGTAAGGCGTACATTGGCACGTGGAAAGGCTGATTGACCTGTCCGAGCATTTGGATTTAAGCGCCCGAACGCGTATACGTCGACGGATCGGTACGTCACTGGCCAAAATGTATATCCAAAATCTACCAAGTATGCATCTTGGACCTGGATTCTTAGAGGTCTGCGACATCGAGCTTCCGCCAAGACTAGCTAAGGTTTAAGGCAACTCATTCCTCTTGTACTTCCTCGACCTTACCTTATACCTTAACCTACCTTAATCTACCTTAATCTACCTTATCTGATCAGATCCTACCAAAAGTTCTTCCTCGTTACCTGCGTAGCTACCTTCTACATAATTCTAAGAGAGATGAAATGAAGAAATTTTGTATTTTCTTATATGTACATTTGCGAATTGCTGCTAAACTAGGGACCGACGAGAAACTCATCAGTATTTTTTTATCCATAAATGCAGCTCAAACGCGCTTATATCTCATTATTATAACATGTATTGCAAGATTCAAATGCCTAGTTGCCAAGTGACGTATAAATGTCTTACGTAACCAAATGTAAAGTTGTCGAAAAATTATCTATGTATTTGCTTTTACCAAGCGAATCTCCTTCAGCTAAGCATTGTGAAGAATTGTTCACCATTGTGAAAATTGTGCAGAATAAGAGCGCAAACAAACTGACACATTGAAAATAGCATATCTAGTCTGTTTACGTGAGATCTGCCAGCAAAGTTTAAACTATTTGAGAAAATATTTAATATATTTAAGAACAATAATATTTAGAAATTAAAGCGCAAAGTTAGGTTTGCTATTATTTTTTTCATTAAAACGGGATCGAGCAATGCTGAATCAATTCTATTCATATTAATTTGTTAAGTGAATAGATCACGTACAAAGCACTGACATAAATGTCGGATCTGGTTCGAAAGATTCATTTCTTCGTTCTAAAGTTCATTTGCTTCAGCTCGGTGAACTCCTTAAAAATTAGGAAGGTATAATGATCAGTGAAACTCAAATTTTTGCATTTTAATATGCATTCTTTTATTTTATAATTAACAGATTTCATATTTTTTTGTAATAAAAATTCGATTTTTATTTGTAGTTGTGATAATTAAACTTTTATCGAATGGTTAAATGTAATTATACACTGTTAACCATGGAGCAAGGGATAATTCAATTCTTACATCCCTATGTGTAAATTAAATTTACGTTTGATTAAACTGAATTAAATTTAATTAATTCATAATCAATGCACATAAACAAGTCAAGAGCCGCACATTTGTCGAGCATTTGAATAATATTTTAATGTCTATCTTTTTTAAAAGTTATTGTTTTACTTTTATCATATTTTTTATATTTTTTATTCAATAGTTTTGCGATAATTTTATAAGAATATTGATTTTTCAGGTTACTGCCAAAAGTTTTATTTAACTTTAAGTACATTATTGAGCTATGTTTTGCTCAGTAAGTACGTCGAAATGATAAAACTGCAGTAGTTTCGAATATTTTATTTAAATTTAATAATATATATATTAAATAAACGTAATAATTTGTTAAAAATTATTGTTGTTGTTATTGTTACTGCTTTATTTTTATCTCTTTAATTAATTCATTTTTTAATATATTTTTTATTCTCTAATCGTTAAAAATGATATATCTAACGCGAATCATAAATTCTTCTTGCTATTAGTTAATAAGTCAATTACAGAACATTGAGTGACTATATTGAATAGTGTAACGATTAAATTAAATTTTGTATTAGGATTGAAGATTTCACTTTGAAATAATTATGATATAATTATACTCTAGAAACAGTTTTACGAGGTACATAACAAAATTTATATTCAATAAAATCTTTAAAAAAAAAATTTATTCTTAACATAGTTAAAATTTTTGTCATTTCTATAACGTAGATTCTCTTCAGAATATCTGTATACTTTTGTTAAATTTTATGTAAAATATACAGCTAAAAGCATTTTAATACAAGCATTTTATGCCTAATTTTGCATCTCTATAAAAATGTCATTATCTAACTTCATTTAAAGAAAATGCTTTAACAGACAGATTAATAACCAATAAAAAGAATAACAATTGTACTTGGAAAGTGAAGTTTATCGATCCAAAATGATTCTTTGTAAACATATGCAGGTATTCTGAAAAGTACGGAAATCCAGTTCTTCAGATTGTTACACTAAATAATTCTTAAAATAAAAACAACTGATTTTGTACGTATTTTGAAACGTATTCATTATGTACGAAAATCGCATATGTATAAACAATTACGTTTATAAACATGCAACTCGTGAAATAATTCAAATGTGGCGCTTAAAATCATATTCGAATACGAGTATAAAATATTACAATAGCTTTTGTTTACCATATATTTTGGCTTATACGAATCTCTAAATCGATCATGATGGAATGTAAACGCGTCAATATATGTACATTTGTTATAATTTTATTGTATGTGTTTCAACAAGAAATGAGATCTGACAAAATTGTTTAGCTATCACGGTATTGACTATATCAAGTACGTTTTTTATAGTTTAACAGTTTTGTTTTGTTTCGAATTCAAATAAATAGGAATATATTGTTATACATAGTATAAAAAGACTATATAACATGTATGTGTTTACAAAATATTCCAGTCAATAGCGAGATAATATTTTGAGTAATATTTGACAAGTACTATTCAATTCAAGTATCTTTTTAAACCTACTTTATAAATAATTTATAGTTATACTCAGCCTTGATTTTCTGAATGTAAAAATAATTTTGTATTTTGAAGTTGTTGAAAAAATCCCTCAATAAAAGAATCCGTTTATATGACAAAACAATCTCTGACATTTCTTTCCTCACTTGTTGTATAGTGAGTTGTACAGCGAATGCTTTCCTTCGATTTGTTTAGAAGTCTTAAATGATACAAGCAATTTAGGCAATAACAAATAAACAATTATATTATATACTTGTTTAACTTTATCAATCTCGATAACGTAAAGCATAGTATGCAGCCAATTCTCAAAATAAAATATTTGTCTATAATGTTTGGAAAGCCAGTTTCAATTGCAAAAAATTAAATTTAAAGATAATTTAAGTATCTGAAAAATATTTGCATCTTTATTGTTAAATGACGGTTGTTTTAAAACTACTTTGATTTAATTTTATTTGAAATTTATCGCAAACTGATGGAGATAATGTATTTAATACTAAAAGAAGAAAAAAGAAAAGAGAAAATGTGCATTTTTTGATAGTGAAAAATGAATTTTAAGCTTCTTTTGGCTTTCTAAAATACGATAAACGCACTGTGTTGTTTCCAGAATATATAAAGTATACAAACATTGACCGGACATAATTCTGTTGTTGTACGTTGAAAAATGATAGTTTGAATTATCGCTTAATTAAGGGCTAATGAACTATTCTTAAAAATGTCGATATATACAGAGATCGAATATTGATTGTGTAGGCAGTGCTTAAACGCGCTTGAATAATTCCGGGAGGCTGTTACAGAAGGCATATATCTTAACAGCTTTCGCGGTTCTAAATTCCATGAAGTCGAGGAAATGTTCATTGAGTATGTTGAGAGTATACGCATCGAAAGTTATATATATATATATATATATATATATTTATTATGTATAATATGAAGTCTTTTCGTATGAATCGGCTGCTTTGATTTGAGATCAATAGAGAAGTAGTTTGCCTACAAGTCGACACAACTGTTTGATTTGGCAATATTTGAGATGCGGGAAAGTAAAGAAAAGTTCAAGTTCAATTCCGAGGTAGGAAGTAGGAGATACTGTGAGGTCCAAGTGCAGAGTGAAGGGAGGAACAAACGAAAATCCCTCTAATGCGGTATCAAATTGTCAAGTTGATTGTTTGGCTGGAACATTTGCCGCGCAACCGAGGATAATTCCATGTCGATGGGTTTGGTGTCGTCGTAGAGCGCCGGAGCCTCGCAGAGAATCGTGAATGTGCCGACCAGCGAAGCAAGCGCGAAGATCCAGAGAAAGAGCCGGTCGAGGACCATAGCTACGAAGCCCCAGTCCTGGTCCTCCTGTGTACAACAAACAGAACCACGTTTCTCAAATAAGTATTCAGCTTTCGTGACTCGTCTCACTTCTATTACATCACTTAAGGTGCTTCTTTCATGAGAATCGACTTTCAAAATAAAAAAGTATACAATGATTTGTTTACGTGTTACAATGGCAGAAACGCTATAGTAAAATTTCGATATTGCAAAGTTAGATATCGCGTATATTAGAGAATAATTTGAGAAATGATCCGCATCTTTTTTATTTCTTATCCGATTTTAATTTTAAAGGTCTCATTTTGTTCCTTGAATGATTTCAGGGGGACTTGCCCATGTAATAATTGAAAAACATTGAAAACCTGCAAAGTTGCAGTCTATAGTTTATACTAAAACTCGTGTATGGACTTGTAAACAATTGACTGTAACCTTGCAGGTTTTTCGATGTCTATCAATTTTTATATGGGTAAGTCCCCCTGAAATCTATCAAGGAACAAAATAAGACCTTTAAAATTAAAATCGGATAACAAATAAAAAGGATTTGGATAATTTGTCAAATTATTCTCTAATTTACGCGATATCTAACTTTGCAATATCGAAATAGTCATAAAAAAATTTTTTTGTTACTCAAAGTATCCTAGTTCATACTATACGTCTCTAATATTATAACACATAAACAAATCATTGTTATAGTTGATTTTCATGAAAGAACTACCTTAAGGAGGTTAGATAGATCCCCCGTGCGGGGCGAGGAAAGGAGAGTCCCCCTCCCACGCACCGCACACCGGCTCCCCTCTTACCGCGCACCTCCTCGCGCAGCCTACAAGCTAGTGTTTTTATTTAGGTTTTCGCTTAGTCCTCGGAATCGGTTTTCTCATTCGCTCTCAAATTTCGCGTACACGATCTTTAATACTTTCCCAATATTTTGCATACTTTTTTATTTCATTCTTATCGTTTTTAAACAATCGCACTCTAAGTTTATCGTTGGTTTACAAATCGCTCTCATAAGAGACAGTGTATAATACGAGTCAAACTTTCAAGTCAATTATCTTTAAAACGGGAATGGCTAATGCTTTCAAATTTCACATTCTATCGTCAACTTCATACAAGAATGACATATTACATTTTCAGAAACATCATATCATTTTGACTTCACTATTGAACCTCCTCAAACTTTTAATTTATTTAGTATTAAAAACAGAGCAAAATATTCTGTATAGGATAGAAGTTCTTTAAAATTGATTAGCACTGTTATTCAATGTTATAAGTTGTAAGTGTAGCTAATATAGCTAATATTCTATGAGCGCGATAAATGTCCCTATGTATATATATATATATATATATATATATTCGTCTTCCAGGTGCTACTTTAAACATCAGGGAATTGCCAAAGTTGTATGAAATGAGTTAAATGATCGAGAATGAGAATGTAGGTTAGGTTGTAAAGTTGTTGAACAAGGAGAGTGTCCCACCTGTGGGAAACGATTTTCGATGATACTTTGACGGGTGCTTTCTAGTACCCAAAAATGAAGCCCAGTACTCTTAGTTTGTTCCAATGTGTCCTTGTTCTCTAGATACGAGCTATTTTACTCCAAATATGCATTATTTTAATGAAAAATAAAAGTAGGCGAAAAAAGCTTTAATTTAAACTTTGTTTCATATAATAAATATCAATGTTGTCCAAAGCTATTAACAGTTTAACAGGGTAACTGAAAATGCATAAATATTCGAGAAAACTTATTTTTTATAAATTCGTTGATTTTTTATGCATTTCCAGTGACCATTTTCAATTGTTAATAATTTTGGACTGGATTGATATTTTTGTACGTAAGAAAGTTTAAAGTAAATCTCTTTTCGTCTATTTTAATGTACTATTTTAAGATTTTCTCCAGCATCAAGACTTACATAGCAGTAATACGAAGTAAAGGTAGCATTTTTCATTAGAGTAACGCATATTCGGAGTAAAATAGGTCGTATCTTCATAAGTAGGGCCACTCTCCTTGGAAGCGTAAATCGAATGAACTGACCGCGTTGAACTCGTCCTGGCGCTGTATGTGGTGCTGGATGAACATGACGTTGTGCAGGGCCTTCTCGAGCTCGAAGGGGTACTTCTTGCGCGCGGCGACGTCGCTCATGGACTCGTCGAGGCCGGACATAACGGTGGGCAGGCCGTTGTAGCCGGCCATGTTCCCGACGATGCTGCCGACGAGGAAGCGATTGTGGGCGCTGGTCGTGTGGTGCAGGCCGTTGCAGCCGGGCTGCCGGATCTGGCCGTGGCGCACCGACTCGGGCGAGGAGAGCAGCGAGGAGGACTGCTGCACGGCCGCTGCCACCGCCGCGCTGAACTTGCTCTGGGGCTTGGAGGACTGCTGCAGGAGCAGGCCCTGCTTGCCGGCCGACTGGTGCTGGGGGTTCGCGGGCCCGCCCCGGCCGTAGATCTTGTGGGCGGCCAGGTCGTCGAGCAGGTCGTCGGGCACGCGCATCCAGAGGAGCTTGGGCAGTCGCCGGATGAAGACGCTCCGCACCCAGGGCGCCATCCGGTGGGTGCTCGGCTTGCGGTAGTGGACGTTCAGGATGATGATGGTGATGACGACCGAGAGGCCGACCAGGATCATCGTGAAGAGGAGGTACTTGCCGAGGAGCGGCAGGGCCAGCGACGTCGAGGGTATGATCTCCGAGATCAGCAGGAAGAACATGGTCTGCGAGAGGAGGATGTTGATGCAGAGGGCGATCTTCTCGCCCGAGTCCGCGGGCAGGTAGAACGCCAGGACCGAGAGGTAGCTGATGCTGACGCAGGGCACGATCAGGTTCACCGTGTAGAACAGGGTCTTGCGCCGCAGGGTTATGTTGAAGAAGATGTCGATGTAGGGCTCGTGGCAGCAGGGGTAGTACTTCTCGTGCCGCTCGGCCGGCACCCCCAGAATGTCCCACTCGACGCTCGGGTAGTACTCGCGCAGGTCTATGCCCACCTCCACCTGGTTGTCGCCCATGTGCTGGTTTATGTGCTTCAGGTCGATCTGGCAATTTACGATCGCACCTTATTTCCGCTCCTTTCCCAATCTACGGCATAGCTTACCTGGAAGCCGTCGTACGTCCAGGAGCCGAACTTCATGAAGCAGGTCTGCTGGTCGAAGGGGAAGTAGCGCACGTCGATCTCGCAGGAAGACTTGAAGATTGCCGGCGGGGTCCAGAGTACCTTTCCGGTGTTGTGCAGAATTGCCTTCGTCATGGTCGTCACGCCGTACTCACCGTCCGCGCTGCGTGTCATTCAACATTTTTTCCCCCTCCCAATTTATCCCCGCTAATTTACAAAAGTTCAATGAATCTTTAGAAAAGTTGTATACGAACTTGTTGTAGAGCACGATGTCCGGTAACCAGATGTGCTCGCTCGGCACGTAAAGCTCCGTCACTCCCCCGTACTCGGATGGGTCCCATCTGAATTTGTGGTCCTGCCATTCCTGTCGCATCGAATCGAGTTGCGTGAGTCAGGAAAAACGGCTTTTCGCCGGAGATAAACGTATACAAGTGCACAAGCGTGCTTGGTAAACTTACGTGCTCGAGCCAGACGTTGGTGGTGAGGATTTGGTCTTTAAGATTCTGTAAGCAAGTAGGATAGAACGAGCGAGACGGTGGCGAATGTAAAGTAGAGAGACGAGAGACTCACCAAGTCGATGAGCTGGGAGAGGCGTAAACCGAGCTTGACGACGACGGTGTCGTTGTTGCTGGATACGGGACGAATGAGCCGGTTGTAGTTGGAGAGGAGATCATCGTAGAGCCTCTTGGCGTCGGGATTGCCGTAGCAAATGCCGACCGTCAGGATGCCGAGTGTTAAGCGCACGATCATTTTTCAGTCGACTGGCGCGAGCTCTGGCATTGTCTCTCAAGCCGGCGGAACAAAACCTGTCCGAGTTTGCAAAGACAGAGGATGCAAAAGCGTGTAAAAGTTCGATAACGCGAGCTGTTACCCCGTGAGCCCGTGAGATCGAAGACTAGTCCGTTTCCGTCGCGTCGGCGGCGGCAGCAAAAGCAACGCTGGTGGGGTGCTGTGGCATGGTCGTGGGGCGCGTTCGCTCGAGCACGCGGCCGCTGGAGCACTGAGGCTGCCTTGCCTTCGGTTGGGAGCTCGTTGCCGCCGCCGCCGCCGCCGCCGCCGCCGCCGCCGATGCTGCCGTGCGCGCCTACTCGGCATCTCTCCTTCTCCGTCCGGAGTAGAATCGCGAGAAAGAGAGACAGAAGGATCGATAGTGCGCGTGCGCACGGCGCGCCGAGTCTCGCAGCCTCGCCTCCTCCCCGGTCTCTGGTCTCCGGTCTCCGGTCCCCCAGTCCCCTGCCCTCTGCGCCGCCAACACCAACCCCAACCCCAACAGCAGCGCGCACACATCGACATTTTCATTCTTCGAGTTGGCCGGCCGCGACGATCCATGCGATATACGACTTCTCCATTCTAATTGCCCGCCAGCTCGGGCCAAAGCTCCGCCACCAACTTTTCCTCCCTTGCGTTCGCTTTTTCTTTTCCATCCTTAAATAAATTATTTGCAATGCTCGTTTCCGCTCGGTTATTTTCTCCCCCGAGCCGAAATCCTCGGATGCCTCGCTCTTATTCCAGTCTGCTGCTCGGACGGTGTGCATGCACGCGTGTAGGTGTAATTAATGTCGCGGCTGCACGCATCGGACCGGGCGCTCGAGAGAGCAGAGAAAACTCGAGGGCGCAGCGCGATAAGCCCAAATCCCATTACAGTTCTCTCTCGCGCGCGCGCGCGGCTCTAAATAGCTTCGCCGCGAGGAATCCGCGGCTCCTCTCTCCCTCCATTCGGCGCGACTTTACACGAGAGTTCTCCCAGCGTTCCGTAAATTATCCCGGCTCCTCCGGTGTGTCCTCTCCTTGGCTGCGCAGCGCAAAAACTCGAGTCAAAAGTCCAAGAGCAATCGATGAAGAAGCGGAAGAATTGTAGAGAGGCTCCCAAAAGAATTTGCCCCTAGTGGCGCAAGCGCGCCGGCTTACGTATCGCATACCGATTCCACTTAAACTCCGGGGGCGAATCTCCGAGCGCATTCCGGGTGCGAAAAAAGCGTCCTCGATTTCAGGGATCGAGCGAAGGTGCGAGCGAAGGTGCGAGCGAAGGTGCGAGCGAAGGTGCGAGCCCTCGAATGATTCGCATTCCGGAGTGAATCGACGGGATGCGGCGGGTAATCAGCAGCCGCGGAGCGCAGCTTCATTTCCGCTCGAAAGGCGCAGATACGGATAGGTATCCGAGAGACGGTGCGGCGGCTTTTTAAAGGATGCGCGAAAGAAAGAAAAGAAGCGAGGATATTTATTTTGGGGGGATGCGAGGTCGAGCGGGAAGGAGGTGGCTGGCCGTTCCTTTGTGGCAGCACGTGGCCGGTGGAGTCTTTGGATAGGATAGGGTGTGCCGCTCGCTCGGGTGCTCGGTGCCGCTGGCGTCCGGGGGCCACAGGGGCGGGGGTCGTCGGGCCGGCTCGGCTCCCCTCGGCTCCCCTCGGCTCTCCTCGGCCCGTCAGCCGCTTTGGGCTTTCCACATGGCTCGGTATTGGCTCCCGGGGCGCAGGCCGCTTCGCGCTCACTGCGCCGGGGCAGAGCTGCGCGCTCTCTCTCTCTCTCGGCGGCGGCGGCTGCGGCGGCTCCAGCGACTCGCGCCTCCACTCGACTCGGCTCGGCTCCGCGCTCGCACACACTCGGCGCAACACTGGCCGAGCGCTCGAACGCGGACGAGCCGCTGCTGCTGCTGTTGCCGCTGCTGCTGCTGCTGCTGCTGCGCGCGCGAACGACGACGAGGACGACGAAGACGAGGGTTGACGCGAGTGAGTGTTGGCCGGCGAGCCGCGAGCAAGCGCGAGCCGCGAGTGAGTGCCGGAATTATGCCCTGCCAGTGCCCGGCGGAGAGGCGCCGCCGCTGCGGGGAGGCGTAAAAGAGTGCCGCGAGATAGAGGAAGAGCGAGCGCGAGCGGTGCGGCGCGGCGCGGCCAGCCACCGAGCATCGCCTTCGAGCGAGCGGAGGATGTGGACTAGGAGGCTGCTGGCGCAGGGCTGGCGCAGCCGCCCTCACAGTACCCAGCCCGCCGCCGAGGACCTGCTCCGCCGTCGCCGCTGCAAACCGCTGCACCACTGAGCACGGCCCCCCTCGTCTCTTCTCTCTTCCCTTCTCTCTCTCTCTCTCTCTCTCTCTCTCTATCCTCTATCCTGTCCTCTCTTCTCTCTTCTCTCTTCTCTCTTCTCTCTTCTCTCTTCTCTATCTCTGTCTCTCGCTACGGTCCCCCCTGGCTGTGCCGGCTGCGCGGGACATGCGCCCGAGAGGACCTAAGCTCTGGGGGACTGCGCCCACGCCCGGGCTTCGCTAGCTCGTCCGCAAGACTCACTCACCCGAGAGGCCCGCGGGCGATGTGCCCAGCCCGAGGAAGCGCTACGTGAGTACCTGCTTCTTTCTGCTTCTATGCCTCTACGCCTCTACGCCTCTATCCGGCAGCCCCTCCTTTATCCCCCACCCCCGAATAACCAACGCCCCCCCCCCCCCCGACATCCGCTAGCCGGCTCTCCATTGTTTACCTTTCAACGATACGAACTCACTCGATTCCTTCCTTCTTACCCCCCCTCGATTATGCGATTACGCTAATGCCTCAAAGCGAGCGGCAAACCTAACTGGATGACTCTCTCCTCGTCCCTCGCGCTCTTTTGCTAACTGCATTTAGACCAGACTGCCACTGCACAGCTGCTGCATACCAATCCATCCCCACCTCGCACCAACTATCGACATTCTTTCATCCTCCCTACTTGAAAATCACTTCGCATCGCCGCCTCCTTCATTCTTACGCTAAATCGACTTAATTATTCGCTTTTTAGGTTAGAGCATCGCGCGCCATACTTCTAATGATGATTCACGTTTTGCCAGCCGCCCCCAAACATTTTCCTCGACCCTTTCGCTTCGAGTTCTACGGCATCCTTAATACTGAATATTCGTAATAAACAAGTTTTCCGACCTTGCGAAACGTTCAACAACCGATTATCGATGCACTTCCCGACGAAATTCCGAGTGCCACACCTACATACTTTAACGAAAACTAGCGGTAAAAGACTCATGTTTCTTGTCGTCCGTATTAACGTCAACAGTATTAAGTGACTGTCTGTTTCTACTGATTTACCGGTATACGAACCCGATTGTACAGGTATAGGGCACGACGTTACATTTTATTAGCGAGGGGCTAACCTGGCCCGGACACGACACGTAACGCGATGTCTTATCCTTCATTAATCGGGTATATATTTCTTGACAAGATTTTTATATGCTTTTTGTAAATTACATAATAAAGTTAAAAAAATGCAAGTCACACGTTAAGTAGCACGAGTTAATTATGGTGAGAGCAAAACGTTTAACGGTAAGCATATTCAGTTTGAATATAATTTTGTAAATGAAAAGCAGTGGCGGTTCCGATATAGGTGATAACATTAGGTGTATATCACGCGGGAATTTTTCGTCATTTCGGGGCAAAAGCGAGCGTGTGAACGGCCGAGGGTAGATTGGTCGCGCGGGCGCTGGGCGCCGTGGTCAAATGATGCAGAGGCGCGATTAATTAGGTTACCGGTCAACTTCCTGTGCGCGCCCCGTGCCGCGATGAAACAGCCAAGCGAATTTATCCACCGGTGATTTTCCAGCGCGACGCCTTGCTTCCGGCTTGGCTCGTAATTTCCATTTGCCCCGCTTCGACTTAATTCCTCGAAGTTGATTCATTTCTCCGGAGCGTGTCGCGAGCGGTAAAAAGTTCTCGTGTAATTCAGCAGGCGGCCTTTCACGGCGAATCTCTTGGCAGTGTTGATTTGGGGCGCTGGCGAGCGCCGCGTGTAAAATTTTCCGAGCCAAGTGCATAAGTTTGTTAAACGTCAAGTTATAATGAATTCAGCGGCGGAGTTGTCCTTTTGTTGGGTATAGTCGCTCGTAGCTTTGAAGTATATAGGTTGGTGCGGACCGCGCGAGCTAAAAGTACATAGAGAGGTGCGAGTTACACAACGGATAGCCGATAGGTGGGGTCGGTCTGCGCTGAGATTCCGTCGATGCTCTCCGCTTCGATGCCCCAGCCTGGCCTTCCCTCCCTTTATGGCTTTCCCCTGATTACCGATAGTCTAGCTGCCGGCACTACGCCGTTCGCGGCGCATCGTTAAACGATCCGAGCCCCTATTATTGTTGCAATCGTCGCCCCAGGGATTCCTTTGATCTAGCCCACAGCTTTCCGCTTCTTCCTCCTCTACTTACTCTCGCAATGTCTTTTTTGTCGAAATTTTGCTTTAGGAAAGAGACCTCAACAGCTCTTATGATCCAATTTTCATCCACGATCAATTCAAGCCGACTTTTTACTTTATCCAATTTTTAAATAACAACATTTTTATGAATGGCGTCACACCTATGTAACGTTAAATGCTGCCGCTGCATATGTCTAAATACAATACGTGCAATGAAATTGTAACTATATTTCTACAAACTGATTGACCATCTCTTAAAAAGATTATTCATATTAATTTAAAATGTTCGTTAATAGCAAGTATTTTATTTCATTACATTACGTTTATTTCATTAGATCAACTTAGTTTTCAACTTTTTTATTTGTTCTGTGCACTGTTATTATACAATTTTAAGACGCAGTAATCCCTAAAAGCACTAATTACGAGCACTACTCGCATTGTGGAGAAAAAAGCGTAAGATGTCCAACGTAAGGCGATAACGAGGAAAAATGAGAAAGTAAAACAAGTAGAACAAGTCAATGCGCCGGCTTTACTGCAGCCTTGTAGAGAATAAAGAAGAGGGATAAAACCGTCAAGTTTCAGGTTGAATAAAGTGAAATTTCCTGGGCCATATTCTCAAAGAGCATGGAAAACAGCTGTTGAAGGATCCTCTTGTTTGGCGTTCAGCGCAAGCGAGAGAGACAGAGTGAGTGCATGCCCAAGTTGCTTGCAATTCCTCGCGCTCTTTAAACTCACTCTAATTGCGTGATTAGGATAAAAAATGCACGCGACTCAGGTGAAAACGTCTACGTTGTGTTGCACTGTGCCTTAATTAGTGGAAAAATACAAATCCTAGAGCTCGCACATGCTTACCGACGGCAAATCTCCCAATGCTCTTTAAATCGGTCGACTTTGTCACCGCCATTGTTTACATATTACACCTGATGTTAAATAAGATTTATGTGATATTAGAACAATAATACAATATTCATTATTCAGTATTCCATTTAATTTATGCAAGATAAACATTCTAAATAACTCGACGTACATAATATAAAAAATAAATTCCAGCTGACATGACATTTATTTGCTTTGTTATTAAACGAATAAAAAAGTATGATAAAGAAATAAAATGAAGGGACGGTCGGAGCATAAAGCGTATAATAAATTCTTAAATGTCACGGGATAATAAATAACTTGATAATGTTAATATCATGATGGCGTGGTAAAAATTCAAGTCGCTGCTAAGCATTAGCAAGGCATTCGTCGATTTAACAACGTAGCAGGCTTGTGCCTTAATGCAGCTGTGTTATGCATACATATATAGGGAGGTGGGGGTCGCAACCGCATTAAAAAGTTACGTTACTGCGCCAGGCTGTCGCGTCGCGTTTGTTGGAGCGATAGAGAGCGAGAGAAGGGTGGCGAGGGCGAGGGGCAAGAGAGAGAGAGAGAGAGATAGAGTTGGAAAGCGATGGAGCCAAACAGAGAGAATGACAGAGGCTGCGCAATGCAGTTTTCCCTGTAAAGCGGCTAATTACAAGCGGCTGTTTCGCCATTCGTTCTTTTACTCTTTTACCTTGGCTCGCTTGTTCTCTCACGCTCGTTGATTCGGGAGCGTTAGCACGCAAAAACTGCGGAAATCAGCCGATTCAAATATGCATGTATCTGCCGTGCCAGTGAAATATCAACAGACGAAATGCGCGCTAACAAAATCGTTTGTCTTTTCAGTTTCATCGCTAAATACGTAAAACGAGTTCCTGCAGGTAATTCGTCCTGTGCGACCAAAGCTTCTGAATGTAAAATAGCAATTAGACTGGACAATCCTATCTTTTTTAAATCCTCAAGTGTTAACCTTTCTTCGTATTAACTTAGAGATCGAGTCTTGTGATCTGCACTAATTTAGAACTGTCTGACTAATGGGTATCATTTCTATTGGAGATCCAGAGATATTTTCCTACAACTTATCGCTAAAATGTTTTTCAAACCAAATAACGAACAATTTGCTGCATGCAAAACTAACTAACTAACCTTGCGATTAATTATAAAAGATAAAAGTTTGATATTCGAATTTCGCGAACTGAAATTCTCGCAGTGCAATAAGAAAAAGCAATTTTGTACGAACATCTGTTGCAATAATAAAAATATATCGCTGCAAATTGCTATATATTCCGGCAGTTTATAATCTCTGAAAGTGAAAGAGTGAAAAGTATGTCACTGCCACTGAATTCGCGAAAAATCCACTGATTCAGCAGTGAGTATTTACTAATTTGCAGTAAAAGTGCTAAGTGAATATTCGCTGCTGAATTAGTGGATTCGACATACTTTTGACTGTTTCATTATCAGAGAAATACATTTGAATGGTATAAGCTTCGGATTCTGTATTTTTATTACACAGCCAAAAGTGATAAAATCGTTGAAATCGCGTTTCCATCAGAGCTGCGGGACAGAAAAGGCGAAACAGCGAGTGCAGAGGAGTCGACGAAGGGGATTTTTCGCGAGAAGATTAATGCGCTGGACGTTAGCTGGCGCGGATAGTCGCAGAGGTAGGTAGCTCGCGTGCAGTCGGGGAGGGTCCGGGGTGTGCGCTGAATATTATAAAATGCAAGAGAGTAGCGAGAGGCTGAGCGCGAGAAGGATGGAATATTTGCAAAAGTATGCGTGGCCCAGAGGCAGGCATAACAGCCGGAGCATAACAAAGAGCTTGGCCTACCTTTTGCCTAGAATATGACGAGCTCGCGCTGAAAATGCCCCCGGAGAGAGAGCACGAGAGAAAGAGAGAAAGAGAGAAAGAGAGAAAGAGAGAAAGAGAGAAGAGAGAAGAGAGGCTCAGGACAGGCTTCTGGCTTAAAAGCGCTTTGCACAGTACTTTGTCGGTGCGTAGCTACACCTGCACTCTCATATCTCCTATCTCCTATCTCCTTGCGACGATTCGACCTTTTTCTTGCTTTTTTCTTCGCTATACCGGCACGATGCATATTTTCGGATTAGCCTTCGTTATTTCTGCAGATTCTGAATTTGGCGCGCAGTAAGCGGCTGCAGCCGCTAAGACAGCGGATCTATTTTAGTTCGGAATGCGGCCCCGCTGCGAATACTCTCTTAAGTTTTGCGGCGAGTTCTTGGACGAGCGCTTTCCCAAGAACCATGGAATCTCAATATTACTCCTCTCGTACAGATGTTGCGGATGAACGGCCATTGCTACTATCTGACATTGGGTCGTTCTTTGGAGCTCCCCTTTCGGCCGGGTATAGCCGCGCGAGGAAAGGTGCGCGCGGGCAGTCGGGCAAGGCACCGAGCGACGGCTCAAAGACCGACCGAGCCAAGCGGCTGTCTCTTGAAATTGATCGATGAAGCGGAGAATGTAGGTTGGCTGCGGCGCGATAAAGATATCAAGTCGTACAGTTCCGCGCGCGAGCTAACAGGTGTTTCATTCCCTCCAGACGGTGGGCGCTCGCCGAAGCAATTATTGATGCGCGCGTCCCACATCGGGCTAGCCTGGAGTTTGAATTTTTGCTTCTTGAAAAGCGCATAAGCCTCGGGTCGCAGCGGCAACCGGTTAATAAAGAGCAATAAGCAAGTTTAATTGCTGATTAATCGATCAAGCGGCTGGATTTGTAATTCAGGCCTGTCCTACTTTCGAGCTAATGAATTGAGCGCGGAGCGGAGTGGTAGGCTCGAGCGGCGAATATATATACGAGTATTTGAGCGGGCCGATCGAATTTTCCAATTTATGCAGCGCTGCCGCGGCGCTAAGTTGCAGCGACACCGTTCGCAGCCGCGCTCCGTGCACTTGTACAAGGAGTCGCGCCTCGGCCCCCACGGGCCAGGGCCGCGAACGGAAGGAAGCCGCGCCGGATTCCACCGACGGAAGGGACGCGCGTGCTCGCATCGATTTGGCCCGGCGCACGGGAGAAAAAGCAGAGCGCGCACGCGGCACTGGACACTCGCCGCTGACTCGAGCTGCTCGGCCCTTATCGCGAATTCCGCTCCATTCCCCAGGGTCGCGGCCCGCCGCGGGCCAGACGCACTGATTAATTTACGATCCGCGGCTATCGCGACTGCATCTGCTGCGCCTGCACTCGTCGCCCGATCCTAGCTGCCGCCTGCTGCAGGATGGAATTGCCTTATAATACAATACTTTAACCCGCCCGCGCTGGAGCAAATGTAGCTAAATAACGAGGAAGAGAGAGAGGGAGGGAGGGAGTGCTACAGCCTACAATGAATCCGACGCAGCCAAGGATCTACTGTAAGCTGCGATTCTTACTCTCCTCTCTTTATTCTCCTACCGCTAATTATTAGCCGGCTTAATTGCTCTGAATAATCTTCTCCGCTTAATTCCTCACGCAGTGAATCATGGTTGCTTCTACTATCGAAATAGCAGGGAAGAAGAAGGGAGTAATAAGCGAAAAGAAGAGGAGAGTTGAGAGTAGAGAGTAGAGAGCAGAGAGCAGAGAGCAGAGCGTAGAGTAGTGGAGAGAAGCAAGAGATGCAGCTGACGGCGCGATATACAACGTTATTGCAGCTCTCGAATAACAAGCAGGAAACAAGCGGACGTGTCAACAGTTGCGAGAGCACATTTGCTTCTGCAGTTAATTACACCACGAGCTCTCATACTCACGTTGACTTTCCCCTTTTCCCGCTTACCTACGGGCTTTTTTGGCCTTGGCAATTTTCACGAAATTCAACCGCTAGTGCTACGTTCCCGCGGATAAACTCGGCTTACTCTACACTGCCACCATTCACAATCAGCTTTTCCAAATGTCAACCTGCGTACTAATTTCACGTTTATTCCCACCTATTGCGCACTATTATTTTGTTTAGCACAGAGAACTATCGCTTTACTACTGCTGTTATCACTGCACCGAGGTGAAAGAGTCCAAACAAATGTATCTATCGACAAGTAAATGGTATAAAGTCGCGCTTTTCGCCAAAAGTGTAGTTATAAAAGTTATGCTGCATAAAAATATGCACTGTATATAAGTTATTAGAGCCATCGGTATGACGCCTACGAGCTTTTCCATGCTGTTGCGAGGAAAAGTTTTGTCTCGTGACTATAGTACCTGCGCACGACTTTATGCGAAGCTGAGCCAGTAAGAAGGATGAACGGGACAAACGGGACGAAGGGACGGAAAAGTGGCCAAAAACTATGTTGCACAGTGCCAAGTGAAATTTCTACTTACAACACGAGAGATTGAGACGCGCGACGATTTGTTTTCCCGTCTTTCAGACCTTCACTTCTACCGATATTTATTTCTATGTCTTTTATACGCCTCTAGTAGACCACCGCATATTTTTCCAGACTCAAAGGAGATGCTTCGAGGTCTCACCTCGAAAAACCTTTGATATATTGCTAACCCTGCACGTGTATTATTTACGAAACGAGACATACGCCTGGTTTATTCAATTTTTCAAATACATAGGTCAATATTGACAGTAAAGAATTCTCGATTTCGCTGTCCTATCGCGTAATTCTCATAGCATCAACTGAAATACATTCATTTAAAAACAGAAGCTTGACCAATCGATACATATATTTTACGGGGGTAAAAGGCAATGTTGTAAGGGCGACAGATGACTCTTCGTATTGGGTATTCCCATTCTAAATAATGTTGGGACGTGACTGGTAAGCAAAAGCATACAGCCCCAGCCCCTTCCTTGGCCCACATCTTACGCTTCTTTACGCTCTTTCACTTTCTGGCCTCGTTCGCTTGATTTTCACGCTACCTCCGTGCCTTCACTTTTCCTACCCTTTATTTTCCTTCTGATTCATATTCTCTCGCTCAGACCATCAACGTTACCACAAAATATAATCATATATATACTCATGAATGATTTAACATGGAATCCTATATGAGCATATATATTTTCCTCCCGTACAAAATATATAATTTTACTATAAATAAAGTTGTTATTCGAGTCTTGAATAATTATGTAATATGAACTCGTGTATAAATAGAAGTGCGCCTTTACACGCATATGCACTCTTATATGCATTTACCAGATTACAACGCACAAACGTAATTATCTTCTAAGAAGTTTCATAATCATAAAGTTGTTGACAAATCACAACCATTGTTGCATGATATAAAAACCCGGAATTTTGACGCTTTTCACATATCTAACACTCACCAACTAAAGCATGTATGCAAGTAGATACAGTCCCGGTATATCCAGACTGTTTCTGATTTTTTGTATATTTTTTAGACCTTTCAATAATTAAAAAATAAAAGACTAAATATCAATGAAATAAAAAGTGTAGAAATAATAGTGGTTAATGAAATATTTGATGTTAATAAATAAATTTGTAGCGTAGGATCAATAAATAAACTAGTCTCTGAAAAGGAAAAGGGGGTTTAGGCGTGCGGTGAGTTGGTCGAAATTTCTGGGGCGACGCTTCGTTATCTGCGGCAGCGGCACGTCAAACCGTTCGCGAATTCCAAGTGGACGTGAAAGCGGATCGCGACAATGCGCGTACGTCGCGCGCTGCAAATCTCCGTGCTCGATCTCCGGAGTATAGAGTATCGTACCGAACTTGCTCCCGGCGTAATTCAAAGGCGGCTCAGCGGAGCCCGATGCACCGACAATGTCAAACAATGCGGTGTCTTCCTCAAGCCAAATCCTTTGTCGGAAATAAACGTTGCTCTCGCATTTAATCCGATGTATCGGGCCTGCGGTAAACAAGCGCGACGCCGCGGGAGCCGGGAGCGGGAAAAAAAGCGGGAAAAAAGTGCGCGCACCGCGCGGACGCATAGGTGGCGCGCGAGTGGTTCTCGAGGCCGGTCCAAAGCCGCTTGTTGTTCCGCCAGCCGGCCACTTTCGCCTGAATAATTAAAACGGCGAATTTCCGCAGCGCGCCGCCGCGGCCTGCATTGTATGGGCACCGGCTCTCCAAAACCTCCAGTCCTACTCCGCGCTCGCTCCGTGTCTCCCGCACGCCCGCTAAACAATATGGATGATCTCGTGAATTTATTACGCTGCTTTTTCCAATTTCCACGAATTTCCCTGCGAGCGCCGACTGCGACAAATTCCAGCCCTCCCCCTTTCTCTGTCTGATTAATACGCGTCGGGGAGCCTTTTCAGCTCGAGCTTCGAGCCCGTAACGTTTTAATGTCCCTCGTTACACGAGCCAGAAATTAATTGCAACCTCCCTCCCTCTCTCTCTTTTCAACTAATAAGCACTGTTGTCACAATAGGACTCAGAGCTCAAGCCGAGTTTCGTGTCGTTGAACCGGGTACTAGGTCGTTCAATCGAAGTAACCGAGCGCCACACGTTCAGCCTTCATTATACCGTGAAATAATAAACATCCGCGCAGAAAAAGAGCGCGCGGGAGATAATAAAGGAGAAAATAAACGAGTCGTCCAGGCCAGAAGCGAAGCTCGCGCCTCATCGCTAGATTAAGCACGCGTTATAGCGGCTAATCGATAGACGCGGTGCGCGCCTTCTTTATCTCTCGGAGACGCTTCCTTGAAGTGGAGCAGCGAGAGCGCGCGTGCAGCTCCGCAGGGGGAAGGCGCCTCGGGAAAAACGAGGGTATCGGGAATACCTACCTCGAGAGAAGCCTTGCCTCGCGCAGCTACTTTCGCGGAAATTGGCCTGGGCCACTTCCGGATTGAGCCGGCTGCGAGCTCTCCGAATGGAGATTGCCGAGACTTGATCCGCGGCCGTCTGCCACGCCCAAAGCGTCCACCGGCATTGCCTCCCTCGCTGCAAAAGCGCTAAAGGAGAAGCCAATGCAGCCTGGGTGCAGGCTCCGATTAACCCGAACAGCTAACCAGCTAACCAAGCCTCGGATATCTCGAGCTCTGCCGCGCCACTCAGCTCCTTCAATTATGCTAAACACTGACTTGTGCATCATACTCGTAATATCGTTCCTCTTATTGCTTTGTTTATTTATTTATCCGCCGCGCTGCTCTTACATTTATCCAAAGTAAATACCTATAGCTTGTTTTAACGGCTTCCGAACTTTAAAGCCATAAAAGTAATTAACCTCCATGCCAAAGTCTTCGCGCTTAATTTATATGCATAGGGGATAAGGTCGGCGCTGGCTATATTTACGGAATACCGGTATTAAGAGGCTTTTGCACGCGCGATCCCATAAGCGCGTAGCGAAGCAAATATTGTTCATCTCTTAATAAATGTTATTCTCCGATACTTTCATAAATCCAGAAATCGATAACCAAGGCGCGTATATCGAATGCGCTTTTTTTACTCAACTAAGACAAAACGCTCGATGTGTTTTCTTTATTAAAAACTTTCATACATCCTGTGTGAACATAATCATTTTTGCTTTCTCTTTAGCATAATTATAGAGCGCAATTAACCTACATTATCAATAATATTATAATACACTAAAACCGCAGGTAATTTTTGTATTAAGGGGACACATACACCTTTAAATTTAATATTAAACATGTATTAATTGTTAATACATTTTATTAAGGTAAAAATGAATTTTTCATCATATAGGGGAGACTGGGGATAACTTTTAAACTGGAGTTAATTTTCTTTGTATGGATATAATTCTCCAAGCAAGCAAATACTTACAGCGCAGTGAAGTATTAAATTGAAAAATCGAGTTGTATAAAAAACGACAAAAACTTTTCAAGTTGCCAACCGTGTATGCTTTTGATTGATTTAAAAAATCAGATAAAGCTCCTTTCTTAAGTTATATCTCAAAACATTTTATTTGATCCAAAAGAAAGAGGTTGACATGTTTACTATAAAAAAAAACAAGTCGTTTTAGAGCCATAGAAATGACAAAAATTTTCGCGCGAAGTGGATGTAAAATTTATCTTTATTTATGAGTTGTGGCATAGTACGTTTCTTACACATAAAAATTGTACACGTAATTATTGTGCACAATTTAGTATTGGTCAAATATATCTATATATAAATTGACCCATGCTAAATTGTGTACAATAATTACGTGTATAATTCTTAGAGTTGTTGTAACGTATTTCGATATAATATCGCAATTAATTGAGCATTAAAAAACATTGTACAAAAACATTCTTCCCTCTTACGGTAGATTGGTACAATAATTTAACGGCAAGAGTGTAAAATTATGCTGGTCCGTTATATCCCAATGGGGAGGGGGGCTCGTTATAACCCAACTATGTCCAAGTCGCTATTTTCAATGTATTTTATAAGTATATTTTACTATTGTAAAGAAATATTAACTGAATGCTATTATAGTTTTTTTTTTATTATGCTTTTTATAATTTCTATGGGTCATTGCAATTTAGTGGCTCGATATGTACTCCAGTATCCCCTATTACTCACTTTCTTCGGTAAATTTGGATATTTTATCATAATATAGTGGAAAATTAGAAAAGAAAATTTGTATGGTTCTTAGGTCTCTTTGATCGGTCATAATGAAAACCTGTATATTCCTTCATCTACCGCAAGCTTTTCAGAACAATAAGATCGAATTGGGGTTTTTAAGGTTTTATTATGTTCATAACACATATTATATAGTTATGCAGCCAATGTACCCTGGTAGAAAATTATCTAGTTTTATCGAGGCCCTCGATTATTTCCTTGGCAAACTAGATAGATCTACATAGTTCTAGATTAATTTTCTACCAGGGTAGGGATTTGAGAATAAAAATTATTGACCAAAGTTATAGCCTATTTAAGCTTGAATTCTTCAATTTGTTAAAAATGTTATGATAAAATACGGCTTAAATAGACAATAACTTTGGCCAATTATTTTTATTTTCAAGTCCCCACATTAGCTGCATAACTAGATGAGGAAATCCACAAAAAACATTCAGTTACAGCGTTCAAAAATTATAAAAAATATTTAGGGCTACATCTCTGGGACAATTTTTTTCTGGTTCTTTAGGGCATGCAGAATAAGGCAAAAATAGTATTCCCACGAATTCGGTCTCAGCCCACTGTCTTTTCGGCTACCCAAATTCTCTTATGGGAATTCAACATGGGGAAAATTAACAAAAAGTATTCACTTTTCAACGTCATATAGTCCATATGTAGGGGGCTCGACGAAAAAATCATATCGATATAATCACAGTACAAGAAAAGAGCTTCAATTTTAAAAAAATTGTTCAAAATGGATGCTTAGATAGAAAGTTATCTACGTTTGAAAATAGTGAAAAATCATAGAAATTCCAATTTTGTACAAAATTAAGTAATTTTTCCATTTTTTCAACTGCTTATAACTTTTCATCCAAGCGGTCGTTTTTAACGATTTTTTTGTTAGTTCATTAGCTACATATATGCTTATCAATAATGGTTATTTTTGCTCTTTTTCAATTAGCATATATATAGCTAATCATATGACAAAATGTTAATTGTGATCAACTATCATGAAAGAGAAGAAAAGATCTTCAATTTAAAAAAAATCGATAAATTTGACCGTTGGCGTGGAAAGTTATAAGTATTTGAAAAAAGGGGAAAATTACTTGATTTTGTAAGAAATTGAAATTTCTATGATTTTTCACTATTTTCAAACGTAGATAACTTTTTACCTGAGCATCCATTTTGAACGATTTTTTGCTAAATTGAAGCTCTTTTCTTGTACTTTGATTATATCGGTATGATTTTTTCGTCGAGCCCCCTACATATTGACAATATGACGTTGAAAAATGAATACTTTTTGTTAATTTTCCCCATGTTGAATTCCCATAAGAGAATTTGGATAGCCGAAAAGACGGTGGACTGAGACCGACTTCGTGGGAACACTATTTTTGTCGTGTATATTGACTATATGCCGTTGAACAATGGCTACTTTTGTTAGTTTTCCCATGTTAACTTACCATAAGAGAATTTGGGTAGACGAAAAAACAGTGGACCGAGATCGAATTCGCGGGAATACTACTTTTGCCGTGTTCTGCATGCCCTAAAGAACAAGAAAAAAGTTGTCCCAGAGATGCAGCTCTAAATTTTTTTTTAAATTTTTTAACGCCCTAACTGAATGTGTTTTGTGGATTTCCTCATGTATGTATTATGAACAGAATAAAACCTTAAAAATCCCAATTCAATCTTATTGGCTATCAAAACCTTGCGCTAGATGAAAAAATATACAGTTTATCATTATGGCCGAACAAAGGGACCTAAGAACCATAACTCATTTTTTACCTTAAAATGCATTAAAAACTAATTTTAAATGAGCAGATATTAAACCTCTGACCCATTACCGTAGAGCTGTATTACTTTTAGGGGCACAGCCTATTCCTGAGTAACCAAATAATATACTATTTGTTCTGCAAATGCTGCTAGTTATCTCAGTTAACTCTTAGACATCGCAATTATGATGGCTACAAAATGTGGGTCGAGTGTATTAAAGATGTTTTGTTTTCAAAAACATTGTAATCTTTATTTTGATTAAAACATTTTCAATAATTTTTCCAACATTATTTAACAACACTATCAGATATTCTCATGATGTTGTCTAAAACCTATTATTTCTTGTAAATATAAATAATATTATATTTTTTAACTAACCATGTACCGATTATAATTTTTTGCCAATTATTGTTTGAGAAATATTAAGATTTCACCTGTCAAGCAGTTGGCGCTCGTTTGATACTCTATGAGATTTGCCGGATAATATTATATATATTAAGAAATTAAATTATGAATTTCAGAACAGCACATTGTAGTTAACAAACTAATACAAGAACACTTACTAATTACCATGACGTAAAGTCGAGCAGACAAGATATAGCTTAAAAATAAGGTATAATAAATAATTTGTTTGATGTAATTAATTATATTTTCTTAATAATAATTGGGAAAAGATTAATAATTTAAAAGAAACTGTAAAATAACGTAACTTATACATAAAAGAAATTTAATTTTGTATAAAATAAGTACATACAAATTTTTTTATTCCGTATCGCGTAGAATAAAAACAATGAATATGAGCATTATAGTTATAAAATTAACCATTATAGATATATGCTTAATACTTAAAATACCAAATTTCCAATGGGGTTTAGAGGTGCAAGGTTTCGATTTCAATATTTTAAAACGCACCACTAGAATACCATAGGTTTACGTGGTTCACACGCCTTTGTTAACCACGTCATCTTGATATTATGACATTGAGAAATAATAAAACGATATGGTAAAAGTGCTTATTAATGAAATCTGATATTATATCTGAAAGCTCAAAAATATACCTTTAATTCCTGTTCTTTTAGTTTGTTTCTCAACATCCTTCGCGAGATATGTGACATCAAAGTTAAAAATGCGTTTATTTGTTCAATGTTGAATAACTCGGCTTAAAAAATCGTTACGGGTGAAATCAAAACGGGAATTAAAGCTTAAAAGATAAGCTTTCAAATGGAATTGGTCCAATAGAGAACTTGCATGAAAAAATCCATTAGGTCCGTCAGATAGGTTATCGAAAAATAATCTACACGTATTTTTTCCTTTTTTAATAAAATGATTATCAACAAAGATACAGCAGGTCGATATGTCGTGTTACGTCACAATTCCCCATCATAGTATATATATAGATATATAACATTTCAACCTGCTGTATCTTTGTTGATAATCATTTAATTAAAAAAATAAAAAAATTCGAGTATTTTATGTATCGAAAATCTATCTTACGGGGATTTTTTCATGCAAGTTTACTATTGATAGAAAAACTTTGTCTGCAATGGTAGTTAAAAAATTTGGTGATAAGTATGCAAGTTTCACTATTAAGCTTTCGTGCAATATAAGCTCAAAATTTAGGAGAAACTTTTTTCTAACCAATAGATTTGAAATGTAGAGGTGTCGTCTTTGAATTTCTTTATCTTTTATTCCATAAAAGCTTTTTGTAACAAAGTCACGTCCGTTCTAATTGACGACTTTTTTTAACCCTTTCGTTGCGGCATGAGTAAACCGGTGACTTATGCGATTTTCAGACATATATTTTTGATATATGAGTAATTTCCTCTAACTTTTTACTTTTCGGAAACCAGGATAATCGAATGTCTACGGGCTGTTACTCGGCTTCCTAAATAGACACATAGTAGTAGAACTCTACTAGGTCTCAAATTGTCCATTTAAAAGTTAAGAATCTAACCATAAAATTCCGTATATACAGAATGATACTTTTTGATGAATTATCCTAAAAAGTACGAAAAATAAGTTCAATTGGTCTATGTGGTCTAATCTAAAATTGTAATTTTTTGTTGTTTTTGATTCAAAGAATAAATAGCTAGCTAAAACGCAATAGGCGAGGACGTAGAGATACAAGTAAATGACGAAGAAGCAGATTATAATTATTATCTCCATTCGATTTCCATGCTTGATTTCTATATACAATGTTACTGCTCGTTCGTATGAATGACACGAGAGAAAAATATTCTTATTATGGCCATTGTTGTTAGGTAGGAATAAAGTGCATGAGAATAGCTGTCGTAAGATATATCCGGATCGACGGCTTGTTGTGCGTCCCGACATCCTCGACACCGGCTCGAAAGCTTTCAAGCTCAGCCAGACTGTGTTGAGAGGGCTTGATGCGGACACGTACGTGCGCACCGGCAGCCTCTCGATACGATAGCCTGCGATGCGCGCGATATTCTTTGGGTAATTTCCACGAGAAACATTAAAGCGCCTTAAAGGCGGGGAAAGTGATCTTGGCGCGTGAATAGCCCTGCGGCCGGCCGCAGCGCCGCGAGCTAACTGACTAAGCTGCGGCAGCCCCTTCTCTGCACCTTCATCCAGACTGCGTCTTCGAGTTTATCGACCAGGAGCCTCTTGCTTTCTTCCCCCGAACTCTTCTGCAGTCTCCGCACCGACAACTCGACGAGCACGTCGGATATACTTATTTGCACAGAGGTAGCCGCGGCATTGATTCATTGCACATTCATCACAATGGATAGAGGAAGGCGCGCCGCGAACGAGAGCGTACACTTCATGACCCACCTATGGATCGAAATAATACGAGTATCTAGTCATGTTAGCGTCGTTTCTCCAGCGGCCGACTCGCCTGGCATTTCCGAGCCTCGAATCGAATTAAACGCTCCCTCCCGCGCTTCTTATTTTTCTCTCTTCTCTTTCCTCGTCTCTCGTCTCTCGTCGGCTCAGCTGTCAAGCGCAGGCCGATACTCGAGCGCCGAGATCTAATCTCGCTCGAACGCGGCAGAATTTAATTACGAGCCTGCAGCGCATTGAGTTTCTCGGCTCTCGGCCAGTCCGCGCCCAGCCACCTACACTCGATCTAACGCGAGCGCGGCCTGGCCCCGAGAGCTCCGGCGCTCATTATTAAATCAACTCGGCTGCAGGCGGCCCGATTTCCGCGCGCTTTCATTTCGATCGACGATTGCCTCCTCGTAAATCCATGATCCGCCCTGTAAATGCACTCGATTCGCGCGCCCGTTATGGCCTCTCTTATGTGCGCTCGCGCTCTTTAAAAACGGTTATAAAACCAGGAAAAACTCGACGCGAACGCTTCCACGCGGTTATTTCGCTTTATTGCTGGCGTCGCTCCCATAACAGTTATCTACCGCGATAATTTCATTGACCGAGAACGCGTTGAAATACGCGAGGCCTTGCTCTCCTCGACTGCTCGTTTTCGTCTTCGGAGTTGCCTTCGTCGCGACGACACTGCAAAGCTGCCTTAAAACAACCAGTCGGTTCTAAAAGACCTCTAAGGCAATTCATTAGCGAGTCCTTGCAGAGCAGAGCTCTCGCGCTCTGCATCAAAGACCCGAGAGCAAAGAATTTCAAACACAAGCCAAGCAGAGTAATCTGGAGGATAAGAACACCTGCAGGAAAGGAACGCCTCGCTTTGTCTCCTTCGTTGAACGAGCCTGGGCATTTCCTCGAAAGAATCGCTCGATCTCTGGAAGCATTTTTAGCTTGGACACCGTTTCAATCTTCGGAGGGTTTAGTTAATCAAGCGACGCTTGGGAATAGTTTAAAGTAGGTAATTTATCGAGGATAGGTAAGAATCGAGAAATTGAGCGTCGGCGGGCCGCGGGCTCATTTCGGCTGGAGCTCCCCTACATGTCCAATGTCCATGTCATTAGGCCAGAGGGGTCAACATCGGCGGGTAATTGTTTCCTGCTGTCGAGCCGTATCGAGCTGCGCGTGCTCTAGATTGATGGATGCGCTGGCTGGCTGCACGCCGCAGCTCATTACCGCTTCCATTAAACTCACTTTCTCCACTGATAGCCCGGGCTCATTTTCATCTGGATGACAATTTGCGAAAACTACGCGTATGAAGAGCTTTCCGGGCTAATAGAGGAGCTCTCGGGCCTTCGGAGCTGGGAATATATCTGGAGCAGACGCGCGAGCGAGCGAGCGACAGCAGTAGTTCTGACATTGAAATGCCTATAGGCAAGGCGTGTTAGTCGCGAGTTGGCAGGAGGGGTGATCGATCTCTCTCGGGAACCGGAGTCTATAAGCAAGCGATTGTCAAGAGGAACCCACTCGCTGTCTCTCTCTTTCTCTCTCTCTCTCTCTCTCTCTCTCTCTTGAAGCTTGCAGCACTGCAGCTTGCAGTGACGCGGTTGAGAAAATTCGCCCGAGGCTCTCTCCGCTGCAGTCTTCGCGATATCCCCAAGTCTTGACATAATTAGCTCACTCGACCCTAGACTCAGTCACGGCCGTGCAAAGATCTAGCTTGGTAATGACCACGGAACCTGCAGATCTATTTAGCTTTGCGCGCGATAACGGAGAAAAGCAGCAGGGATCCATACCCACTGCGGCCTCTCTCCACTCCGCTCTAGGTCACTCTCATTGCCAGGGCCTATTTTTTTTACTTTTTTTATTTTATCACACCTTATTTATATATAATCAAAAGTCCTCTTATTTTATACTTACTTACTTGCATCAATAGCTCAATTCGATTACAAGAATTCGCATGAAAAGGTTTTTTTCTATTTTTAATAAGGCTAGTCTTATTCTATTTTATTATTCAAATCAATGACCATACTTTTAGGAAAAAATATTAAGTTTTTGTTCCCTATTAAAACTGTGAAAAAAGGCTTTCTGTCAATTCCCTTGTGAAAATCTAAACTTTCCCTAACTGTGCACATATGTAATACTTTGCCAAATTTTGCTGAACTTTATTAACACTGCCAAAGGTGGCCAAAACTTTGCCTACCTGTAGCAAATGGGACACAATTAAGCAACATTTTCTTAACTTTGCTCAACTTTTCAATCCTTTGCTTAACATTGTCAAAACCTTACCAAATATTTCCCCACTTTGCAAAAGTTTCCCTACAAATAATTCCCGACAATAGGAATATTTTTTACTAAACTTGGTTAAACTTTGAAGGTAGAAAAAGAAAACAATGATTCCTGCGAGTTAAATCAGTTCATTCGCCTACGTTTCGGACGCATTTGTGGCGTCCCTTTTCAATGCCTTTTTAATAAATGTTGCCTCTATTAATCTTACGTTGTATACTATATACATAGAAAAATAAGTGAAAATGTCTTACGGTGATGGGAGGGGGTCTATAATTCTTTAAAAAAGCCTTACATAATTTATTGATGGCTCCTTAACTGTTCTAAGCATTGCCAATAGTTCCATTTCAGTGCAATTTTGGAGATTTTTGTCACTAAGGTACATAAAAAAGTATTTCAATATGCTGTTATCTTCTGAAAGCTACAAAAGCTTATTCAGAAGAGTATGTAAAATTAAAACGTGGCTACTTTATTGTCTGCACGTGCAAGTAATTAATAACAGCGCGTATTTTATCAAGGAGAGTGTCATACCTACGGAAAGTGCTATACCTTTGGGAGGCGTTTTCTGTTACATAAAACTGAAGTATAGCAGCTGTAGTTTGTTCTATAGAAATAGAAAATTAAAAAATGCAGAAGAAGCTTTTATTTAAGCTGTTTTACAAAAAAAATAAATTTCTTCCAAAACTATTAAATTTTAAGATAGCGACGCAAAATACACATGAAAATTTACATAGTTTAAAAGAGTTTAAAATCCTTAAATTTACATTTTGCTACAATAATCTCTGAAAGCGTTGGTAACTCTGGAACAAATTGATATTCTTTTTACGAACAAAAGCTTAAATTAAAATTCTTTTTGACACAGTGTGCGTAAAGTTCGTGTGTAAAGTGCAAATTGCGGTGCGATTGGCTCAGAGGATAAGACGCTTGCCTACCGATATAAGACGCTCAAGCATTCGAGGGTTCGATTCTCGGTGAAATGCTCGTCAATTTTTTTTTCGAGTTTTTCGTCTGGAAAAGATCTTCAACTATGCATTGTGCTTTCATGCAGGATGTATGCACCCATATAGCCTCCTCAAAAGTGTCTGAGACGCTAGTAAGCAGGTGATGGGTTTCGCTCAACCGACATTGCACAACATAATATCAAGTATGTAAAATACAAAATCACGCATGCATTGTGACATATTGGAGTCCCAAAAAAGAGGGGGCACATGGCCATTAAATACAAAAAAAGAAAGAATTAAACAATCATATTATTTCTAAAATACAAAAATAATTCGCCTTATCGATTTCGGAATATCGTAAAATATCATAAAATAATGAAATCATTGTGAAACAAAATCGAATCGATGAATCTCAAATTTTTTTGATTAAAAAACGAAAAAAATGAGCCCTGGTGTGCAAAAAATTACCGCTCCGTTCTCGAGATATAAACAATAAAAAAAATTAAAAAGTAACATAATCTTAAATAACTCTGAATGTAAAGGTCGTTATTATCATTATAATCTAGGCTTTTAACAGTTTCAAGAGATCGTAAAAAGCTACCTTTCTGGAAATTTTCAGAAGGAATAATAACGTTTTATTAAAGTTATCCTTCGCCAAAAAAACGATTTTTATACAAAATTACTTTTTTCTCGAAAATGGAAAAGGACTAAGGCTTGAAAGTTTTACAAAATATTTTTATCCATATTCCTAATCACCTCGAATTTTTTCAATAATTTTCCATATTTTATTTCCCAGATATCACTGTTTAAACAAAACACGACGTTTTCGCGTATAACATAAAAAAGAAAGTAGCTCATTTACAATTTCGGGTCGGAAAAGATAGGTAATTTTATTCTCTTTCAACTACATAAAAAATTAATCGATGATATTATTTCAAACATATCAAAAAATCCGAAAAACTAAAAGACAAAAATCGAAAAACGTATAATAAAACATGGAAAAACAACAAATATTTTTTTACGGTCATCTTCCTTTTAAAAAAACAAAATCACTGAGTCGTGAAATATGAATTTTGACCATGAATATTCAAAGGAATCTTCATCCACACACAGATACGCACACACATACTCATATACATACACACATACACGCACGCGCACGCACGCACGCACGTACGCACACATACCCATACAGACTTTTTAAAAAAATAGTGTATTTTGACTCATAATGCCTCAAAACATCTTTCTAACATGTTACTAGCAAAACTTTTTTTTACCATCACGAAGCTTCCTGTATGAGGAAGCAAAATAATTTTAAATGACTGCAACCGAATTATGATCAAAAGTAGGCATATTCATTTTTATTAAAGTATGTGACTTGCACCTCAAGAACAAGGATGTATGGTATTAAATTATGGATAGTGGGATTTAATTTTATGTAGCAGAAAACACTCCTTAGAACCTCATCAAAATCCGTATCCGAAAGTATGACACTACTCCGTTAAAACCAAGATTGATTAATCTAGTTTAGCCGTCGAATAAAGTATATATATATGTCGATGCGTTACGGAACTTTCTTTGCCTTAGATATTGCAAAAAAGTGAAATGCAGCCTCGATTAATTTTGAGGATTTACTAGGGGAGTATCATACCCCCAGATCATGAATTTTTATGAGACTTTGGGATATGTCCTTTGGTACCTACAAATAACGATTTCGACTAGTAAGTTTGACTAACGCGGTTCTAATCTTGAGATACAGCCAAAATAATTAGTATTACTCATATAGGCAAAGTTTAAAAAATTGTATATATATACATACACTACTATAGTTAACGTTTTTAGCTGTATGTCAAGATTAGGAAGGCTTTAGTCAGTCTAGTTAGTCTCCAAAGTAATAATTTCTAGGTACAAGAAGACATATCCCAGAGCCTCAACAAAATCCATGCTCCGGAGAAATAATACTCTGCGAGTTAGCCAAGAACTAGCCCTCAATTATCTCTACAATAGAGAAGGCGTCTCCTCTCCCATGCTTTACTCATTTGATTGCTAGTGCCTGATACCGATTGAACAGATGAATAATAAATAAAAATGCTTCCCGCCCCGTTAAAAGATTGCAAGTATCCAGTATAATGAAGTGAAAAAACTGTTGTTAATTGTTTCGCAGGGGTGGACAAGGCGTACGATGCTCAAGGATGCTGGGACGGACGGCGGTGGGAAAGGCTGGTGGCGGTGGCGGTCCAGGCTAGGCGGCTTGTTGACGATGGCGACGGCCATTTCCTGCTTCGCTGCCATGTTTCCGGCCGTCGCGGCTAATCCGGAAGCGAAGCGCCTTTATGATGACCTGCTGTCGAACTACAACCGTCTCATCCGACCCGTCGGCAACAATAGCGATCGTCTTACTGTCAAAATGGGACTGCGCCTTTCCCAGCTGATCGATGTTGTAAGTATACTCCACTACGCTTGATACAGTATTCAATTTATATATAGCCCTAAGCTATCATTTTACACGTTGATTTAGGTGAAAAACGTCGCGTGTATTATACTTAAAAGAAAATCTCTTGCGGACCTATGAGATCGCATCCACCCTTTCTCAAATTGCCTTGACAATTATTTAAACGAGTTCATAAACAATGTACTACTGCCGTCTTGATGAAGAACGTATTATTTATCTATATTTTTGGTCAAAAATAAGATTTTTATATCATTGGATTCGTCTTAAAAAGACTAATTTACTTAATGAGGCGCATTTTAGAAACAACACTGACGTTAAAAAACATACTGGCAGATCGATTACATGTACACTTAGATACGGTGAAAACTGTCAAAAAGCATTCAAAAGTTTAATTTTTAACTAAGATAAATTATTTTCGTATTAAAAATTCTATTAATATATCGAAATAAAGGCTTTTTGTTATTTAGAAATTAAAAATTTTAATATTAGTACTTGTCATTTTGATAGTTTGCATCGAAGCTGAGTGTACATCATTTTCAGGATAATCGGTCAATGTAAGCGTGAAATCTTGAAAAAGCGTATCTGCGCATACCTATGCTTTTTGAGTAAGGAAAACAATGATTGTTTTAAAGATGTATTGCAGACAAGTACCGTTAACTACATAAAGCGCTCTCATTCTATCCGAATATCATGTTTAAATGTACCTAACTATCAAATACACGTTTTAGTACAAAATATTCCTCAAAATTAAATTGTTTTACAGTAGTATGTACTGTATCCTATTAGACTAAAAATTTGGGAAAAATAAGTACGCTATTTAAGGAGGTTCTATCAGCATATATATATCATAAAAAACAAACATTTTTACTACAACTTAATCTCGCTTAATGATATGAAAGTCAATGTATTATAAAATAAGGAGTTTTTGTAAAACTAAAAAAATGTTTTTTATAGATATTCCGTTATAAAATTAATTAATTGTAAAATTAGAAATCGTCAACTAGAGTAAAACTTGACAAAACAGTGGAGACCTTTTTGTTTGTTATCCGATTTGAATTTGGCGGTCTTAATTTGTTCGGATTCCTAATAAATTTCAGGAAGTCTTACCCATATAAAAATTGTATATCATTGGATAACCTGCAAAGTTACGTCTAATTGTTTATTAAGGATGCGGCCCACTCCAGAATTGTCAAAAATTACGAAAAAATGTATATTTAAATTTTGCTATATATTGACTTGATATATATATTTATAATATATATATTAATCATACATATTATTCTACACACGTAACTATATGTATACACATATATACATATGTATAATTTACAAAATACTGATTGTCTTCAAATTCATATTTTTATTACAGTTCAGGCTTCAAAGTGTTCCAGGCGATGAAATATGCAATGATTCTTTGAATTTTTTTGTGGTTGTTCTTTAGAACAATACCAATAAATTTGCGGTGCAGTTTTAGAAACGAATATGTTTTAGAAATAATATGAACATTTATACATTAAAATTAATGAAAAAACATTCAAGAAATGGGCTTTTTTAAATGTTGTACGTCCTAACACGTGTAACTCTTGTCATCATTCTTCTAAAGCAATTCCACACCACAAATCTCTTTATTACATATATTATAATTGAAATATCCAAGGGAAACTGTCACCATCGAATCCTTCACTTCGCCTGGACTATTTTGAAAATCTTAATTGTTTTTACCATTTTTAACGAATTTTGAGGTGTATCTCAGCTCTTGAGGGGAGTTTTGAGGTCTTTCTGGGCTCTTTTTCTTAGATTTTGTATATAATATATGCAGCTAAATTTCCAAAAGGTTTAGTTATAATGAACAGAAAAATAGATTGTCGACTGGGCCCTATCCTTAAGTTCATACATGTATTTTAACAATCGGACGTAACTTTGCAGGTTATCCGATGATATACAATTTTTATATGGATAAGTCCCTCTGAAAATCTTCAATGGAATAAAAGAGACCTAGACGAGGATACCTTGTTTTATAATATATTAAATTAAATATCATTATGAGTGAGTTTATTTTAAGATATACACACACATACAAATTAGTCCAAAATGAAATGAAAAAATTACTAAACTTTACCAAAGATTTTAAAAGTGTTACTACTTGATGTGAATCGTCTTTGCTCATTGCCTTGGTTTGAGTTTTAATGCAGATACGTGACTACTTTCTTCATTAGGGTCTCAGAGTATTACGTCTAATTTATAGTTTTCCGTAAATTTTACCTGGCTAATTGTCATAAGGTCCATCCTTATATTTGAGCGCCGCGAGCATTTAATAGATTTACAGTCGGAATTAACGAAATGTCGAATGCGAAGCGCATATAGCTTTAAAATTGACTTTGAACAACAGCGAAGAAATCCAAATGAGTGAGGAAAAATTGTAAGAGAGAGAGTTGATGAAAGTTAACTCGTGACAAAGTGCCGTGTCCGTAGGTATGCTTGGAAAAATGGTTTGATGATTGGTGAAGAGCAAATAAGGAAGGAGCGAATGATTGGAGGCTTGTATGTAGCTATATAGGTTAGGGTTAGGGTGAGAGTGAGAGAGAGAGAGAGAGAGAGAGAGAGAGAGGACTAGTGCAATTAACGACATCGGTCGACTCTGCGGCTCGCTTCGAGTGCTCGAGAGCTTCAAAAGTAATTAAAGAGTAGTGGCTGCACACTCAAGTGCTGCTCGAAGGACGAGTGATTTAGCGTTTGGCTGTTCTCGCTCTCCGCGCCTCCTCTTTCTCCACTGCAGACAGAGCCTGCTGCCGTACTCCCAGTACCCAGTATTACTCTCCTGTTTTTCTATTAGTCTCGTTTCTCCGTCCCTTCTTTTTGTTTTAATCGAGACGCAGCGCAAGCAGCCACGCGACTGGACACGATTAGGGCCGAGGGGTAGAAGAATCGGTGCCGTTTGGATTTTGCGGATAATTTGGGACTCGGGATTTGGGAGTCGAGCGAGAGCGGCGGCGGCAGCTACACGAGCAATTGGACAAATCCATTAAGGGTTAATCAGGCGATACGCGCGCGGCTCGTTGCAGAGCCCAATGCTGCGGTTAGCGGCTACAGTTGGAGCTACGCGGCCGTCCGACCGGGCCTGTGAAAACCGCTGGGAACTTAATTACCCGAGCTGGCCCCGCGCCTCTTTTTCGTCCTTCGTCGAGTAAGCCGCTATCGCGCGCGATATCCAGCTCCAGTTAAGGCCGCCGCCGAGCCATTGACGTACAGTCGAGAGGAGGAGTGTACGCGTATGTGTAGGAAGGACAAGAAGCGGAAAAGGTGAAAGAAAGGGGGTGGGAAAAAATATAGTCGCTGGAATGAAGGCGAACTGATGCTGGAAAAGCCGAAGCTTAACGAGCTAGAACGTTCGTTATCGCGTCTTCGCCTTCGGCCACTCATTCTTTCCCAGCAGCGCAGTGCAGAGAGGAGAGAAGATGAGATAAGATAGGCCAATCCGATCCTCGGTAATTTTCTTGCTTTGGCTACCCTTCTTCTTTCCTTCCTTCCTTCCTTCCTTCCTTCCTTCCTTCCTTCCGTTCTTTCTAGTGATGTATTTCGTCGCCGGATGATAAGCTGCAAGAAAGAACCTTCTTCATCCGAAGCCCCCTTCATTCTTTCACATCTTCATCTTCGTCTTCGTAACTTTAAATTTGCCGGATAGCGAGTAACGTGACTTAATTGGCAATCGCGCCGAGAAAAATAACCGAGCCAGCGCAGTACATGTCCAATACACTTGATATATATTTTATTTCTCACCTCACTCTCTCACTCGCTCATTTATGAAGCTCTATTTAATCAGCCGGGGCCAATGAGACTTGACTCTCCATTAATTATTCCATTATCGACGTCGAATGAGAATTCGTTAAAAATATGGAAAATCATTTCCCAGTTAATTGATTTCCTATTTTACAAGAATCATAGGAATTTCGTGGTACCCTCCAAATGCATATTTAATAAATATTAGATGCGACATATTGATAATGAAAAAATTGCAGCTGTGAAGAAGTTGATGAAATGTACGCAAACACGAGACGATCGTCGGGCGATCATTTGATTGAGAATATTTGAGAGCGGGAGATGTGAGCGCATTAGAGCGTCAAGCGTGGACGCGATTAGAAATCGATAACGGCGTGAAGGAGCTTCGGCGAGGCACGTGGGGTATACGTCGGTACGTGGTGTGCAGTTGTGCACAGGCGCACACAGAGAGATAGAGGTGGACCAGGAGGCTTTGAGCTCTCGCAGCAGCGCTTCGGGTTAATCTAGAGTCCGACATTTTTCAGTGCTTGCGCGTCGCCGGCTCCCGGCGTCAACTCGAGCTACCGGCCGCGGCGAGCCTCCTCGCGCCCTCCCCCCGCCAGTCCTCGTAATAATCTCTTGGATTTACGATTCGCTCCCCGCATTCGCACCGGGAATCGCTGGTTTACACAGAATTTCATAGCGCGCCCTGTCGCTACTGTCCTCCTATCCTTACCCTCTGCACCCGCAGGATTATCCTCACAGAACCGCGCCGACTGCTGCACAGCTCTCTCTCTCTCTATTTATTCTTTTTCTCCCTGCCTTCCTTCTTTTCTTCACCTTTTTTCTATTCTTTCCTTTGCACCTAGCGCAGCTGCAGACTAAACTTTTTTCTTTCTTTCTTTCGTACTTTAGCTCCTTCGCAGTTCGCACCTCCATCGACCCACTACGGACAAAGAAAGCGCAAACATTATTTGCATCTTAATTCTCTTCTTTTGCAAGGAAAACGCAAAACTTTCCAATTAAAGACTCCATCTTATAAATTATTTTTCCATCAATTCGAATCTATATGTGCATTATCTAGTCTCTGCAAGAGATTTTTTAAAACAAAAGTTCTCAACCTACCAGCTGTCTTATTCTTACCCTGCCCTTAATGATATCTCTCTGCGGGATCACTTTCTATCGACTGCTTTGTTTCATTGCAACTTTTCTCTCGGCACGAGTATACGTTCTGTGCCATTTCTCTTGCAATGTCAATATGCGACTCTTCCGCGCATGGTAGCTTTATACTTTCGGTCTCTCTTTCTCCCTTGTCTCCCTCTTTCGCTCTTTGGTCGCTGCGGGTTTGTTTACGTGGCATCGTTATCTGTTGATTTACCTCGACTTTTTCGCCCAGCAAAGGCAATCATTTGTTCTAGGGCTTTGTGTTATTACACGACCAAACTTGAAAAGTGCTGTCTCCACTGATTTTCCGCTTTTTCACTTATCTCCTTTCCCAATCGCTCGCGCTATTCTGCTGATTTCGCGCTGGATTTTGTTTCTCCGCAGCTCTTTGGAATTTCCCAATTTGTCGTCTGGCATAATACGAGCCATGAGCTCATCCCCCGAGCGTCCTTGCTTTCTCAATAAGTCTCTTTCTCGATAACATCTTATTAATACCGATCTATATTAATGGTACAACAACGGAAGATAGTTTTTCTCATCCTTTTTTTATCTTCCTATTTTCTCTAACGTTTCGTCTACGCTATACTGAATCTTTTTGGAAAATGCCTTGCCTTGAATTTTTTTTTAATATTCAAAATTATCAGAATAATTATAAATTTTTTACATACCTTTGATGCTTTCTGAAATAATAACACTTATTCACAAGCAATTTAGAGAACATATGCCAGCAACAAGTGCTTATTATTACGGTCGTTAACGCGCTTAACAGAAGCCCGTCAGCTGCCAAGTCAAATATATGGAATTAAGAGCTATTGAAATGTTCTCACTGCAAAAGCATTTTCATGTTTCAGGATGCGAGGGTGTGCTTTCTTTCTTTTTGCTCAACGTATATTCACTATATCAGCATCACTTTGAGAAAATATTTCTCGACGACTCGTCGAGCGAAGCGACCCCGCAATTTACCCTCTCTAGGATGCTCGCGCATTATAAGATTTTTCCAGAGTAATATCCCGCGAAAAATAAAGTATTATTTTAATGTTCTGGTTCTAAATATTTCATTTCTATATGCAGCTTTACATCAAAATCAGAGATAAATTTTTTCATAACCTTTATAACAATTTGTATTCTAATCTTGATCTGAGAACGAAGACATCAAGCACTTTTTGAAGTAATATATGAAGTGTTCAAAATAATAACAGAACATATTCATTTTAGAAATTTCGTTAAAACACAAAGATAAAATATACATAAAATATACTGAGGCGAAGATTCGGAGAGTGAAAGATGAGAATAGAGCTGATAAAGAATTAAAAGGAGAATTCATTGTGTTGAGTCGCTAAAACTGTTATGAAAATTGTTGCTAAAATTCTTAATATTTTATGGATTCTTCATATTCATACCAGCCTTATATCTGATATTCTTTCTTTCACAAGAAATATACACGGTGTTGAAGAACAAACTTTAAATAAAAAGTATTTGCACCTCCAATTTTCTTGTTCCTACTAATTTCTAGACATATTTAAGCACGTTCCGATGAAATGTGAAATCTTCTGATTGGCAGATTTGAAATAAATTTAAAAATATAGTTTTTAAGCAACTTCTCAAATAGGGTGTGTACCTACTTCTGTGTTCTCCGAGAAATTTCTTTCAACAACTACAAAAATATTTCTTATTAATAATAATTTTCATTAACAATTACACTTTTGCCAAACTTCAAAATTTGTTGTTTTTTGCTTAAAAAATTGTATTCTGATATAATAAAAGAAAGTCGTTTATATAAATAGTTTTATTAGTTCTTGCTTTTACACATGTACCCAATGTAAAATCAAATGCGATAATTTCTGTTAATAATTAATCAATCTGTTAATATATATCATTAATTTGATTTATCTTTATCTTCGACAAAATAACTTTAACGTTACTGTTAGATAAATCAATCGAATGAAAAAGACGTCTACTTTATAAAAACGTACACATTTTTGACAAGTTCAACGTATAAAATAACAAAAAAGTTTGTTTTGATTTTTACAAGTTTTTAAAAATAAATATATTTACTAATAAATGAGTTTAATATTATCCATTCAGCTCCAAAATCTAATCAGCTCTAAGTTCAAACATATGTAATATGCCTGCAAAATTTCAGCGCGTGATAATGCTTCTCTTCAAGAGTTATGGTGGATAGAAATTTTGGTTTCATACATCCAAAGACACACATAAATACATTTTTTAAAAACCTATTGTAAACCTATTGTAACCTATTTTAAACCTATCTTTATGACTCAGGAAGCTATAAAACATAAAAATTTATAGAATCTCAGAAATGATTGTTTTATCCTGGTTACAAAGCTTTCTTCAAAGTTTGCAAAATGGTTCTATTGGAAACTTTCTTCCTCTGTTCATTTTGGAAAAATGAAACGGCCGGTAATTGGATTGTCAGCGCCGAGCACGTTAATTGAACCTCTCCCGGAATAAAAGATAGAAAATGACAGATCAGAGGTAAATCGGAAAGCGTCCGCTGGATAATCTCGGTTATTCATGCTCTTGAGAATCCGAGCCGTCTCGGCGGCTCACACACAGACACACTGCACACACAGGCGCACACACATGCTATCGATAAGCGAGCATTTATTGGATGTGTCCAGGTGAGCGGTGGGCCGATGACTCGTCTCGCGTACCCACTCGCATTACCAAGTCAGCAGCAGCTGCAGCCGTAGATTTGCAAAAAGAGCGGGCTCGCGCGCTCGCACTTAATTTACTAATGAATTTGAAAGAGACACCGAGTGCTTCTCGACTGCATTTGAAAAATTTCGCAATTTCGTAATTCGTTAAAAAGTTGAAGCTCGCTCGGGCGCTCGCTCGGGCGCTCGCGCACTGTCTACAGAGATATAGATACCGCCTTAGCTGCGGGAGTACGCTTATCGCGAGCTTCTCCCCGCAAGCTCCCCCGGCGGCCATTATTCTAGGCCAAAGATGTTTGTCGCGCAGGGGCCGAGGTGCTTGCTTACGGCACACTTGATGTATTGGCAAGCCAGGTTTCTCCTGCGGTGTATTATTACCTCGTTAACTCGCTAATACGCTCTGTCCTTCCTGCACGCTGCGCCAAGCATGCTGCAACAGCCCGGACATCCTACACCTTTGCTCGCTGAACAAGCATTCCCGCACTTCCAACGGCTACTCACACGATGAAATGTACCATCGATAACGCACTGGCTGCATACATCGCGAGTACCTCCAATTAGCGCGAGCTCGCCTATTCGCCGCCACCTCTTTGCAATTAGCATTTCGCGCGTTTTTCATCTCGCTCCGAGCGCTAACAATCTACCGAGCAATGTTCCTGCAGCTGCTGATTTATTTGAAGAGACAAGCGAGCGAGAGATTGGAATTTCGAATCGCTAAAGAAAATAGAAAGAAAACCCGCGATTGGTTCGATTCTCCGGCTCTCCGGCTCTCCGGCTCTCCGGCTCTCCGTCTAGTGCTTTTCCGATATTTAAATAACGCCCTCCTCCGAAAATCGGGCTGTCGCTGCAGCAGCAGCCGGAGCTTTAATTATGGATTGTAATTCGCGGCCCGATGGCAAAACAATGGCTACCCGCGGCTCTGATATTGAACTTACCAACTCAATCGCGCCGATATTCGATTACATAATAGCGGGGATTATAGGAGAGCCTGCGCGAGCCGATGTAGCGTAATCGGCTCAATGTAGATTCCAAGACGAGGGAGCTGCCACGCCTGCGCTCCCTCCTCATAATTGGATAAAACCTCGGAGCCGGAGAGTGATTCGCGTGAAAAAATGTCGGCTATTGGAAGTCGGCGAAGGCTGCCTGTGTAAGACACGATTGGAGCAGCTATTGCGAGTGGAATTTTCAATTCCGGCGATGAAGGAGAAATCAGCTTGACGTGGCTAACTTGGCGTGGGGCAAACTTCAACTGTCAGAAGTTGATTGAAACTTTGCTCAGAGCGACTCTTCGGACAATTCCGGCGAGGATCGAAGACCGCGCGGGACCGAATTCTGACTCGAAACTTTCGAGACGGCGCGAAATCCTGTCGCGTGCCAACGCTCGCGCTCGCTGTCTCCAACAATGCGTGGAAAGAGAGAGAGCGAGCGCGCTGCCCATGACGTTAATAATAATCAGGCTGATCGGTCAACTTTTATCCGACTGTGTCGTCGAGTTCGCGGGGATGCGAGGCTATTAATTCGCCAACGCTACGACCTGCCGTAAACCTCCATGTTTTTATTTCTCCCCGTCTCTGCGGCTTTGGTAATTTATAACTCTACAAAACTTGACTGAATGTACATTAAATTAGTCGTAACGAAGAGTCAGTAAGTGCTATTAACGGGCGAAACTGCGCAATAACAGCGAACAATTAAGCTCTGCGCAATTTGCGCGCTCTCTCCGATAGAAAATTGCCGCGTCGATTTATCAAGAGTCGAGGAATTTATACGCATAAAGTATGAATAAATTATTCGGTCGAAACCCGGCAATTTGTTTACATCGCTTTAGCGTTCGTTAGTCTCTTCCGGCAGTTGGAGGTGGAAGTAAGAAAGAGGAGAAGAATAAGAAGGAGAGAGTCAGGAGGAGGAGGAATAAGAAGAAGAAAGAGAGAGAGAAGAGTTGTAGCAAAGTTTGATGGCACTGCGCCATATTCTGCATTGGGCTTATCCTTCCGCTCGTTCGGTCGGTCGTTTTGCCTTTTTTCGCGTCTGCCGCGAACGTGCAAGTTGGCGACTTGGATGTCGGGTGGCCAAACATTTGCCGGGGAAATCTTTCTTTCAATCATGGGAATAAAAGATAGAGGGACAAGCCAAAGCTGCAGGGAAGCGCAGCGCGGATAAAAAAGAGAAGAGAGAAGTGAGAAACGAGAAGTTGGGGCTCCGGCCGTCAAAGGACTGGGACTGGGCCGGCGAGGGGCCGAGCTAGTTGACGCTTGACGCAATTAAAACTTTTCTACTTTCAACGGTTAATTTGTCTTTGTTTCGAGGCTGTAGGTGTAGTCAGCTGCTGTTATGAACTGCTTTCGACCCCCTTTTCTATCCCCCTTTTTCACCCTCCTTTTGCACCACTCTCTCTCTCTCTCTCTCTCTCTCTCTCTCTCTCTCTCTCTCTCTCTCTCTCTGCATTTGACGTGTCCCCGAGCATGCATTATTCATTTAGGGACCAACAACTTTTTCGATTGACTCTCGCGGCGCGTGGCCTCACTCAAACAGTAATGAACAAACCCTTTGTTAATGAGCTACTCACCAGCGATGCATCGACTTTTCCAATTATCCGCGCGCTTTTCATGCAATTCGCTCGCCTCGTTCATTCGCGTGCCTCTTTTCATACGCTTATGGCTCGCGATGCATTTACGCAGGTTTCACCGAACTTTCACTTTGCTCTCCAAGAAAAGCTTCATAACGAGTGTGTTGATTTTCTTCTTAAAGCTTTACTTAAATATATGACTCGCTCCCAGTCCTCTTAATTAAAAATTTACTCATTCATCTTCTGAGCTCCTCGAGATACTTTGAAAAAATGCAAACTCACGTTCCGTTTATTTAAGCTCAGAGAACCGGCCACGCTTTTATGATAACAATGAATATGAATTTATAATCCGATAAAAGTTTTTAAAGCCAGCTATACTTTTAATCTTTTCACAAAAAAGAAGAATACGATTGAATATCTATTATATCAATGCTGCTTTTACTACTGATAAACAAAATCTTCTTATCTGCCTTTATGCTTAAATACAGAAAATATATACGCTATACCCGTTCCTCTATATGAAACATTCATAAATTCAACTAGTTTTTCACGCTCGATAAGTCGGCAGTTGATGCAGTGGCTTATCGTCATAGGAAAACTGTCATTTGAAAGCAGCAGAGGTGTTCAAAAATCGTTTAGCGCGTGCAGATAAGCGTCCGATAAGATATAGCCCGTGTTCCTGTATATCTTTACCGGTTTCATCACGATCTAACTTTCTTTCAGTCTTTTGGAAGCAGCCAAAATGTCCTTTCTGCCAACGTCATCTGGGCAAAGGTGTATTTTTTTTCAATTCAAGTGTCCAGCTAAGATTTCATCATAATGATAAATTCATTTGAGAATTGGAATTAGTTTAAGCAGCAATAAGAGCCAGCGGCTTTCGAGATCTGCTGAATCTCGGCTGCTGAGTAAAAGAGGCCTCCGTCGTTCTGCGGTTATATAGACGTTCCCTGACGCTTAAAAGGGGACTTTTCTATCGTCCTCGTTCTCTCTCGACCTCGAATGAACAACGAGCTCTCTCTCTTACGACGCAAATTCCACGCTCGATTTGTCAAAGACTCCGTTCGCTCTCTGCCTTGGCGTAAATAAATCTCCGAAGCCCCTCGCCATCATCGAAAACTCACTCACTGTATACATGTCATGTATATTTCTTTTTCCCGTATCCCCTATCTCTCCCCCCCGCATCCCCCCCTTTCCCGCCCGCACTCTCGCTCCGTCGCGTGCCGCAGCCGCTCCACATCAGCCTCCATCCGCCCCTCATCTACACTATTTTTCTCTTTAATCTATCCCGCACTCGCTTGCCTCCCTTTTCTCCCCGTCTTCTTTTTTCATGCTTTTAAAACTTCTCTTGGGATTTCATGCTAACATGCACGATTATACTTGCACGACTATACTTGCAGTCTCAATCTTGGCCTGTTAAACATTTTTGTTTGTACAAATTTTCCATTTCGCTCGGGTCAAAGATTTTTGGTCAACAGGAAGTTTGAAAGTCGAGGCATGTATAGCTTGGGTAGGTGCTCTCGATTACGGGCGGTGCGGCCTAATTACCAGCGGCTTTGGCCCCGAGTCCTTTTCACGCTTCTCCTCAGAATGTTCGCTCTTCTCATTCTCACCGTGGCACGGCTTTCTTTTCCTTTCTTCGAAACTTCCTTCTAAATCTCTCTGTACTTTTTCTTGGATGTCGGGCCACTTATTGTTCTACTTCGTCTTCGCTTCAACGTTTTTCACTTTTCTCTCCCTGCACGAGATGTGATCCGAGCGACGCATTTTTTCTATTGATTAGTTACGTGTAGGTATAGGTGGCAGAGGATTTGCCGCTCCGCGAGGCACTAACGCACGCGCACACTTGAGTCGGAGGGAGGCCGAGCGAAGAAAAGAAAAAGCGCTGAGCTCGAGCTTCTTTCTCCGATGCCCTTCGACTTTTATTTTTTTTCTCCACCCCTGCGCTTTCTGCCTCTGCTTTTCTTTCTCGAAATCGCGGGCTGCGCGATGCAGGAGAAAAATCAATTTAAACTTTTAAATAAGGAAACGCGAGAGGAAGTTTCGCTAACCTGATACGTCGGAGCTCACACGAGTCGAGACAATTGTTAAAGCGTGCGGGGCGCGTGCAATCGCACTCTTGCCGTCCTACTTTCGCCTCCCCTTTTGTAACTCATTTTTATTCCGACTCGTGGGTCAGCGTGCGCAGGCGAGCTTCTTTAATTTCCTCGAATATTCCGCTCCGAAAGAATATAATAAATTGCCTCGGTGCAATTGTAAAATCACTTTTGCATGATAATTTAATTCGCGGTTGAATCTTGGCGTCCTCGCATCCATCCCTCTGTTTTCCCTTCCCGACATCCAATTTCCATAGCATTAGGCTTTTTATACGCGTAAACGGTCCTTTCGCCACTTTCTCTCTCCCTTATTCCGTCGCCAACGAGTGAGCACCCAGCTCTCGAAGCCTCTCTTGTATCAGCCAGCTTCATTCTCGCCGCTGATATTGCTTTTCACCACTTGCCACCGTATCCCCAACTTGCTTTCTCCTTGCTCGGCGTTTTATAGCTCTCATCTTGCATTTCTCCTGAGCCTCTCAAACTCTAGCCAAATCAACCAAGCTATACATAATACTCTAAGTGACTAGGGCTCTATTCCGTAAGCGTATCACGCTTCACGCGTTTCACTGACACGAGTGACATATTTTACCAAAATCCGCAATTACAACGTTTTTCAACGATTTTTGCACTCAACATATATTTACAATGTATACATTTATCTAAGGAGGATAGCCACAAGTGCGTAGTAAGTAAGGGAACTCGTGGGGGCCTACAAAACTGATTCTATTATTCAGAGGTTGTCAAAATATGAACCTTAGCGAAGGAAATCTTTTAAAAAGAGGGTCAACACTGATAATATTTTATAAGTGAAAAGGATCAATATTTTATCAGACATTCAGGAGCAAAAATTAATAGTTTGTTTTTACCTTTGTATAGAAAGAGATTTGTATAGGTCCCTTATCAATATTTTTCCTGGGTCTGGCATGGGCGATGCATGAGCATCCTCCTTCGGTATTTTTTATTAATTTAAATAACGTACTGTGCTTTAAAAAAAGTTAGGCTTCATGCAAATGGTGATAAGGGTAGATTTCGTGTTATTAAACAAGCCATTTTTAATCACTAAATAAAATCCGGAGATAAAATAGACCTATCGTTATTTGAAACTAAAATTGGTATTAAGGTTTGCAAAGCATAATTAATTATTTCAATTGATAAAAACTCGTAAATTAGATATGTTTACAAACATAATATTTTCAGTATAATAATCGTTGAATAGCTTTGTAATTATGGATTTTGAATAAGGCCCCTGCGCAAAACGTATCATACCACTGAGTTTAATGGTCATTTGTTGATTCCGCGCTTGTTGTGTATAGGCAATCCATAGTCCTTGCGGATCGATTTGGCCAACTGTTGGCGTCGCGGTAAAGAACGATAAAGCAGTAGCAGCAATATTCCAAGATGCTTGCGATAAATCTTCTGCAAAATAACGATTCGTCTTAGTTGGCGCTTGGCACTTGGAGCCGATAGCTCGCTCGCTATCTTTCCCTTTCTCGTTTTCTCTCTCTTTCGAAGAAAGTGATCTCGCGCGCGCGTGAGTCGAAACTTTGCAGTCTCTGCCGTGAACGTGGCCAGGTGCTTTATACGTTGCGCTTGGCTCCTCTCGACCATCGATTATGTACCCTAAAGCTATGCTTTGCTGTATCTGCTCGATACCATACCCATAAACGACTGCTATTTCAGGCTATCAGGCTACACCTTTATTTAAATATTACATATTACACCATAATACAAAAAATATAATATATATAAAATTGCACATACACTTTGTTTTTAATAACAGCACTATTCACTATATTTACATGGTATTAATGTAATTAATGATCTTTGAGTTCAATACATGTCAAAAATATATATATATATTATATTACTCTCTATATGAAACAATGTAAAAATATACATATATAATAATAAGTTAATGATTGTTTATTATTTGCACAGAAGTTGAGTTTAAGTTGTAATAAATACCTTTCATTATCTTTTTCGTCCTTGATTTAAAACTTATAATGATAAAATAATAAATTAAGAGCAGTAAATATAAATAATTTAAGAAGAAAATATCACAAGAGACTTAATACTGCTGGTATAAGGTACGATAAAGACTTTTCATCTATCACAAATCGTTACCAGACGCTATTTTAAATATCTGCGCACACTCAAAAGAGCCTTCTGTTGGTGCTAATTTGACTTATGATAAATTGACTAGAGAAAGAAAAAAATATTTTTTAAGAACATAAAACAATAAAATCGTTTTCTAATATTGCACAATTAATCACGATTTTATTTATTAAAAACTTAATTACTAATATATAAACAAACCACTATTTAATATTGCAAAAAATATATCACATGAGGTTGAATAATTTAAATTTTCGCGCCAGTTTTTATATTATGCCGAAACGTCGCTGGCAAATAAAAATTGTCCGTTTGGTTTGCAAAATTCATTAATAAACTTTACCATATCAATATGAGCAAATGAATATAAGGATTTATTTTATGTAAATACTTGATCTTCTTATTATTAATTTATTATTTTTTATTATTAATTAATTTAATTATTTATTATTAATTTATTATTTATTAATTATTAACAAACTCAGATACCCATGGATAAGAGAAAAGAAGGAGGGCTTTCGTTTTTCAACTCTGTAAAATATTCATAAAAGACTTTGTGTAGAAAGTATAATGCTCTTGTTCATTGGAGATCTGTCTTTGTGAATTTTAAAGCTGTTTGGCAATTTTCACTAGACTAACGTTCGGTTTTAAAATAAAATTTAACATCTCTTTTTTATAAAACTAGTTCACGGTCGTTGTGCTTCAGAAGTCTACGAGAACAGAGTAGCGACTATGGATTTTTTATGGTCAAGGCATTTAGTTTTGCCTACAATACTGTCACTTTAAAATACTGTTAAAGCAGATGTAACTTTTCTTTAAACTTTACTTGTTTAGTTTAGTTAGCGGTATTAATGAAGTAACAGAAAATTGTATTGTTATTGCAGTGTATATAATAAAGTTTGCATCTATCTCATTGTAGAGTGCGAAGGATTATAAGCTATAATCCGTTGACTGTAGGTTAGCGCGTGGTATATAAGATGATAAGGTAGATTAACCGGGAAAGCAGTAATAGCGGTGCTCCTCTACTCGTTCAAGTCCAAGTGATTGAGCTACTTAGTACTATAGTACACGTGTTGTTTTCACCACTTGGATCGACATTATCGACACAATGCCCTAGCTTGCCTCAGTTTGTTTGCGTGCCATACTTTCGGCACTTCATTTTCGCAATAGGTAGTTAACACTTCCGTGGCGGTATGACGCATATATGCCTCATGAATTTATGACAATTTCGTTATGTTCTTAAATAATGTTCTCAAACAATTGCCACATTATTTACTGTTATTGAAACAGTAGTCATGGCAAGGATTCCCTGGAACTTTTTTATTTTTCTATCTTTTTAAAAAACTAAAAAACCGCTGCTAACTATTTTAGCACAATGCTTTCTCACAGAGATTTAATGCACAATCATTTATTGAAAATTTTCATTGATAGAAGTGCCATTATGAGCTGTCAACAATGCTATAGACAATATTATATAGACGACGATGTTAAACAAGATTAAAATTTTGCATTCTTGGCTCAAAATCTTAATCAGATGTATGTAAAGTTATTTCGAATCAAAGTACAAAATTTTAATGAAAAATACAAATGCGTTCAAAAGTGATGGTAACCACAAAATGTGATCACATGAAATGCATATTCAAAATTTGAAATCGTATTTTGTTCACAAAAATAATTTAAAGTATTTGTTAGATATATAAAATATAAGGAAATTGCACCTTGTTTATGAATAAGTGCACATTCTTTACCTACCTGATGTATAAATTTACAACAAATTTATTTCAATTTTGAAAAATTTTCAAAATTCAAAATTGCATTCTTTTAACAAAAATAACTTTGAAGTAACTGTAAGATTCACCAATCGAAAGGATATTCCGTGAGCTTTACAGATACATGCATATTTTTGTCATATCAAACGTATTAAATAACAAAAATAATTATATTCAATTTTCACAAATTTTTAAAATTTAAAAACGCAATTCTTTAACACAAACGAACTTAAAAGATATTGTAAAATACACTAATTGAAAGGAAATTACACCTACTTAACGAATTTATGAATGTATAAGAGTATAAGAATTATTTTCAATATTTGTGTGAATCACTTCGTTAGGGTCTAAAAAAAAGTATTTCGACTTTAATAAGGGAAAGAACAGCACACAAAGGAAGTACGTAACATAACTGGAAATTAATTTTCAACCTGATCTAAACACGGTGTCCCACTCATTTTTGTGGAAGTATATGAACAGCTTTATAAACTATAAACGCAATGTTTTGTATATATACATTCAGTTCCTGAATCAATTAGCAATTACAGTATATTGCTATATGTAAATAATATGTGCGCAAAGCTTATGTGTTCGAAATATATTTCTGCAATTTTGTAGTCAGGAAACGTTATTTAAATAAAAATATATGTTTTGAGATGTTGCGCATCAATATTTGCAGATAATATCCGTGTTTGTCTCTGTGTGAGTATTGATACATGTTTGAGCGTGTTTATATATATATATATATATATATATATATATATATATATATATATTTGTAGGTAGATGAACGTATCCTAAGAACTTGACTTATACAATTTATATTTTTTAGCACTATATTGGAATACTAACTGTTCTGATTATTTTTATAGGAAAACAATTAATTTAGTTCAAATATATTTGAAATTGTTTTAAATTCTATCAATATTTTCCTGCAAGTTTATTTAGCTTCATTAGCTATCCTTGATTTTTTGTTATGAATTAAATTTCACTTTTTTTTAACAAACTATTAAGACCAAAAAGCTCATGTTTTGAAACGGAAAACCAGGAGTTACCGCGGCTAAAATATAAATGCTGAAAATATAGGCAACCATCAGCGCGATGTCGTGGAAAATCATATGAGACGCTTATCGCATCATGCAAAATGCTTTGCGTAAAAGCTGCTTGACGTTCAAGTATATAATAGCAGCGAAGAACTTACTTAGGGTGAAAAAGCGAGGATGAAAGAGGGCGAGAAGCGAGAGAGAGAGAGAGAGATAGAGAGAGCAAAAGACGTAAGACATGGAAGGATTTTTAAAATTTTACTCAACCTGTCAGCTATTCTGCATGGCTTGTAAACAGTGTCTCAATCTATGTTTACCTACCATCAAGAATATGGAAGATAAAGCAGAATACATATACAATGACCTTTTATAGAATTTCGTTTGCATTTCTTGTACTACTATACCTACTGACTATCGGATAAAAATGTAACTTTTAATTTGAATCTAGAGAATTGAAATAGGATCCGCCGGTGTCATTTTTTGGTCCAACAAGCTCGAAAGTTACAAGATAGTTTATATGTAAATGTTCATTCTCTTGAACGGATACAGTCGGAGGAATTGGATTGATAATGGTGAAAAAGGCATAAGAGCAAAGAGCAAACTGGGAGGTTGGTCGTGGGTGTCGAGCGTCGACTGTCGACTGTCGGGGCTGGGTGCGTGGCAACACCTCTCTCTCTGGCGCGCGCGCGCGCGCTTTCCAAAGCTTTATCGACCGACGCGGATGCGGCGCGCCGCCAAGCCGAGCCGAGCCGCGCGGCTCCGGCGTAAACTCAAGCAAACTAAATGTTTCTCTCTCTTAGAGCGCGCCATTCTTCTCGCGCAGCGAGCTTTGCAAGAATGTCTCGGGGCTTATGCCCCAATGCCGAAGATCAGTTCAAGCCTCGCACCCCCTCCACCCTTCTCCCCCCGCCGCAGCTGCTTCGCTCGCTGCTCCTCCAAAACTTGCCTTTATATCCAGCGCCGAAATTTACGCCCCCGGAATCCTAAGCTGCGTTAACTTCATTCCTGACAAACCTCGCTATTTATTTTCCTGCTTTTATTCCACCTGCTCTATACGGCTTCGCACTCGACACCGCAAACAGCCTCGCGATTTCATATTCTAATTCGTAATATAAAGTCCAAGGTTACTCCCGTATTGCGTGCAGAAATGTAGTCTCATCTTAACTGTGGCCATTTTATTGACTTGGCACCCACCGACAATACTAGAATCTATTAAAAATTCATATTAATATAGAAAGAGTAGTTAGAAAATAAACAAAACAAAATTTACTCATTTTTTCCCGCACGTGAAAAAGGTAGATAAGTGGGCATTTATGCTACTTTTGAATATTACTGTTGAATCAGGAATAAAATATTTTTTATGACAATATAGATCCATATTATAGCCAGCTTTTTTGTAATTATCTGTCGCTTTCATGATCTTTTTGAATTTACGAAGAAAGCTATATTCAAAATTGTTATTGTCAAATTCTTGGCACTGTGAAACGATGGGACCTGGCGGAACGGGCACTGTGAACGACCTAATTTGACTGATCCATGAATCGAGCTGAAAGCGCCAGACCTAACCTATCTGCTTCCGCCAATCTTAAAACAGTGCCCCTTTTCACAATAAATTCAAAAAGTTCACAAAAGAAGTCCGATGTAATTCAGAGGAATCGGATACTAAATATAAGAACACTTAATTAATTAAATTAATAAAATGTATATGTCAATCAATAACCTAGTATACAAATCTATAGAACGTTAAAGTACAAGTACTATCTTCGAATCTACTATCGGATCACTCTCGATCTACTACCTCATCCGCTTAGTAGGGGAGGTTAGTTAAAAATAGGTTCCTTAAAACTTACCTTTGTACATATACGCTGTAAAGACATTCTACACTGGCGTGATGTCCCTGTGATTTCCCTATGATGTGGTTATTCTTACAAGGAGTGTCAGACCTTCGGATCTCGGTTTTTGATAAAACTTTGGGAATCGTTTTCTGGTACCTCAATATGAAACCCAGCACCCGTAGATTGATCTAATAGGTCCTAGAACCCGAGATACAGCTAAGAACTTTAGCATTATCCATATGCCCAATGTTAAATATCTTGTATATATAGATATACTAATAAGGTTAACAAAATATGCTTTATCTATTATACAGGGGCCTATTCGAAAAAACTACGGGTACTGGACTTCATTTTAAGGTACCATAAAACGATCCCCAAAGTTTCATAAAAAACCGTGACCCGAAGATCTGACACTTTCCTTGTTAGTTGACCATGATACACGTTGAAACGAATTGGTTGTTATTTATCTATATGATTGCACGGAGAAACCATAGACATAGAAAATGTCCATGAGAGAAACCAATACCTACAAAAGAACGTGCAACGAAGTCATAGTCGTAATAACGGCGATCATCATCCGTATTTCGCCAGCGCTACTGAGAAATCTTAAGATGTGCACCCAAAAATCAAGTGCACTACAGCCAGAACGAAACAAAGAGTATAAAATATACTGCGAATTACCGTACCCGCACAGCGAAACGCAGTTGATGTACGCCTTTTAGAGGTGGATACTGGTATCATTTACTTACGGAGTATATTGCACGCTTACCTTTAGTCAGCCGATTTCTCTGTGTATGTTTGATCATTGACTGTTTATAGTTCTGCGAAAAAAGACACGTCAGTTTCATTTTCGCAAAACATTTTATTTTTCTTCAGAATGATAATTATATACTGATAATAAAATTAGATTTATATATATATTTATTAAAGCATAGCTTCACTCACTTACGCGCTGGACTGCTAGAACGCCATATTTGTAAATTTAAATTTATATTTTCTAACCAATAAAAAGTAATTTATTTCGATATATCGTACATGTGCGATCTATTCATAAGTTATCATTAGAAAATTTATCTACGAATTTGGCGTTCTAATGTCTCGAATTTGTACCATTTTTATTTACTTTGAATCATCGCTCTTTCTCTCCCCCTTTTCTCACTGTTCACCCCGGTGATCATTTCTGTGTTATTTTGAACATGTGATACTACTGTGATATTAAAATTATACTACAAACGAGTTTATAATTATAATGTTAAATCAGTTAAATGCAACATGTACATATCTATCTCTCTTACATTAAACCCATAATAAGTCAAAAACATTTTTATGTTATTTATTTATTTATTTATTTATTTATTTATTTATACACCGGATGAGTTCTTTTACATTTTTTGTTCATATTTTTTAATTTTGCATACTTTTAGGGCTGCCACCCCTCAACGAATCGGGATCACACTCGATCTCCGTCAGCAATTAGTCCGGAATGACAAGTTGCAAATTCGTCACCGAAAAAATCGACCCAACTGGTATGCGAACCCGAGCCCTTGGAAACAACAAAATCCAAATTCGCTTACCCTGATATTTATCTAAGACAGGAGACTTATACATACTATAATATGCAGCCATCACACCCCTATTCATAATAATAAATATCCACATGCTGGAACATAAAAGATGCGAGATAAAATGAAATGTGTAAAATAAAATTATTGCAAAATCTAAGACTGTACTATTCGCTATTTACAATATGCAGTTCAATCATTATTATCAAATATCACATAGAGAACGTAAGTCATATTTGAAAAAAAAAAATGCCACGCTTACGCACACTATTATAACGCAAATTACCACATAAACGAGTTTTAGCATCTAATAAAATCCTGGATCCTATTCAAGTAGGTTTCAGGCAATTCCACAACACTCAGACTAACACGAATTTAAATTTATCATGTGCTGTATACCTTCGTGGTACCATTTCACTATATATATATATAATAATAGCGTCCATAGCTTGCGACTACTTTAAGAAGAACCAGACCAGGTCATCCGCTAGCGGACAGCGTAGAGATATCGCGGTATCAAAGTCATACACTCACAGGCACTTTGACTGCCACAAACGTTTTTCAAATTTTTTAAATGTATCGTAATATACTACATTTGTTTCTTTACTTGTTTTTTGACCCTTTGTATTGGAGGATTTAAAACATTTGAAAGAGCTTCGCGACAATGGAATGTACCACCGTGTGTATACGGACACTAGTGTTTATGCATTTAGAACCCGCGGATCGCGATTATGCAACGGTATTTCCCGTTACATAAAATATCTGCCGTCGCTCGGCAAGTTCAAGACGGTGATGCAAAGGTTTATACATGCGAATATTGTGCGGTATAATAATTTATCTATTTTATGTTTCGGAATGCGCATATTAATTAGCATGTATGAAAGTGTGTATTGTAAAAAATAACTTGATAGATAATAATGTTCAATCTTTACAAGACGGATGACCTTTATGTGATATCTTATATAATCATGAAAAAGAGTATGAGGAGAGGGTGGGGCAAGGTGGTCTATCTAAGGTTCCAGGTGGCTTAATTTGCATCAAATCATCGATATAATTCCGTTTTGAGGTTCTGATGTCTGTATTAGTTCATAAACTAATAAAAAAGTCATATGAAGTAAAAAAAAGAAATTTTCATCCTGGGTTTTATAATGATATTTGTAAATAACCAATTTAGCTGATATTCCAAAACTGTGGGTCTATGCGTAAACCAATAGTTTTATTCAGACAAATTTATTTAAACAAATTCAGTTACATGCTATGCAATTTTTTATATATTTGGCACTAAGAACTCATTTTAAGAACGCAAATCAAGAGGCGCGAGTATACAAAAACTCGCTTGCCATCGCCAATATTGAATTATGAAAGTGCAGATTTTTTCACATTATTTGCGAGGCAGTCCACTTTGTCCTGTTCCATTTTGCCCTACATGGACTTTTTTAAATATAGTACAAAACAAGTAGTCTACATTTTGTATACAAATTATAATAAAGTTGATTTTTTGAAAGTGTTTAGCTGCTCTTTACGATAGCGCTAAAAGTTCTCACCTAAATTTATCTGGAAAATCTCTATTTGTGCCGAAACAATCAGTAAATCTTATATAAACGTGCCAAAAGCTGACACTACACTCGCACAGACAGGGGGAAATTTTGAATTGACCTAAACACAATTTTTATAACGTTCTGAGCATATATAATGAAGTTCTTAACCGCTTTCGACAGGTGGCGCCACTTGTAGCATGTGATATAGCCTCCAGTCCACATTACTCCACTCTCCCCTATATGCCAATGTCTATTGTAGAATGTGAATAAGGCTTTTTATTTTACACGACATAAACTATCTATTTATCTATCTATATATCTATCTACGAATGCACGTCTACAGTTCTGTGCGTTCCCCGATAAACAACTTAAGTTCATTTTAAATAAAATCAACAAATCACTGCTCAGCATACTTATTTATTTAATTTATTTAACATCCGTGATGTTCCAGTGTATATAAAGAGGGAGAGAGATTTTACATTTAGATTTATTTGTTTATTTCCACCCTGGGACTGAAATTGTCCCATAGGGCATAAGGAACAATATATACATTAGGAATATACAATATGTAGTAATATAATAATATAATATGTAACGTGATCGGTACGCTCGCAATAATAGTGTTTAACAATAGTAAGTACAGGTTCGAACAATATTCGCTGTAAAAAATAAAATATAAATAAAAAATATAAATAAAATAAGACATAAAGTAATCTGATCTGAACGGCTCTTTGGCCGCAAAATATGACGCAATAACAATATAAAAATATAGAGATATGTAAGTTAAATTAAGGCTAAAATTAAAATTAAAATTAAAGCAGTAATATGTACGTAGCATTAAAGCTACTAGGAACCTTTTGTATTTAGAATTTTTGAGTTTACTTGTGTGCGAGATCAGACTGAACATCACAACTGTTGAGGTAACTTAGTAATAAGGATTTGATGGTTTGGAGAGAGGTAGTTTTGGGTGGCAGGGAGGTAATGTGTTCTGGTAGGCTGTTCCAAAAATATGAGGCGGCTATTACGAAGGAATTGGCATATAAGGAAGTTTTGAAGTTACGGATGAGGAGGGGTTCAGTGCGGAGTCGAGCTGATCTACGCACATCACTATCTGCCGTGAGTATGAAGTTAGACTTCAAATAATCTGGACAACCAGTCTTAAGTACAGTAAACGTCAGCGCACCCATGAAGTACTCTCTTCGGGCCTTCACCGTGAGCCACCCTAGGCGTTTGCGATAGGGGGTAACATGAGCCATCCAGGGAATGGTACCAAAAACAAAGCGGGTGCATGCATTCTGCGCCCGCTGAAGCTTCAGGTTCTGTTCACCAGTTAGGTCATGGTAGACAAGGCAGGCATAATCAAAGTGAGGGAGGATAAATGAGTGCACAAGTGATTTACGGACACCAAATGAAAGAGCACGTTGATGAGGGCGTAGCTGTCTGAGGGTGCGAAACACTTGCTGACAGATGTGTGACACTTGCCTTCCCCAATTAAGATCAGGAGTCAACCAGACACCCAAATTTTTGACTTTGACTTTGAGAGAGAGAGAGAGAGAGAGGAAAAGGACATTAATACATCTTTTCGTCGAGTTGCTTCAAGAGGTCAAGCGACTCGGCGCCTTTTGGTGGCTCTTACAAAAGTTGGACAGTCACACCAGTCATTTGCATCGGTTTTTGCATGCGATGGCTTTTGGCGATCCTGCTTTTCGTCTCGGCACTCTCTCAATTTTCCTCTTCCTCGAACCTCGCTCCGATCCCCCGGTCAATGCGAATTGTTCGGCCACTGATGAGAGAAAGAGGGAGATAGCTGCATCCTCGCCGCGGGATGTTATCGCATGCCTTCCTCGGTTTTCGGTGATTCTCTCTATCTCTCTTTCTCTTTCTCGTTCCCTCTGTCTCGTTCTCTTCGCTTGGCTCTCGCGCTGACGGCGTGGTGATGCCTATAATTCGACGCCGCATACGAAGCAGTTTTTAGCTTTCCGAAAAACTGACACTATTTCATTTTACTTAAATAAAGAAAATAATGTGTTCCAAAGATTCAAAACTATATCAACGAGTTCACTTTATCAATATATTTCATTTTTGTATTTTGCTAGAAATTTTTTTTGCTACTTTTATCAATTTATCAACTTATGAAAATTAGACGATATTTCAAAAATCTGAAATCTGATAGTCTTCGTATGAGGCGTCGAGTTATTCTTTCCTCTCTGTGTTTCTCTTTCTTTTACCCTCTAGCACCTACACTGCCCCTAGGAGCCACTCACTTTTCCGCGTTGAAATGAAAACCAAATCTCAAAATGAAGGTCCTAAATCGGTCGTATTCCCTCTGCCTACTCAAAAGGAAGACACTAGACTGCGGTATAATAAAAAAAAAGAAATTAATTGTCTGTCACAAAATTCAAAATGCCGATAGCATAACAACAAAAGAATGCGTATGCGGAAAGCCATGCGTGTGGCACTGCTGATTTTTTTTTATTTTTTTTATTTTATTTTATTTTATTTTATTGAATAACCGCATTTCTCCCAATACGAAATAAGCCATAATATGCATTACAAACATTACATTAAATTACAAGGTAGCACTAGATGATTAGCATAATATAAGTATAAGTACAATATTACAAAACATGGTTTATAAAAACTGAAACAATCATTTTGAAATGAGTTTTATACAAAGTTGTTTAAAATTTCACATGTCCACTCGACGCACAGTTCTTATGAGCGTGTTCTTGCTAACCTAGCCCGTTTGAGGATTTTCAAAAAATGCAAACGCATTCGATGGTAAGAATTGTGTATCGAGTGTCCATGCCCTTAAGCCTTAGTTTAAGCATCTCGTAATCGCCTGATTTAGTATAAAAAAATTCATTGCTTTTGGGTGCTATATTTCTGATTATATTTGTCGTTTTCTATAGTTACGTTGGAGGGCATTAATACGAAAGAAAACAAGTGTGAGTCGAACAGATACATAAAATATTAAAGAAATGGCATGAGTTATAAAATAGCCAAAATAGCCAATATGATACACGATAAAGTATAAAATATTACGTAAAAAAGGTAATAATATTAAGGTTAAAGAGAAATTCGTGGGCCAAAAACCTGCACTATACATATTAAATATTGTTATGATTATTACCTAAAAATATTTAGGGAATGTCCAGAACTGATTTCATAAAAAATTGTGCAGGCAGAAAAAAAGTAATAAGATGTTAAATTTGTCGATTTTGCAAAAATTTTCGACGGTGAAAATGAAGGTCTCGAAGAGATGATAAAAATCTATTTTTACTAAAAAAAGTCTGTACATATATAACTTTAAAAATTAAACATTCGACATGTAATGGGTCGCATATCTTTTTATAAATGTAGATAATATAACTAAAAAATCTCTATTTTGATTCGTTCCAAATGAATTAAAAGTGAGCTTGCACAATCTTTTTGAAATATCACTTCAATTTGCATGATTTTAAAAATTCCTACCTAACTTTTTCATATAGAACTATATGGACTGAAACGTATTATCGTCTTTTCATATCATACGAGTACATATACACATATAATCCATTTAACCGATTCTAGATATCATAAATGACAACTTTCATTGTAAACATATTTAACAATGTCCCCAAGAGGTTCATTAGACTCCGTGTTAAACTATAAATGTGAACTTCAGATTTGAACACAAAGAATATTCCGTTCTATCTGTTTATTGTGTAAAAGTAGGGATTTTTATTAAAAATCACGAGTTGATCTTGGAATGACCTTTATTTTTACCTGTTTCGTACGCTAATATCGCGTATTGTTACCAACCACATGCAAGAATAAAAAATTTAAAATCGATTAATTAATGGAAAGTGGGAGAGAAATCGATTACAAAACGTGACCCGAACAACAACAGTGTGAGTTGGTAAAAGCATTAATAAAAGGAGTTGATACTGGTGTACCTCGCCAGAGCTGGCCGCATGGTAAATTTAAACTCTCAATATAATATTTTGGTAATTAAGCTTACTGCATGTTCTCTGGTTTCAGTATAGCGGTACACAATTTCCTTCGTAATATTCGAAATATTATCAGCTTATCATCCTTTATTTGTAAGTGTCTATCAAAAGAAAGTAAGAAAGTGGCACAAACATTCATTATTTCCTTTGGTTTATGATAATATTTGTTTTTAGAAGTAAAGACAAAAATAGAAAGGTTATCTCAAATTCTAAAAAAATATCACGGGATGAGTTTTTGTTTAATTAAGTAGAAAAGGGCAGTTATAGTCAGGCATGCGAGTATGCATAGACAAGATAGAAGAGATTTATTCAAAATGTTTTTATAGTCTATGCAAATAAACTATCTGACCTACATCAACTACACTAAGGTTTTTCTGTCTTTTATCAGAGGAAAAAATTCCAACAAGTTTAGTTTTAAAATTAACTATATGTCTGAAAAAAATAAAAGTATATAATATTAAATAATGTAAAAGACTTTAATTTTATAGATCATGAGTATAATTATGTATACTTCTTCCGCGATATTAGTTTGTACTTTTGAATCAAATAATATGCGTCATTAAAAATCAAAGTGTTTAATTAATGTAATGTTTCTTTTTCAGAATCTGAAGAATCAGATCATGACAACAAACGTTTGGGTGGAGCAGGTAAGCTTACATGCCTTTGTTAGCCATTAAGCCATTGCCGTATCATAACATTTACATAGCACTCTGTCAAGGCTCTTTCTCTGTCTTTTTCTCTGGTTCGATCTTGCCTCGGCATTTTCCAGGAAATTCGATTATGACCTCTCCAGTCTCCACCCTAGCTCTCGCTAGTAGTACTCGAGGCTCTGTAAATAGCACGGATTTCGACGAGGCGCTATATCCTGTCGTGTATAATTATCGGCTAATAAGCATAATATCCGAGCTACGCAAGTCCATACAACTACGATATACGCAATAATTCTAAAGAAGATAAATCTGACTGTTCTCTTAGCAGCACTTGCCACTTTATATGTGCAAAAGAAATGCAATTAACGCGCTGCAATAACTCGATGAAACGATGATCTAAACTCTCTCTCTCTTTTAAAATTAAATTATGCGACAATTCAATAATAAGCGATAAACATTTTTAAAGAGTCTTTCTCCATCAATTCATTATTTTTATACTTACATTCATCTATTATTTATATAAACGGGCTTAATCCTTTACGTGAATATATGAATTCGAAAATATGGCAACATATAACTGCCTTATCTGCTCGTTAGTGCCCTGGTAGAAAGTTAGCTAGAATGGCTGGTTAGCTTATTAATTATTAGCCAGATTAATAAGCTATTAATAAGTCAAATTATAGCTAATATCTGGCTAGAATCTGCTTAAGATTATGCTTTAAGCAAGAACGTATTTTGTTTGCAAGTCTAACCTATTTATATTTTGTTTTTAAAAGTTATTAGTTTTTAAAAATATACATTATTATACTTTTCAACACAGTATGTGTAAAGTTGCACTTTACCCATTTCATAAATTCTTAAAGTTGCAATTTCACATCTACCGTATCAAAAAATAATGTTCGACACTACGTTGGGTATGTTGGTTATTTAGCGCATGGGACGTTTTTCGCACGAGGTAAGCAAAAAGTACTATTATCGAATGTTCAATATAGTATGCCGCCAAAATAAATATTTTTATCAACAAATAACAACTTACGAGATTATAGTAATATGTATATGCAATACTAAAAGTATTTGATAACTAATAATTTCCTTTCCGAAAATTAGTCAATCATAACTTAGTCAACAAAAATTTTATGATTGATGTCGAAAATAAAATTTTGTAATAAAATTTCATTGTAAAACTACAAATATTTGTTTACCAATTCTCCAAATTTCGCCATAACTTACATTATTCTGTTTTTATTGTTATTTTTAAAATAACAATAATTATATGACTACATGCATTCTATTAATTATAACATACATTTCTTTAATAAAGACACTTAAATTTTACTCGGAGCTTTGGTATGTTTTGTGTAAATAATACTTTTTAAATGCACGCGTCGTTATGTAAAAAAAAACCTAACCTCCATTACTACTATACATTTAAGGTACGTTTTTAACATTAATTTAGTAAAATACTTAATGTAGTATGATTCGAATTGCGTATTACTTTGATTATTATAAAACTGTTATTATTTCCATTATTAATTAATACATAAATTACTTAGTTTATCAATTTTATATTAAGCAGAATCTAGCTAGAAATTAACTAAAAGCATGTCGTTCTTAACTGATTTCTAGCTAATTTTTTAACCAGAATTAAAGCAGATTTAGAAAATCTAGCTAATATCTGTCTAGAAATCAGCTTAGATTTCTATCAGTGTGGCTTACACACTAATTAACTATATAGTCTGCATGCTTGTGTATGACGATTGTTTTCATGAGGTCGCTTATAGTTGTTAATTTGATGACGTTCCGGTGGTTATTTTGCAAAAATTTTCTTTTTGGATAGCAATTCGATTTCTTTTGTCTTGTAGTAAGTAGTAGACAAAGCACGTTCTACTTAAAAATTTTTATTAATATTTTTCAAAAAATCATTTTCTAAAAGATAATAAACAATAAATTTAAATGTCATTGAAGTTTCATGCGAATATTGTACGAAATTTGTTTTCTTTGTATTTATTTAGAAAAATGTGTGGAAAGAGTGTTTCGTCATATAAAAATTGTCACCGACCCTTAATTAAGGATCAAACATGCTTCTAAATAGTAAAACATTCTTATTTCATAGTATAGACTTCAGACTCCGGCGAATTCTATCATATTCTGAATCTTATTTAAAATAATATGTTTATGATTTTTCCAGGTTAATTAGAATCGGGGAAGGTAATAATTACCAAGTTAAACATAGCGCGAAACACGACTTTGATTTTTAAAGTTTACTACACGGCCTCAGACCCCAGAGATATTTATCACATTTTAAATTTTACGTAAATAATATGTTTATGATTTTTTCCAGCTTAATTCGAATCGGGAAAGGTAATAATTACCGAAGAAAACACCGCGAAACTCGACTTTGATTTTTTAAGATTACTATACGGTCTCAGTCCCTGGCGAATTACATCACATTCATATTGAGCCTTATTGAAAATGGTGTGTTTATGAGTATTCCCAGCTTAATTCGATTCGGGGAAGGTAACAATTACCAAGGAAAACATACTGCGAAGTAGGACTCTAATGTTTTGATGATTTCCAGTGAGTAAAATATTATCAAATAGATATCGTTAGAAAGATTAACTATTATTTTTACTGAGGTCATATAGTAACCTTAAAAAATTAAAGTCGTGTTTCGCACAAGGTTATCCTTGGTAATCATTACTCCTCGGATTCGAATTAAATTGGAAAAAATCATAAACATATTATTTTAAATGAGGTTTAATATGTGATGAAATTCACCTGGATCTGAAAATG